>JAWNLM010000015.1:695000-972500 GCA_035042345.1 Drosophila fungiperda | reverse complement strand
CGACAGTATTATGGCGGATATACCGGAGCCAATCAAGGAGCGGCTCGATCAAAACAATCTCGAGGAGATTGTCAAAGCAATGACAAAGCCGGATAGCGGACTCGAAATACGTGATCGCATGTGGCTAAAAATCACCATACCAAATGCATTCATTGGCGCCGATGCTGTCAATTGGGTGCTAGAAAATGTCGAGGATGTGCAGGATCGGCGCGAGGCGCGTCGTATTGTATCGGCAATGTTGCGCAGCAATTATATTAAGCATACGGTCAATAAGTTGACATTCTCCGAGCAGTGCTACTATGTGGTAAATGAGGAGCGCAATCCCAATTTGCGTGGCCAGATGCATCCGCTTGGGCATGGGCATGGGCACGCATTGAGTCATGCGGATACGGAGAGTATTACCAGCGATATTGGGCCATTGCCAAATCCGCCGATCTATATGCCATATTCGGCCACGTACAATCCAAGTCACGGCTATCAGCCGATACAGTACGGCATCGCCGAGCGACACATCTCGTCCGGTTCGAGCAGCTCCGATGTGCTCACCAGCAAGGATATCTCTGCATCGCAATCCGACATCACCTCTGTCATCCATCAGACCAATCAGCTAACAATCGCTGCGCATGGCTCCAACAAATCCTCGGGCTCATCAAATCGTGGTGGCGGTGGCGGCGGCGGCAACAACACCAACGATCAAGATGTATCCGTATTTAATTACGTATTGTAGAAATATTTTTTGCAATGAAATTGTGTATGTTTATTATTAATTAATATAATTATTCTTTTTATACATATACAAGTATACAACAAACAACAAACAAAACAAACAATATAATATGTATGTATATTTATAAGATGATCATAATGATAACGATGATGCGTATGATGATAATGTTGATGCAGATACGCCGAAGATCCGCGCGAATTGCGTTTCTATCTGCGGACAAAATGAGGGAGAATGTTGCATGGTGGATGTAAGGATGTAAGCCAGTAAAAATGAGTATAAGAATGATAATTTTGAATAAAGTTCTAAGAATTTAGTAATCAAAAAAAAATAAACAAACAAAAAAATATAATAAAAATAAATTATTCTTGTCAACTTTCAATATATTATTGTGATGGGCTTCAAACTCGGAATTCCTTGTTCACGCTTTGCATCATATTTTGAAAATTTATCTTGTTAGACTATTTTATTATTTTCGACTATTTCAAAAATAGCTACTACTCGAATTCAGTTCAGATTTGAAAATTGAAGATGATTTAAAAGACAGTATTATTCAAATAATTACTCAACTAGTAAAGCAATTTCAAATACGTTTCATTTTCCTATATATCAAAATCTACCGCAACTTATTTTATTCATTACAAAATAGGAAATTGTACAAGAACATGATTAACACCACACACCATGCATGCCAAATTCCTTGATTCATTGCAGAAATTCCAACAAAAATAAATTTTTTATATGGAACTTTACTGATAGATTAGAACGAACAGGGCGAAACATAATTTATTTACAGCAAATTACTGATAGATAACAATACCTAAGAAATCTAAGAAAAAATGGTACAAGTTTACTAGCTGTTTGTGCTTGACTTTCAAGCTGACCGCTTAGTGTGTTACTTTCCAGCACTGGAATCTTAATCGATGCCGATAAATGTGTAGTTATCGAAATTATATTTGCTTATCGAAATCACTGTAAACAAACCAACCCCGCTTGTGGCAAGGCATCGCAATAACTAATAACAAACATAAATAAATTGCAAATCAGCTACACCAGGCACACTAAATTACCGATCGAGTGGGGTAAAAACGCTAAGGCCAAGCCAAAATGTCAACAGAAGTGGAGACAGTCACAGCGGCTGATAAATTTGCAGCGAACGCTGAGGAAATGGAAAACTATTATTTAATGCTTGAGTCTGGCAATATACCAGAACTGCAATGGCAATTTCCCGGTCGACGACCGCCTTCCCCAGACGTCAATGCTGGTGGCAACCACAAGGAGTTGGAAGCCGCTGCCGAAGCCGTCGAACAAGAGTGAGTAACTCTCAACTCATAATGGAAACTCAAATTTATTTACACACAATTCCAAATATTCTACGGATCGCAGGCCACAAAAGGCAAACGATTTTGACTTCAGTGACGATGTGGCGCCCACTCAAATGCGCGTTCGAAGCCAAACCTCGACGCCAAAATCGGCCAAGAAAAAGACGGCAAACTTTGCCGGCGTTATGGAGACACTGAAAAAGAAGAAAACTGAGGGCTCTTAGTGGAGGTGGACGCCTACTTAAGTTATTTATGTGTTCCGACAAATCCCAAAAATTTCATAATAGTCCTCTTATCAAGACAAACCAAACTTTTAGAGTCAATTATAATTGACTTGAGGTTTTTGTTTTCAAAAACCTTTCTCTTCTGGCAGTTGACAGATTAATTATTCAAAATTTTCATAGATAGTTAAAATTTTTGTAATGTGTCGTACGTTTCCCATGCTCTAAAATATTCGATATAGTTAGTTATTCTTTTTTAACCGGCCACTTTTAGCGTTTTATATACTTTGATTTCGAAGGTTTTGAGATTTTGTGTATATAACTTTGTAACTTTGTAATTAGCAATGGTGACGACAATATTACGATAGTTTTTAACGTGTAATGTGTAATCAATGTGAACTAATTTTGATGTATATGTTTTGCTTGTATATTTCTAAAATCCAAAAATTTACCACTTTTGATTATATTGGTGGAATTGTGTTTAGCATGCTGCCTAAGCTATGTTGAGAGATTATTTTGAAAATACAATAATTAAGATAATCGTTAAATTATTAAAGATATTGTGTTTAAAATTTTTTGTATTGCATTATGCTATGCATTAGGTAAATAATTATATTGAGTAATCGTGTAACAATTAAGTTTTTATTTAATTATATTTACTTGCTAGAATTATTAATAAACATGGCATTTAACAGCATATTTTGTAATCGGTGCAGTTTGATTCATTCAATCGCGTACATTAGGTAAACATTTAACAAACGCATTTAAAGCAATTTTAACGAATTAGACAAGAAAGAATAATATTTTAATTTATTTATTTGATTGCCGCTACAAGAATTGTTGTATGGCCATCTCTTTTTAATATGTCTGTCTCTGTCTTTTTCGTTGATCGTAAAATAGACGTATAAATATATAAACATTTAACATTAGAATAGATGCGGGCAGTATATATTTTTAGTGTATGAATAAAAATGAAAATTCATACATTTAATTAACATATTTTTATGCACAACGAATTCTGTGTATGTTTATACGCATAATGTTTTTTTCGGCTTGAAACATGTTCTTACTGAAACATATTTGTATGAATTATTTGCTGTTTTCCAGAAATCTGTATCAACTTTGGTTTTTCTCATGTTTAGATTTCAAAAGATGTCGCTGTCAATTAAAGTTAACTTGAAGTTACATTTTTTATTAAATCAATTTATTGTTGCTTTTTTTGTAAGCTCTAGGCAAGGGCACTGCCGATGGTGGAGAGCCTTAAGGAATTCCATAAGTTAAACAGAAGGTTTGCTCTGTTCTATTTCTAAAGAAATCGTGTAGTTATTTTACTAGGATCTGTGTAGACAGTTGATATGATTATTGTTTGATTTGGCTGGATATCATTGCGAAAGTTTGGGATATTGGTTGACGCATTTGGATTAAAAATTATCTTTTGCACTCTGCTGTAAAGCGAAAGCTAATTTGCTGACAGCTTTTCAAAAATATTTTTGTGTTATTTTTGTTATGTTAATAAATTGTTTTGGTTTTATTATTGATTTAAAATGGCATATATAAAGTATTATTGAATGTAAGTGTAAAATAAGGTTTCAATTTCATTGTTTTACATGATATTCATAAACATTATCATTATAGTTTAAGCTTTAGCTTTACATAAAAATGATTAATTGATTCGCTTGATTAGGATTCAGCATATATACGTAAGTGCCTGTGCATCATCGTCCAATTTTCACATTTTGAATAACAAACATAATACATACATACATATATCAAAGCTAAGCAATATTCAACAATGATGTCTAATAGATATAACAAACTAAAAAGAGATTTTAGAGAGGATTTGATTGCGCTTTATTAAAGCAACTGAACATACACACATAACTATATATCTATTAATATATAGGTATAAACGTGAAATTTCGATATAGACAGAGGATAGGTGCGTGGGAGAGAGGAAAACGGTCTAAATAAGTCAGTTTAATTTCAAGCAAAACTTGGTTGCGTTTAAAACGTATGTGTAGAAATTAGGGGCTAAGATATAAAGAATAACAACTTAAAATAATAAAACATCAACAATGCAATTCATCTGGTGCTGTCATCTTTACCCGGCCTGCCTAAAATAGACCAATTTGTGTTTTTGGTCTTGGTGTTTTATGTGCTCGCTTTCTAATTCCGCCATTCGTGTTGCGTTTCACTGCTGAAGCGGAATGCGATTATTCTAAAATATTATTCATATAATTCATCCTCGCACGATATGCTCCTGTTCAGCAACTGTGGTATTTGTTGCTGCAGCTGCTGCTGCTGTTGTTGTTGTTGTGGAGTCCCCCCAGTAGCAGCAACATTGTCGCCCATATTGCTTGTTATGATTTGTATAATTTGTTGAAACGTTGGACGAGATTTGGGCGTCTTATCGAAACAGCGTAGCATCAGATCGTTGTATACAAAGTCCGAGCATAGCTCTGGCTTTGGTAATCTGCAAGCAAATCGATTCAGTCGAATACATTTCATAAATATTATATTTAGTAATTTACGCACCGTTCACCGTCGCGCAGACGATTGAGAAACTCGTCCGCTGGCAACTCGTGACCTGGCAATAAAAATGGATCTTCGCCGCGTGAGAACATTTCAAAGAGCGTTACGCCATAACTCCAAACATCCGAATATGATGAGAATTTGCCGGTTGCAATGGCCTCCGGTGAAAACCTAAATATTTATTTAAATAAAACAATTCCGATTTGTCAAATGCATTTTGTTTTTTGTTTAAGCTTTGTTTTTGATTTGATTTTTGTTATGGCAATTTAACACTCACCATTTAATTGGAATATCACGCGCACTGACGCCAATGTAATAGCCATCGGCATTTGCAAACTGGGACAAGCCAAAATCTGAGATTTTTACACATGGAGCATTAACTAGAACATTGCGGGCAGCCAGATCGCGATGTATGAGACCCTTGCCGGACAAATAGTCCATACCCTGCAAGCAAAATCAGTCAAATTTATGTTAAAGCCGACAAGCGATGGAAAAAACTTACGCGGGCTATGTCTAGGGCAAATTTCAGTAGCACAGTATTGGTGAGTGTTGGCTTGTAGGACTTTAAGTATACATCAAATGAGCCAAATTCAAAGTATTCCATGATGATGATGAACGATTTTTCCGCCCAATATTTAAACTTGACCACATTGGGGTGGTCCAGTTTGCGCATGATACTAATTTCACGCTCAAAGTCTCCGGTGACCTGCATGGATTTTAGCTTCTTAATAGCCACCTGCTCTTTGGGTAGATTCTTATCATTATATTCAATTACGCCCTTATAGACGGTGCCGTAATGCCCATGACCAATCTTGTCCTTCTCAAGATATATAACCTTGCAGTCATCAAGTGGCACCACCTGCGGCAGATCAAGCGAATTTGGAAAGAATTCACCGCTCACACCATACAACAGAGAGGCGTCGTCCGCAGGACCTTGTCTTGGTAACCCGTTGCAATTAGGATAATCGGGATAATTGGCTACATTAAAAAAAAAACATAAAGATATATATATATACATGAGAATTAGTATATATTGTTGATTAAAAATGTACTCACGTTGTTCATCTATAGGCGCGTAGTCTCTACCTAACCGTTTTTTGATATTGCTCAAGTGTGTAAATATGTCGTGATGATTAAACCGTTTGTCGGGATCATCGCTCCAGCCGTCACTAATAGCCTTGTGCATTTCACTTGGGCACAGTCGCTCGTCTAGTTGCTCGAGTATGTTGCCATCGCGTTCACGTTGGTGTGAGAGGTCGGATTGTTTAAGTTGAGTTAAGTCACGGCCGCGTGAGAAGATCTCATAAATGGTGGTCGCAAATGCCCACAGTTGTGTGCTCAAGTCCTGTTTGGCAGCCTCCAAGTTGTTATAATACTTTTTCGGTATCCAAGGTAAGCTTTATTGATGATATAAGTCATTATATATAAATATATACGATTTACGGGATACTTACTCGGATTGCTTGTAGGGACGCGGATAGCCGGGATCACTGATTTTGGCATCGAGTACATGCTTGTCGGGATCGTATTTGGTGACATGCAGATTCGCACAGCGTATATAGTTGTGGATTATTTTATTATCATCCAGATAGTGGATGCCACGCACCAGGCCATGCATCACTTCCAGCAGACAGAACATGCTGATGTCTCTTTGATTTTGTAGGAATTTATTAAGCGGCCCATATTTCGAGTACTCCAGTATCATCATATATGGCCTATCTAGTGTAAGTCCATGCAATTTTATAAATTGTGGTGACTGTATCAGGCTCCACGTGTTCACCATTTTTGTAAATTCCTCAAAATTCGGATCACATCGCAACATTTTCATTGTTACAGGCACATCCTTAATTGTGCCCTGCTGTATCCAGTCACCTCTCACTGTGAGCACCTGACCATCATCGCTGGTAGTCCATGTTCCTGCATTTGCCGCAAAAAAAAACAATAAATAAATGTAAGTTGAGGGTTAGCATTCAAAAGTAAGGACGAATTTTACATGCCCTTTCAGACCGTTGTTTATATAAAAAAAAAACTATTATGTTTTGTATTTTGCGCATCAGTAATATTCCAAAAATAAATATCGGGAAAACGAAATCGGTTATTAATATATATACATGTACTTTATGGGGTCGGAAGCGTTAATTATAATATAATATTCAATAAGGGCATATATAATTATCGTTTGAGTCAAGCATAGTTTACCTGGATACCATCGCAGGTCGGATTTGATTGTGAATAACTGAGGATTACGTCTTTGTAATTCAGCTTCACTCAATTCCGCATCAGTCTTTTTGGATTTCAAATTTTTTGGCAAAAGGAGCAACAACAGCGACGGCTTATCGTATTTGGAGGCCGGTATTCTGATACGATCTGTGCTTTCTGTGCGTATAAATTGCGCCAGCTCTGGCAACTTATCAAAGGTCCGCTCGTCGCCTTGATAGGCCAGCTTCCATTGTTGATCCTTTTGTATGATCTTAAATGTTTCCGTATGGGATCTCTCATGATTGCTGTTCCTCGCCACGCTATCAGTGAATATTTATAATAAATATGTGTTTATAATAGCTCTGCTTAGAGATGTACTTACATTTTCGTATTTATGTCAATATAGTATGTGTTATACTCTCGCTCGCACAGTCTCACTATATAACTGCCGCATTTGTCGCCTTTCTCGCGAAGTTTTCCAAATGAGTATCCACCGCCGATGGGCCCATGGCAATATAAACGCTCCAGTTCCTGTAGTGATGGTGTCTTGTACGATGGACACAAGTCTTGCATCCATTTCACCGTCAATCTAAGTATTTGGTTCTCATTGTTATTATTTTGTGCACAAATCAAACAAAATGAAATCAAACCTTGTATAAATGCTCAGATAGGATATGAATGATTTCATTTCGTGCTCGGTTTCGAAGCGCATGTGATAACCCTTGGGGAAGCCAACACTTTCGAGACGAACCAGTTTATCGCTTTCCTTGTACAGCGAGAATATATCTTCAACAACGGCGACAAGACTCCACTGCAAATACAATTGAAAGGCACAAATTGAATGAGATCGGACTAGTAGAGATTTGCAGATTGTGGTTGTTAAATTAAAGCCTCGATCTGCAAACATGTTAGGTGAGGTAGACGCACCTTAAGTGTTGCCTCTGATGTGACACGTGCCACTTTGAGGCCCGGCTCGGATGAATCATGGAAAAAAAGACGCACATAGACCGCTATCGTGTTCGGTTGCTGCTGTCGATTGCGATTTCTGGTCAGTATCTGATTAGGATGCTGTTGTTGTTGTGGTGCTTGATGATGTTGTTGTGATTGTTGTTGTTGTGGTTGCACCGGGCAGAGTGAGTGGTTGCCGGTCATGGTTGTGGAGAGCGTTCCATTGGATCCACTGATAAGCGTTGCAGTGGATTGTGTACGCGTTGAACTGCCACCGATGCTGCCGGTGCTTTTGCCGGGCGGCAACGATAATGGCTCCGTTGCCGATTCGTTTGGCAAATACTCGACAGTGGCCTTAAATTGTTCGGTGAGATAGGTGGGCGCCAGGTGACATATTTGATGGACATAATGCCATTTGAGGGTATCGGCATTAAACTGATCTCTGCTCATCTGACGAAGGGATCGGCGTATTTTCGGCCGTACAAAGATGCGATGGGCACGCCACAAGCTGTGCGGCAGATACGATTTATACGCCTTCTCGATGGTCTCGGCCTGCAGCTGCTTCTCATCCTTGTCAATTATCATGTCCATGACGGCCAGTCCCATCACCTTATCCTTGTGCTCCGGATAACGTATCTCGTTAATCTGTTCGTACAGCATATCGTATCGCATCTGATGATACAAATAATTTTGACACTGTGCATCAATTGCCGACAGCTGACGATCCAGTTCCGGGACACGGAAACGCATACGGAGACAATAGCGAACATTGCAATTTAATTGCTCGCCGGGCATTTGCCATTTGTTATTGGCCTCCAAGGTGCGCGCCGTGAGGCCGATGCCAGATTTGCCATTGACGTGCTCACGTATGCCAAAGAGTAGGACTGCTGCAGGTAGGATTTCCATATGGCGGCACATTGCCGTGCATATCTCCTCGCAGAGCAGAGATGGCGAGTATTTCTCATAGTCTTGCTTGCGGTAATTATAGATGTGTAAGAAACCATCGTTATCAATATTCTGACTTGAGCTTCCGCTCTGAAGCGAAGCTGTTGCCAAGCTGGCGCTATCAGCCAATGAGTTGCGTCCACTGCTACTGTCGTCCATTGTGGTTGCCTGACTCACTGGCTCTCCCAGAGAGATGTGCTGGGCCTTAGCGACTACGCTTCCACACACATACACCAAAATTTCAGCTGCTTGATTGTATATATATGTATATTTATCGTTTTTTCCTTTCTTATCCAAAATAAAACAATTGTCAGATATACAATTTTCGCCTATTTTTGGCTTAGTTCGCGTCTGCGCCGCTGTCTCATTAATTCACCGTTCTAGTGCGATCACGCTCGCGCTTTTAATTATATTTACCGAAACCTACAAACTACGACGTGTGAAAAAGAGGAACACAAACGGGAATATTAGCACATAAAATAAATACATGCAGTTTTCAGTATTACCATTTGCTGTTTTATTTCTCGCTAATACGAAAATATCGATAACTTGTTGCAGCGTTAAGGATTGGCTTTTAGAGCACTCTTGGTATTTTCTGTCAATATGATGACAACTCTGTAACACAACTCTGTCTGTATTTATATAACCTCAAAAAACAAGAAATAGAAATTACAAGTTTCGGGAGAGCAAAAACTGTTCCCTTTTGTACGTAGAAAAATTCACTGAAAACATTAACAAAAGCCAATAAACATACATTGTAGTAGCGATGTCCGACTTTCAGAACGAAACCGACAATGATAAGGATAAGGAAACTGCAGGCGTGTGTGATGATTGAAAAACAAAAAGCACAGGTCAACGGACAGGTACGTAAAAGATAATATAACTAATAAAAACTAAATTAACCAATGTCCGATTCGACGATTGATTAACAGATACATGAATTCCATGGAATCTGCTGGGAGAAATGCATTGGAAAACCAGGCACTAAACTCGACCATGCAACAGAGACGCGCCTCAGCAATTGTGTGGACCGTTTTATTGATACCTCGTTGCTGATAACACAGCGCTTCGCACAGATTCTACAGAGACAGACCTCTGGTGGCATGTAGCCCATTAACTATCTCTTAACTAGTCAACGCTCCTAGTGCACAACAACAACAACTACAACAATTATTACACAATTTGTACCTTTAATTAAAAACTGGATTCAATTGGAGCCCATGTTCCACTTCTGCATATATATATATATATATTCAAAAGTTACCTTATAAGAAGTTAATGTGTCAATCTGGTGCAAAATTTGTATTCTGTATGTGCTATAAAACGACATAACAACAAAATTCTAAAACCACAAAATATAATATTATTATTTTTTTTTGGTTCCTCCAAGGTCAAATATTTGACAAAACATAAATAAACATTGCAGAGAATGTTAGTTAACTGATCCAATTCATTTTATTGATTTTGCGTTGCGCCTTGTTTTTTCAGTTGACGATACAAGTCGATCATTTTGTTGCGCTCCCCTTCGAGCATGTTGCGCGTGGCAGCGGGCAAATCCTTTCTTTTGCCTCTCAACTGCAACTTGGTGGGCGCAACATGCTTCGTCATCTGTGGTGGTGGCGATGGCATTTGTAGCATCTGCTCTTTCGCTTCCATATTCATCAGCGACTTGAGCAATAGATTTGATTTACGGCCAGGACGCGGCACAGTCTCGTTGGGGTTTGCCTTGCGAGGCAGCGTTTTTATCGTTGGCGGTGCATGCACCACCTCACCAAATTGGAACACATCACGTTTATACTCGGCGATACCTGGTGCGTCCTACGAATTGTGCAAATTGTTCTAATTAATAAGAGGGATAAGCCAATAGATGTTATTAATTATGATATTACTGTTGGTTGTTGTTTGGCTTCTTCGTCGGCTTCTTTGCAGGCACGTTTGATTAGCTCTTTGCCGGGTCTTTGCGTCCATGCTGCCCCCGTTTAGTTTGCCACGTTTATTTTTGAGATTGTGACGCTCTTTTTGCTTCTGCTTAAGCAGCTCATCGATCTCATTTTTGGGACGCTTCTGTAATGTTATTTCGCCCGTTGTCTGGTTGCGTATGATATTGACACCATATTTGGCTTCATATTGAGCTTCTCGCACAGATGCGCTAGTTATGCGGTTTACTCGCCGCAAATATTCCTCATTTGTTTCATCGGCAAACTGCTTAATATTCACGTATTTTTTGCTGCCTGCTGTTGCGGCTCCTTGAGTCTTTTGAGCGACAGCAGAACTTTTGGGCTTATCCTCTTTGCCAATAGTGCTTATCTTTACCTTTTTGCCCGCTTTGGTGGCATCGACAACTTTTTTGAATTGCTGGAAATTGTGCGATGCACGCTGCTCATCGTTTTGCGTCGGTGGATTATTGGTTACATTGGCCAACCTGTGTTTGCAAAGTGTGTTTATATGTTTATAATTGCAGCATTTGCAACATGATTGATGATCTGTTGATTATACATACTTTTTCTCCCTTTTGTTCAAGTTGTTTAAGTGGATCACGTACGCCGTGATGTTTGCGTACGGGAATTTTACGCTTTTTCGCCATAATAATAACAAAAATATATGTGTCCGTTTACAAAATGAGCTCACGTTTTTTTCAAACAGCGACAACAGCTGTTCTTGTCTGCTGTGAAATCATCGATAGATTTCAAATAGAGTACGCTATTATAGTTGTATAGTCCTGATACATATCGGCACAATAATCCTTATTGCTGCTACATATGTAATATATAAATATGCATACAAAAATAAATAATGAACTTTAAGACACGCAATTTATGGTATTTCCATTAAAATACTATAACAAGATAATTTGGTTTCTCTTTTCGAAAATCGCGATCAAGAGCCAGTATCGCTGTAGCAAACATCGATACATTTTTCGATAGTGGGCCGGCATTTTAACGAAAGGGTTTTATGCTTGCAATAATAATATATAAGTTTAGAAAATTTTGAATTCCTTATAATTAATACAATAGGTGTATATCTTGTATTGAATGCAATACGTTATTCTTAAATTGTTGGTACATACATATATATCACGCTCGTGAGCATAGAACATGTACGTAGTACGCCGTGTTTGAATGTATGTTTTGTGCATTTGCCGTATGCTCGCACTGCAAATGCCATGCGCATGCGCCAAATATGCAAAGGCTGGCAGACAAGGCAAGGCAGGCAGGCAAAGCTAGGCAAGGCAGGCAGCCACATATAGCAGCCGAGTAACTTGCGAGCAGAAAATCGTAATATATTCAACGTGCTTCATGCTAAACGCAAACAGTAATTTATTTATACTTAACATAAAATGCTCGAGGCCAGTGCCAAACGAATGTCCTTTGACGTGTAAGCGTGTATGTAAACCTTAAATTGTGATTTCCACTGTTAGTGACACTACTTTAATACACACACACACACACACAAATGCAATTTGCATTGACAATTGAATGCGGAAAATAGTGTATACATATGTAAGTCTTAGATATACAGACGTTTATACATATGTACAAATAAAACCAACTAGGGACCAAAAAAGGTAAAGAAAAAGGGTCCCGTTGTGCGTGCTTATATTTTTTCATCTATTTTTTAATTGTATATACAACGAAAAACATAATGTAAGCATTTAAATATGTACAAGGGAAGTTTTTTAAAAATTAGTTGTGATATGTGACCTGAACATAAAGCGAATAATCAAATACATACCATACAATACAATCGCAGCTACATACATGTAAGTGTGAACACACATTTACATACGTTTCAGGCCATCTATACACAACAAGCATAAATACATACATATACATATCATCCACATTCACATGTAAGTGTGTAATGTGACAGCCGCAGCATCGGCATCAGCTGCCAGAGCAGCATCAGTGAGCTCATAACGTTTTGCGAAAGCGTCAAACCTTTTGTACATTTTTTTGTTCGTGAGTGAAAAGTTTCTATATATATTTATATCTATACATTTATACATGCGTAGATATGTACAGCATCGGCGTAAATACTTAAATACACACATATGAACACGTAGATGTGTACCAAGTGTGTGTGTGTGTACTATTTTCCATGCATATATAATTATAATGCACAATATCTGGCATAACCGTGTAAGTTTGAATTTTACAAATTAGGAAAGGCAAAATATTTGGAGCCTACATTTAGGAGCTTTCTATGGTTTTCCCATAATATAAAAACAGTTCTATTTTATTAATTGAAACAAAAAAATAAAAAATGGCAAGAATTAAGAAATAAAATAAAAAATAAATATAATTATTCTAAAAACGTGTACACCAAATGGACATTTGCACAGACATTTGTCCGTTTTTTTTTCTTTCTAAAATTATCGTGCATAAATTTAAAACGAGAATAAATAAAAATAAAATAAATGTCGCTCCCAAAACAGCTACACATCTAACTAAAACCAAATATCCAATATCCAAAGCTCAACGACGGACTTCAAGGTCATCGCCACCCCAAATGTATCAACGTTATCGAACTTAAATTTATGTACTAAATAATTTATTTAATACTTCGAATAAATATTGCCTTGCTTGCCCTTCTGGGCAGAAGCTGCCCGGGACATCGAGACATAACAATATTGCACGGTTGGCTTTTTGTGACAACACCGAAAAAATTTTATCCTTAATCTTCTCGTTAACTTCTTTCTTACAAATTAAAAAAAAAATTTCAATATTAAAACACGAAAAAAAACCTTTCCCGGGCTACTTTTGGCGGCCGGTTTAGAGACAGCAAAACTAAAATCCATAATATTAACTCATCGTTGACCTGCGTGGATTCTGCGAACAGCTGTTTGACGGTGTCAAAATAATTAGCTTTGATATATTTTGACGTCAGTTATCGGCAAACCACCACAGAAGCGGCAAGTGCGTCGAAATGGAAGTAGTATATTTTGAATGAAAAAATTATTTTATTCTTAATGAAAATGAACTCATTACATGTTTGCCTCTGTTTTTGTTGGTAGGTCCCATAAACGAAATATATTAATTTAATTAAATTTTTCATCGATTTGTAAAATATATATTAATGGTGATCAAAAAAGTAGAAAACTTAAATATTTTTTGAACCATCACCGTCAAGGTTCGTGTGGAGTAGTAGTTATAACTAGTTAGTTCATGTCTGAACAGTTGACACAAAACAAACTCTGCCTGTGTTATAATAATTATTTCTAAATTAATCTCTGTGGGTGTGGGAATTTATAGAAACGAAAACAAACATAAAATAACCATTGACAATCAATTGTCGTTTTAGCCAAACGACAGGATATAATGGTCGTTATCGGCATGTCAGTAACAGGTGATTGAACTTAGCGATACTTACTCACACACACACACACACACTTATATATATATATATATATATATATATAGTTATATGTAGTGTATTTGCGTTTTGGCTTTCAACTTGGTTTTTAGTGTTGCGGAGGAAAAAGCCGCACGTTTTAAATCATGAAAATTAATACTATATGTATATAAATACAGTTAGAAATAGGTGTTGTTATTAGAAGAAAAAAATCATTGGATATAATCATAATGTATATACGGAAGGTAGGCTTTCTACAATTTGATTGCTGATTTGGAGCTGCCGTAGCCAACCTCATTTATGATATTTATATCGATAAACCCAGTTCTTTATTAAAGTGATCCGTTTTGATAATTTAAATATATATGAGTAATTTCACAATCAGAGTTCAATTGCACAATTTAAGCTAGTAGGATTACTACTGCTGCTGTTTCAACGATTTAAAAACGATCCCATATTCATAAGCAAATCAAGAGAAACTCAGTGTAACGAACAAGTGACAGAGAGAGACTGAATGTTTTGAGCACGGCGCTCTTAAAACAGTGTTGCCAATATCGAATTATTTTCAACCCTGAATTCAGCTGTTTTGAAGTACGTTAAATATTAATATTTTGGATCAAATGAATTTGGAAAGTAATTCAAAAAATATTTATAATATTTTTGGGAATATAATATATTTTTTTTTCTCTTATTATTATTTAGTATTTAAATGGAAGTTGACAACACTGCCTGCTAGGGACTTACTCTCCCTCTTCTTCTTAATTTCTCTCTCTCTTTTTTTTTATTCTCAGTTGGGTATGGTGTATTGTGGAGGTGCGGTTTCCTAGGCAGGAGTAGGCAGTGTTGTGTTCATTCCTGCATTGCTTAGACACGCGTGAGCCAATCAGTTATTGTTCGCCCCTTTCGCATTTCAGCGTAGATTTGTATGTACATTTTAAATATTATAAAACTAGACGCATTTAAGAAATACATTTTCTTTGATATCTGCCTGCCCACATATTAACATATTTCAAAGAGTTACATACGTGTTTGCATTTATTATAGATTTATATATATACGTATATGCATATTTATATATACATATATATAGATAGAAAGTGCGAGCGCAAAAGAACTAAAACCGAATGAGAATTTGCTGAAATAGCGCAAAAAGAGGCACACATTCGCACAACTATGTATATATATACATACTTATACATTTACATATAGCCGCCACATCGGACAGTATTCGGCAGATACCAGGAATCAGACAATAGCCGCGCAGATAGCTACAAACATTTTTGGCGACACAAATTTCGAAAGCACAATTTTTGGTTCTTATTTAGTATTTGACTTGTTTCTGGTCTCCGAATATGATTTCACACAGAATTTGGTGCAAATGTAATTAAACGCGTGAGTGTTTATATATTATGTATGAGCTACTAAATCAATAGAATAACAATAAGAAATATTTAATTAATTTCTATATATGTTTTTTTTTGTAAATGTTCTTTTTTCAGATGTGCCATCTGCAGCGAATTTCAGTTTGAATCAAACATTAAAAATAAAATGAAAACGATTCGATTCGTAATGTGCTCATGTGTGCCTAGAATTAACAAACACACATGCAAAAATATGTGTCAATCATAGTGAATAAGTTTAATGTTTAGTGACGTTGAAATTCAATGTGGAGAATTCAATGTAAACGACAACTGCCGACAGAAATCAATGAAGAATTGCATACGCCAAAATATTATCATACATAAATAAATACAAAATAAATTGAGTGCACTTCATACAAATTCAAACCATATATATATATATATATGTATCTGAACAAATCAAAATACAAATAACGTGAAACAAACAACAAAAATAAGATAAATATACAGTGCGTATTGAGTTACAGCGGCAAAGATATGCACATTAAAGTACATAGTACATAAATTAGCACATAAACATATACAAAGCACTCGTATAACAATTAAAAACGCTAAAAAAAAATACAGTGATATATACAGTCTAACGACATTTAAATACACAAGCGTATCTGAAGCAATAACTACAACAACAACAACTGCAGCAACAACCGAAATAAAAAAAACTACACAATGCCAGTGAAAAAGCAAGGTAAGCTATTTTTTATGTCTATCTAAAAAATATACTTATAAACTTAGTTGAATTTTTGTTTATTTCGTTCGCATTCAAATTAAAAAAAAAACAGCTCGCAGCATTAATTATTTTTAAATTAATATAAATATTATTGTAATCAATTGCTAAGATAATTCTCATTTCTTTACTGATTAAAAAAATATGTTTATTTGCGTCCTTTTGTCCTTCTCTTTTAATTTGTAATGATACACAAAATAATATTCACAATTCGATCGCAAAAATCATATTTCTTGATTTCAAAACTTCCAAATTTAACTTCGTTATCATCGAACTGATTATATTTGTCGTAAAATGACCGTATCGAAATCTAAAAAAAAAATAAAAAATGTCAAGCTTTTGTATAGTATTTTTTTTTTTTTTGGGAAAATACCGGTATCTTTACAAGAATTTATATGCTTCGGTTTGACAACACGATTTCAAATAATCCCTGTCAATATATGCATAAAATACATACACACACAGATAAATGTATTTATTTACAGCTGTTACAATCACAGCAAGTGGCATGTCCATTGCACCAAATCTGAGCACAATAAATAGACCCATAGACCCATAAGAAAAGAAAAATACAAAAATAATAATAAAAATAAATAGAAAAAATGCAGCCGCTGCCAAACTTTTGAAATGGGCAATAAATGAAGGTCAACATAAGCAAAAGACGCCACAGATATGAATGATGCTTGCATATGTACAGCTGTGGTCCAAATAATAGAACCCTTCTCAGATTCTCTGCTATCTGCTCTTTACTTCTCAAGATATTATATTTATTTTTGTTATATCTAAAGAGTGCAAGCTAATCCGATTTATTCGGAGTTTATTGTATTAAATACTGTACACTAAATATCTATCTATAATAAATATATGCTCCTTTGATTATATATATATTTCAAATAAGAAATGAACTGTTAACAATATTAATAATATTGCTATGCTGAACATTGCTATGTATTTCGAGAAGTGCAATGCTCAGATCTATTTTACCTTTTGCAAGAAGAATTAATCTAAGAGAATATTCTTCATATTCTTTAAGAAATCCACGAAAAGAACAAAACAAAAAGAAAGGAAAAAATATCACGTTTAAAGTTTAGATAGATGAATTGGAGAAGTATTTTGTGGATGAACGAATTCAAATTTGTTTAAATTGTTGAAAAAGCAACTCAACAAGATGATTGTATGTAATATATATTAAAATACATATTTTGAAATGCATGTGCAATTTTATTGGTACTATTATATTGAGTGCAACGTACATGCATAATATATTACACACACACACACGCACACACACCGTTATAGATATTAATATGGTTATAAATATGTAATCAGTTTTGTTGGCAAAAACACTGCCCGGCGACTTTATGGCAATGTCATCCAGGTTAGCTGTGCTCTGACCCAACACATTCATCCGATTCTACGTCTACGTCTAAAAGCAGAAACAGAAACATAAACACTAAAAGCTGAAACACAAAGAGGTAAAACAATGATAGTAGTTGCTGGGGATGGCGAGTACTAATTTTGCTTTAAGCTTTTGGCATTTTTTTTATTTCGTTTTTAAGTCAATTTTTATTGATTTATTGAACTGGTAGGGTTATGTGTGTGGATGGGTTTGTGGATGGGTTTCTCTATAATAGAGCAGTGTGACTTCGTCTCCGCAAGTGGACGCAAGTGCAAGTGCTGCTGCCTGTCGTCGTTTGTTAGCTACAGAATGAACTCAGATACAGATTCGGATAGGGAGAAGAGCAGCGATCCCAATGAGGAGCTGCTCAGCAGTGATGATAAGAGCTATCACGACGACGACGATGATGATGATGATGTTGATAATGTTGATGACGATGTGAACTCGTCGCCCGTCGACGAAGACATTGATAACAACTCAAATGTGAGCGAACCAGTTAACCAATTAGTCGATGCGGAACAAGTGGAATCCCACACAGAGAACGACAAATTGCTGGTGCACTTCACACAAACGGAAGTCATAGAAATACATCAGCAACACCAACAGCAACAGCAGCAGCAAATTAATATCGATTTGGCATGCAACGCAACGGGGGAGCAGTTGGTGGTCCGCGATGAGTCCGTGCCCATCCAGCAGCCGTTGGTGGTTGCCAAGTACAGGGAGAGTGTGCGCGAATCCGTTGAGTGCTTCTATTCGGCACAGGATCTGCTCGAATATGGTCATATGCTATCATCGGCGGCGGAGCAGCGCACTCCCGACGTCGAGTCGGGCTATTTTGACAAATCGGAGAGTGATGATGTCTCACGCGATGAGTTTGGGGCACAGGCACTACCAATTTTGGATAACCAGACCACATCCAGCAGCTCGGAGAGTCTGCGCATTGAGCTGAGCCGCTTTTGCAGCTCCATGGAGGCTTTTGAGCGTGAGCAACAACCACAAGACCAGGAACAGGAGCAGGAGCAGAGCCAGAAGCTTAAAGAGGCTTCTATAGTTGGCAAGGATTTGGCAACGGTTGAACGTTTCATTGAGAAACAAAGTGAGAATAGATGAAAGAAAGACATATAAAGTGATAGATATGTATTTAATCACAATCAGAATAAGAAATTCAATCCTAATTAATTTTCGATATAAAATCTTCAATTCGACTAGATGTTAGTCGTTCATATATCTGTTTATTTGTTTTTATTTTGTTATACTTTCGCTATATTTAATAATAATCTTCTGATGCCCATCTTAATACATATTTGCATTTTACATTGCAGAAGCTCATCGAGCCCTCGAATTGCTCGAGGATTATCACGCACGTCTGTCGGAGCCACAGGATCGTGCCCTGCGTGTCGCAATCGAACGGGTCATCCGCATTTTTAAGTCTCGTCTATTCCAAGCGCTACTTGGTGAGTATACATTGCAAAATAGCTTCAAGTATATATTTCTAGAGTTCAAATTTAAATTTAATTCTTGCTAGGTCTTAAAGTACAATTCAATTCATTCGATTTAATGTAGAGTTTTCGATAAACTCAATGTCACTACTAGAGTCTTACTACGTTAATTATTAATTTTTCAACCGGATGCTATTGTTGTTCAGTTCAGTAATAGTGCTGACTACTTAGGGCTGGCACTGGACAGGAATCAAGACTGGAATCTAAATCCATAGCTACGGGTAATGAAGGCAACTTTCGCTTTGTATGTATCCAAAAATTGCATGATGGCTGTACTTAATTTCTGAGAGGTTCTCCGCACCACTCCAAATAAGACTTGAGATATGGAAAAAACAAGGCGTAGAGCAACACCCTCAGCCATAAAACCAAGAGAATTGGTAGTATGGAATACTCAGCAAATAGGCCAAGCTTCTATTCTTTTGGAAACTGCAAAGATTCCCAAAATAAACGAACTACTGTGTGCCAGTAGTATTACTCAATACACCCTTCCGTACATACTTCTCCCGTAGGTCGGAATGGGCTCACGGTACACCCGAACCATCGGCATCCGTAACATCCGTTAGCGGAAGTGTTTACTCTGCAGATATTCTTCGGTCTTCCAAAACAATTGGTCCCCCGGAAGTATTAGCCATAAGCAGCTACTTAATTGCCTAAAAGGAAAGTTAGTTTAGACATCGAAAATATGTACGTTGATAGCTAAGCAGCGATCAATTCTCGATACACCTATATAATTATAAAAAAAAAACTGTCGTAAATCTCTACACGAGATGGCCAATCAGAACGTTGTTAGCCTAATTTGGACAACTGTAACGCTACTAGATAAGGAACAAATATAGTTAACAAATATCTGGCTAGCAGACACAGGTCAAATGACAAACCTGAAGGAATTTACATTAAAAAAAACAGTAGATAACTGTGTAATCGAAGTCGCATAAATTGCTCCGATATAATTCGAGCTATAACCGACCACTAGTCAGTGGGGTGAGGGGAAGGGGTACTCATGTTAATAGTCTCAAAGCTCCTTATGATGATTTTTTGACGTGGAATCGAAGAGGAGTTAGAATCGCCAGAGCACTATCTCTGCTTCTGCCCTGCTCTGGTCTCGCTATATTGGCAAGTTAGAGAATATAGCACCGACCTGAATCAGGAAATTTATAAATGCAACTAGTTGGATTACTCACTGATTTATGTTCACAAGAGAGCCTCAGAAATAAAGCGAGATTCCATACGGTATCACAACTGGCCAAGGATGGCCTATTGTCGGCAACTATCAAACCTAATCTAAACCATTATTGTTCAGTATTAGTTTTGACCTGTTGAAAATTAAAAAATGCAATTGATTGGACTGTTCAAATTAGCTGACTTCGATTTGCTTAAAAATATGTTGTGCGGAATTAAATATATATACATGTGCTTATATATATATTACCTCCTCTCGCTTATCGGTGTAAGTTGTGTACGGGCAACTGAATACCATATTATTTTACACACATTACCCTGGTCAGCATTGACAGACCACTCTGAGAAATAAACAACCATTTCAAGTGGAGGCATGTTTTTCATTCTTATCAAGTTGTCAAATGCTAAGCACAGTTCTCTCGCTTTCCAGCTAAGTCAAGCAGAATGTGAGGCGGCGGTCTGGCGAATCGGATCCATTGGTATACATTACTTCAAACGTTGCATAAACAAATCGACCGCAAAGCTTATGTATACTTATATGTTGAGACGGAGGCAGAGACGGAGACATTTAACAGGAAATTTAACAAGCAGATTCAATTCAAATTATGAATGTGTCACAGCTCGAAGTAAAAGTTTGACCTAAATAACTTTTTATACGCCATTCAACTGCTTCTGCTTTATTATGTTACTTATGCAACGATCCAAATCATGGTTTCATTTCATGAGCCACTTTTTCCGTTTCATGTTCTCCATTTGCAAATTGATTTTCAATGCAGTTCCAATGCAAATCTAATAAATACACCTCGGAAATACACTTATATATATATGTTTCAGCTGGTGTTTTTTTTATATATACACGTTAAATTGTATTAATGCCAAAAGTTGTTGTAGCTATAGTTGGAAAAAAATAAATCCCTTACAAACTACTATGGATAAAATAGTTATAAATAAGAAAATAACTTATCTTTCTTCTCTCGTCGATAACTACGACAACAAATAAACCAAATGTTAAATACGCACACAAAATGAATTAAAAAAATTAATACATTTACTAATACCAATTTGCTTTGACTGTATTGCAGATATACAGGAATTCTATGAATTAACTTTATTGGACGACTCAAAGAGCATACAGCAAAAGACCGCGGAGACATTGCAAATTGCAACCAAGTGGGAGAAGGATGGACAGGTCACAAAGATAGCCGATGTAAGTAGAGCGAAGAGAGTCGAACTTAGATATATAATCGATACATATATGCACGCACATACGTATGTGTATATGTGTGTGTGCGTATGTAATAACTGTTGTTGTGCATAGTTAAATAGACTGAGAGACATAGCTCGTATTGTATAACTGTAACTAATGAACAGTGCTGCAAAACAAAGAAAAGTGTTCACTCAACTGTTGTCCAATGCACATACACACACACACACACACACACACACACACACACACACACACACACACACACACACACACACACACACACACACGCACACACACACACATGTACACACATACATGTGTGTATGTGTAGAGGAAAACTGATTGATGCTATTGATTATTTTGCAGCTCTAACAATGTAAATTAGTATTTAGATTATGTATGTATTTGTGCATATGCGTGCGGAAATTTAACACTCGTAGCACTTAGTCCAATAAATTATTTATTTCGTGTTGTTGTTTTATGTTTAGTATGACCAAAACAAGAAGAAAGAAAAAAAAACAAGAAATTCGCGTGTCTAAACTCAATCTTCGTTAAGGCACGTTAATCAAATTTGGAATTCCTTTCTAGGTACATTGTCCCATCATTGCATCATTAACATGCATATTACATGCAATTTACTCTCTCCTCATATAATGCCTGCTCTATTTAATTCAATTTTTTTTTTAGTTTATTTAAGTACATAAATATATATATAAAAATATATATATACATATTACAGATACTCTATCTACATACATAAATCTAACACTTTTTCTCATGCTACGATTTCTCCTTCTCCATTTAAATATATATATATATATATATATATATATATATATATATATATATATATATATATATATATATGTATATATTATATCTTCTATTTACTTAACTTACTATGCAGTTTATAAAAACATCCAATCTTAATCGCAATTGCGCCTATGAGTTTAACAACGATGTTACAAATCCCAATCCAAGTTCAAATCTTAATCAAAACTTGAACGCGGCTGCGCATGCCGAGGCTTTGAGCAGAACCTTTAAAAATGAATTGGAAGAGATTTTGGTAAGCACATTAATTCATTATCTTCATTATCTTTCTTTCGTTTCGCTATCACACAAAACTTATCAATATGCCAACTATCTATCTACATTATGTGCGTGTTATAACTAACTATTAAAAACTCTTGAAACTATGCAACCTCAATAATAATTTTATAGCAATCGTATTGTACAGATCCATCCAGAATCGAAATTTATTCATAATCAATACATTTTCGTCTTTCCGCCTATTTGCTTGAAACTCCTTTTAAAAATCTGTTATACGAATAAATATGTTTGCTTCTAAGGAAGGGCTTATACATTTTATGTTTGATTAAGTTAAATCTATTTGTATATAAATATATTGTGAGTCAATCTGCCGACATATAAAATGCACTATCAAAATAAAAGAGCAACTGATTCCGATGATAACTCCATTATTTAGTTGTCCGATGTTCAATATAAACATATTAATATGCATTGAAGATCATTTGTATTCTGCGTGATTGTTCCCATGAAAGCTATTTGATAAACATATCTAAAACGGTTTGCTTCAAAATATATATATAAAAAATTCCGCTTGAAATCATTGCATTCATTGCATTACATCGATATTTATCGCTTTGTTGCATTGGCTTTAAAGTCTCGTCAATACATTGAGGATGTCACCTTCTGTCCATTTCAAATACATATATTAAAGTCGTTTTACTTAACTGCTTGGTGGGTTAAGTCATTAACTGGGTCATCGACAGACAGCATTGGTAATTGTAGAAGCAGATTAGCAAAGTAATCACCATGATTACAAAGGTTCAGTGACCGTGCCCCGCCGATGACGACTGTCCATGCAATTGGCCCAACTTAAAACTGGCTAAACTAAAGGTTAAAGACTTGCTGATGACTGATGACAGATGATGAGCGATGACTGTTGACTAATGACTGGTTCCGCATATTGGCGCCAGTTGACGTATAAAATAATATTTGCTCATTATAAATATACATCATACCACGAGCAGGAGCAGGAGCAGGAACGGGATGGCAAGCAGGAGGTTCTCTCAAACTATTTTACTTATTGGCCTGCTTTTTTAAAGATTCCATCATCTGTAATGAAAGCAAAGAGTTTATGCGCCTTCATTTGCGATACAGGAATTAACTAGTAAGAATGATCTAGTCGAGAGAGCTCGCCTAAGAGATAACCAGATATATATTTGCATTCACATTCATAGAAATCAGAAATTGTTTCTATATTTATATAGGGTTTTGCTAACAACCGAACCTAATGAGATACTTACAGCTGATCAATTTACAAACGGACAAACAATTTTTTTTAACAAATAGCCAGATTTGACTATGCCCAACATTTCGTCTATTCACGTTCGCGTGTTTTGAAAAGAGCGGAACGGTTCCATTTTATCTTAAACTAAAATAAAAATATAAATAATATATTTCAATTCTTACAATGGTAAGATAAACAAGGAGGACTCTTCTCGATAAAATGAGGAAAGACGCGAATAAGAGTTTGCCGATCTGAGAGGATAATCAGTCTAGACGCATTTGCAGAAGTCAATATTTATGATTAAAACAATTGTAGATAGGTATAAAGTAATTTAGTAGTTTTCAACAAACCTGCCTATGTTCGATGCTTGGGATTACGTAATTTTTATTATTAAGCAATTTCGTGATTTATATAATTAGAATTGTATTTAATAGTGTTTACTTTGTGACATTGATGTTGACATACTCACTCTTAAAATGCATAGTCGGAACGAATTTCTGAAGATTCGCAATATAATTTACGGATGTTGAATGTTCAGAACGTTGAGCCCTATGGGAAAATTCCTGAAATGTTATAAATGGAGTCAGGCTATAAATCGTATAAATCGACTGGCGCTGCTAATCTGGATTGTACCCATTTGTTGTTTAAAATGTTTAAATGTTGGCGGCATTTCGTATACAAAATTTTGTGGTGCAACTCGAAGATGGCGTGCTACACACACTCATGCACACACACACACATGTGTCAGGCTGTCGGGTATCGTTTACTGAGATTACGATTACGCCAAGCTGTTGTCGCTTTTCAATTAAGTTCCTATATTTGTGCAATTTATATGTATTTATGCACGTACTTATTCTATTTATTTTTAAAGTTTTTTTTTGCTCCTTTTTTGTTTTGGCATGCGTGAGCGCAAGACCGTAAAAATTAAGCGTTAAAGCAGTACGTGCTGCATGCAGGCAACGAAGCAAGCTAAAAAACAGCAAAAAGCTTTTGCCAGGAAGTGGCCAACTAGGCAAGTGTCAAACACGTTTGAGGCGGGTCAATTTCACAGCTTTTTTAGCTGTAATAGAAGCCATGATTGCTTTTCTCACCTCTGCTTTAAGGGTCACTTCTCACAATCGTACTAGCCCCCACTCCAGCTCTCTCTTACTCTTTCTCTCTTCTTCTGTTTTTTGCTGCTCTATCTATCAATTAGTCTTGTTGGGCTGTGAGGGTATGTGTGCGTGTGTGTGTGTGTAGCTAGGCAACCGTTAGTTATTCACATTCACCCATGCACACACACACCCACACACACATACACGCTGTTAAAATTGATAAGGACTAAAACTGTTAGCGTCTGTTTTGTATTTTCAACATGATTTGTGTTGACCCAGTCAGTGTAGGAAAATGGGAACATGTTCTTAAGTGCCATAACATGGCAATTTTCTTTGTCATGCTGGAATGATGGAGTGATGAAATGGTAAAATGGTGCGGATAGTGGGGGCTGGTTGGTCTTAGGGAAAGGTTGGTTTTAGGGGGAGGTGTGCGGGTGTTTTGAAAACAAAATCCGCCGCTCGTCGTTTTGTCCTGCGCCGACGCCGGGCTTTTGTTATTATTGTACGAGGCAACGGACGTGTATATAGAATATTGCTGCCTGACATGCGTAGTTAGTCCCAACGTAAAACGTAATAATTTAACGTAAGTTCGAAACGTGCTCAACGTGTTTGTGTATGCTAATTTGTGTGACTGTAAGTGTGTGAGAGTGTGTTAGATGTTTGCTTATGACCTGATTACACACTGATAACACACACTCAAACACCCACACGCATTTAAGTACTTATCAAATGTGTGTTAAAAATCATCATCAATTTGAGTTCAAGCGACATGCTAAGCGCGCTTAATGTTCTAACTAGTCCAAGGCATCGGCACTGCTCAAACTGGTCAGTAGCCACGCCCACGCCAAAAACCGACCTCCCTTCTGCGTTGCGCGTGCCGTGTGGCGTGTGTGGCAGTAACAGCAGCGCCGTCGACGTGTCGAGTCGTACAAGTTTCGTTTATCCGTCAACTGTCGCTGCGTTGACGTCCTTTGGCGTCTTTAACTTTGGGCCAACAATTTCCAGCCATTGTGTGCAAAAAAAACGACCGGCAAATTAATAGTTGCTTTAACTCAGCTTTTTTTTATATTATTTTTCGCATAAACTACACATTTATATAAAAAATGACTTGCAATATATTATTACACATTCTTAGCTGAATATTAAAATATATATTTATATATATATATATATATATATATATATATGTATATTTGTATATGTGACAAACAGCTGTTAGACATTAATGTTGTATCTTGTACATAATGAAACAAGAGTAACAGCAATTTGGAGCAGTGCCACCTGCTAATTACCAACATGTTGCAGTCTCTGCTTCAATATATCAATATATATTTACATAAGAGTCTGTTTTGAGAACTGGCCAATATTGTTTCACCTGTAAGATATCTATATATACACCAATATATATTGACTGTATGTCTTACTTCTTGTATTTACTGGCTGTATATTACGTATACGTCTTGGCAATGTTTTCACAAAATATTTAAATGTTTTTTATACAGTCTGCTGTAGACAGACATATACAGATACAGATATATGAGTATATATATATATATATATATATATATATATTAACGCACTTGCTTTTGGGCTTTTCATTCAGCTTTTCTTCGTTGGCATTGGGCAACTTATTAAAGAAAAAACACATTTTTTCTATATATATATATATATACATATATATGTGTATATATATATGTGTTTCTCTCATTTTTTTATATTTTGTTTTGGCAAGTTGCTTCACTTCCGTCCGTCGTCGCAGCCGTCTTTGTTATCTTTGGGCCAGTTTTTCGCGCACATTCGATTGAAGCGCTAAGAAACGCGGCTTTTTATTTTTTGATTTCCGAATTTTTACTGGTGTGTTGTTCTTTGTTTTTTTTTTGGGTTCTTCTGCTTTCATATTCCGTGCTTTAACGCATGATTTGGCTTTAAAAGTTGGTAAAGTTGTGTAAAAATGCATCAAGCAAGAAGATAAAAAAGCTGTGATCGTCAGCTTCGCAAAAGGCTAAGCGATCAGCACTGACACTTAGCGGAGATTCCTTCTCACTCCTTTTTCTTTACTCTTCACTCTGAAACATATAGCAGTTAGTTTGTGGGTAAAGTGCAACAGAACAGAAAAGAGAACCGTGAGCATTTTAAATAAGTGAATACTAAGTTTAATAAATTTATTTATTTATTTATGTGAGTTCTTTTGGAATACTTGATCAACAGTAGATATTTGCCGAAAAGATAAGGAAATATAAAAAAAAAATTTTAAAATTTAAACATAAATAGCATATAACAAAAAAAGGTTCTACGAATGATTAATTAATGCAAGGAGTCTAGTCGAATACATACATTTTTATGCACTGTGTGCAAATAGCTGTTATATACATATATACAATCGTAAATACATACACACGGCTGTGTTCAGTTGCCAAACAGAATTTAATTGATGTTTTCTTGTCTGCTTCAACATGTGGACAAAATACATACATATTTATATCTGTATAAATATTTGTGTTTAGGCGTATATACAAAAAAATATATCTCGCATACTTGACAACAAAATAAAAACAACCGAATTGCTATAACGTTAAAGGAAAAATGCATGTTTATGTGTGTGTATCTATACATATGTACATCCTTGGTATATATGAATTTACATGTATGCGTATTTTACTTCAATTGCTCTTACGCAGGCACGCAAAGAATAGTTGGGGCTGTAGAAGTACACGAAATTTGTTGCTATATTTGCTTCAGCGCTGGATAAAATAACTGTGCATAATACACATACAAACAAACCCTATGAGAAACTAGATCACTTGCCCATCTGTGTCCGAGTGTTTGTCAATTGTACGTTAGTACAAGTGTACTAAAAGATATACATTTTTTATGCACTGGCAGATGGAACGAGTTCTTCAACTTTCGGTGCATAGTACATCGAAAATGCCTCTTTAATTACATATATAAATATTTTTTTTTGTGTTAAAAAATGTTTTTCTTAAGTGGCAACTGTGAATTAATGTAGTAAGAAAGGAAAACTCAAACTGTAACTACAACAAAAACTAAAAAAAGTACTTGGTACAAAATGATTGATTGGGTATCGATAGTGCGGCATTCGCGACGACGGTTCTCCAATTATGTCGGCTCGCGATCGCCGGTTCGAATGCGTCGACGTCGACGTCAGTTAACAGGGTCGCCGTCGACACAGCAGCAGTCGCAGTCCCAGTCGCAGCAACAACAGCATACATCCCGTGTACGCGAAAAGAAAGGCAAAGAGCAGAAGTATGTTGTTGGCAACAGCGACGGTGACGTCGACGTTGATGCTGGCAGTTGCGTCTGCTGTTGTTCCAATGTAAGCAGGCAAATATTTATATGTTAGGTGTACTTTATGACATAACTGGATTTAACAGAAAAGTGTTCAAAAGTTGTTAATTTGTTAACAGAAAGGAATACCGTTCAATTTAAGGATCTGGCCTAATATTGAAACCACAACAGAAACTTGCAATTCATTTTTCAAGTTTTTATCAATTATATAGAAAAATATATATATATATATATGTGTATAAATATATACAAATCTTATTCGCAGAACCAACGCATGCGCATCGAGTCCGATAGTGAGAATGCCAAAGATGCCACTGCCCCAGATGATGCCGCAGTGCAACAAGTGCGCAACGCTCGCTCGCCCCAACAACAACAGCAGCAGCAACAAGTGGTTCAACAGTTGCAGCAACAACAACAGCAGCAGCAGTCGACAGCAGCTAGAAGCGGGACTCAGCAGATTGTAAGTTGATGCAATTGAAATTGAATCATATTCTTGCTCGAAATCATGTCAAAACAAATACAGTAAAACACAAACGCTCACACCCCAGTTGTCCCAAACATTCCAACATGCTTAAGAAAGCGAAAGAAAAAACAAAAATAAAAAGAACAAATAATGAAGCACTAACAACAATAATAATAGTAATAAGAACCGGATTTCCATAATATCTGCAAATTGTTTGGCTGTTTTGGTCATCGGTCAGCTTAATTTGGCGCTTTTTATGGAATGAATTGGCTGCGACTGCCGCTTGTTTCCGTTTCCGCTCGAACTCTTGCATTATTTTTATATTACTCTTTTTTTCACAGTATTTGCAGTTATTGTTTTGCCAGTATTCATAATGCCCATTGTTTTTTTTTTTTAGTTCTATACATACAATTAAAATATTAATCACGCTGTTTTTAATAAAAAATATAATTTTGTGATTAAGTTATATATATATATATATATTCCAAACGTTCTCTTTATTGTTTATTGTTAGCTTGTTTACATTCGATCATCTTTCATTTAGGCATGTCTATGTTTTTATTTATTTAATATTTGTAATATTAATTGATATAAAGGAATTTTTTTTTTGTGAAAGACATTAAAACGACAAATGAATCATAATACATATATTGTTTTGTATTTTATTTTAAGTGTTTGATTTGCAAATTGTATGGTTTGTATATATATTTATTTTCTTTTGTTACTTTTGTCACTTAACTATAAATATCTTATTAGTTGGAGCTAAAGTCTATTTTTATGGTAATTTTGTGTTATTAAAGTTTCTATTTTATTTGATATATATATATAGAGATTTCAAAGTTCGCGCAACTAGCTAGCTTAGAATCAACTCTGATCTGTTCCCAGGCGGCATAAGCTAACACTGAAGACTGCGATCGATAGTATCGCTAAAGCAGCATCGATAGGTAGGCTTAAAGCTATCGATCCTAAGTTCCGCCGCTATCAAACCAAGCGCAAGCGTCACTCCCAAGATAAAAATGTAAAAAAAATAAGCCGTGCGTGTCAATGTGCAATCGTATGTAAATTTAAGTACATAATTATCGTGAATTGATTAGGACAGCGCGAATTGAATGTAAAATCAAGGAATTTAAAAAATTCTCGACTGTAACTGTGTACGGTATTGCCAGCCCCGAGACCATATAAATATATATGAGCGGTAATATAACCGGTTACGCATACCAAAACATCGCAGCGATAGGTTTCTGTTTTGTGTGAACGCTAGTGGTGGACAGTCAGTTGTGTTCTGTTGTGCTTGTGGGCATGGCAGTAATCGTCAGTCACTGACTCGCTAGAAAAATGCCAACAACACAACACGGCAAAATAGGCAGGCATCGTATAATTGCGGCGTAAACGCACCAAACAAATAATATATAAATATATATATGTATATATATATTTCAACGGTCTGTGAAAATCTGCAACACACGAACAGGCGAACGAGCGAACGAACCCAATTTGGCCAAATCAATGCAAGCGGCTAGTGAAAATGTTGTGTTTCATACATAAGAGTGAACTAAAAAAAATACCACATACAAAATGTGCATAAAATCTACTTTCGTGTTTTTTTTTTTTTATAATACATGTACATGAATACGAAAAACATACCAAAACAATTTGAACAAAGTTAATGTTTCGAAATTTTGTGCTTTTTTACAATCGAATATATGTATGTATATACACACATAGGCATACACGTACTCATACACACACACGTATGTATGTAGGTTATAACATGCAAGGCATAGCGCAATAAATACCAAAATAGTAGTCGGCGTTGACACTGAGAGAGAGCGAGAGAGCGTGCTTAGCGTTTCTTGTTTTTTTTTCGCTGTTCTCTGGCAAACAATAAGTGAAGAATATGCTTGTGTTTGTGTTGGTTGTAATTTGGAAAGCATAACTTATATCTAAATATACAAATGTTTGTGTGTGTGTATATATATATATATATATATATGTATGCGTATATTAGAAGATTCTCTCACGCTGAGGGAACAGAAACCGTTGAACAGCAAACCGTCCGCAGCAAGCTTTGGCGATAGTTGTAGTTCGAACTTGCTCATGTTGGCAACGCGCTATTTTTTTTGTGTTGCGCTTACATATTAATTAGTTATTATTTATTTTCATTTTTTTGTTGTTGTGAATGACACTTGTTAGCGTAGGCGGCGCGTGAGTCACGCGGCATATCTGTGCACAAGTGTGTGTGTGTTGTGTATTAATTTTAAATTAAAAACAAACAACTAAAAATTAAAAATAACAATCTGACGCAACGTATCAACAACAATAACAAATCGCGTAAACGTTTACACCAATTGCAACCGGCAACCGGTCGTGATTCGTGATTGTGTTGTGCTACGTTACGTTACGGTACGTGCAACGCTAGGAGAAAAGAGTCGCGCGTTGTGATAATTATATTAATAATATTAATATGACCACACGCAAAAAGAAACGACAGGATGGTGGCAGCGGTAGTGGCGGCGGCAGCGGTGGCTTTATTAAGAAAGTCTCATCACTATTTAATTTGGATTCGGTAAAGAAATACAAAAAAAGTATTTAACTCTCAATTACAAATTACATGCTATTAGAACATTTCGATAAAATGACAGTTAAATTTAAATGCATGCAAATACATAAAATGCATGCGAATTATCGGACTAGAACAAATTAGAAAAGTTCGATAAATTGATAGTTAAATTTTGTGTAGTAGAAGCAGCTTTTACATGGGTGTCGATAAATATTAATCTAATCACCCTCCCCCTCCATTCCCATTAAACGAATTCGATTTATGCAATATCCGCTTTTGGTAGCCAGCGAAAATATCGCATCTGCTCTTGTTTTTATATATAGCCCAATGATGATTCCATGGTTTATTTTTAAATTCCGCCACACATTCAGAACAGCATAGATGGAACAACAACAGTTCTGTTTGCAATGCATTGTGTGTTCAATTTGTGTGTATAAATTTTAATAAACGAATTTACGCATGCGCAGCCCAATTTCTCAACACAACAGACAATTGCACATACGCCGTAAACGTAAATACACACACGCAGCTGCAGATTATGCATGCGTGTGCGAAAGTGCATTGTAAAACTCCCTCTTCCTCTCTCTGTCTCATGCATATTTTCGCATGCCTGCTTACGCGCGTGTGCATCTGTGTGTATGTGCGTGCGTGTACACAGTGCTCTTTCTTTTAGCTGCTCTCACTCATTCCTCCCTTTAAACTGTCTCTCGCTCGTTTTTAGCAACTCTTATTTGCTCAAAATAGATCTCGCTGCTTTTCTCAAAAGCTTTACTTGCTGCTCTACTCTCTCTGTGTGGGGATGCTTGATTGATGAATGTGTTTGTTTATAGTGTGCGTTCGATAAAATGAACATCATTTCCTACATTGTCCACAGATATTATTGAAACTTTTAAGCAATTTAACACACTATATATATATATATATACGATCAATTGAATTTATAAGAATTATTCGATTTCTAAACACTTGATTTCCTTGGGTTATCAAAAACGAATAGAACAAAAAAACTAAGTATAAAAAATTAAAAGTGGATATTGTTGCGTACAAACAGTGCAGGTGTCGATTTATTTAGTTACGCAAATGTATATAATATATCTGTATATACACATATATATGGCATTGTTGCCATTGTTTGTATGCAAGTGTGTGTGTGCAGTTTTGGCTCAACGTCAAATGTCGATGTCGCATCATCCATCGTCACTCACTGCGAGCGGGAGACAGACAGCCCAGCCTTGCATGCAAACTTATTTCATGCCTATGTGTGTATGAGAGCAAAGTCAACGTTTTCTGCATTTGCAATAAAAAACAAATAAATCATTAATAAAAAAACACATTACATTTTTCAATTACAAACGTAAAACTAATCCAAATATAGGCTTTTATAAAAACAAAACATTTTCTGCGTAGCTTTTTTCCAGTGTAGATAATTAATATATAAATCAGAGCATTTAATTTCAAGGGTGTACATTTATATATATTTGTGTGTGCGTGCGTCTGTGTTTACTCATAGTATGTTAGCAAGTGTTGGCTATGCCTTCTGCGAGCTTTGGCTAAGTAAATAAACGAAAGCTGTGTGTGTGTATGCCGTAACTCACCCAATTCCAATTCGAATTCCAATTCCAATACGAACTCCAAGCAGGACCATTTGTCAGAATATTCTTCATATATTTCTTGCTGATAAGATAAGTTGGTCAACATTCTGATATGATATGTCGACGACTATGTTGCCAATGTACATATGTAAGTGTGTGTGTGTGTATATATGTGCGGGTGTTACAAATTGTGGCTAAAACCAAAACCACAACAATTGAAAATAACTTTTGCGGTTGTCGTTGTTGTTAGTTTTCAGTATTAATAACTAAGCGACCTTCGGGCGAAAGTTACATCAAAGTGTCACACACACACACACACACACACACACTTGACATGTTGAACCGACTAAAGTCAAAGTTTAATAAGCAATAATTTGACAGATGCTTCAATTTTGCTTTTGGCTTGCAATTTGTTTGTGTGTGTGTGAGCTTAATGAATTCATTTACACTCAGTTGCTAATCAATTGGACGCGTGTGTGTGCAAATGTTGCAAGACGCACAAACACAACAACAACAACACACACACACAGTCATTTGATGACAATTTCTATAGATTATTGTTTATTGGGTGTGGCAGCCAGTGTGTATATGGATGTGTGTGTCCATGTATATATATATATATATATATATATATATAATTTGCTTAAACGTTGTTTTGATTTCGTTTTAAAATTGTATTATGAATACAATGCAAATTTTTCCTGAAATAAATTTATCAAAATATTTTCTGATATTCGAAGTCAAAAGAAAACCATTTTCCTTTCATAAATTAAACTTTTCTCTTTTTTTATTGAACAAAACTAGCCACTATATGATAATAGGAACAATCGATCGCTTGTATATAGTAGTCCACATCCGTTTTAAAATTGTATTTCGTGTTATTTAATCTTGCGTTTTTTCTTTTTTAAAAATTTGAATCACTTGAATCTTGAACTTGGGCAAAATGTGTTCTACATGCAAAGAACATGTGTTTCATGTGAATATTTCCACTTATATTTATAAATATCTATGATGCTAAATAACAATTGTTGTTTAGCTGAAGCCCAAAGAGCATTAAGTGATCAACAATTTCCATACGGAACATGATTGTTTCATTTATAATTATCTAAAACAGTTTTTTAGCTCTTTTTTTTTAGTTAATCATCATATATTTATTTTAAGAATGGAATGAACATAAACAATTTATTATTTTGCTCATAAACTCGCCGATTTACTCACAATTTTAAGTTTTCTCTCTTTGGGCCAATGATTTTCAGCTACACAAGGCATCCTCGACGAAGGTAAGCAGCGCTCAAATGCAACTCTGTCTGTGTTTTGTGTGTGAGAGAGATATGCATATATATATATATATTTATATATATATATTTATATATATATATATATATATATATATCTTTTTCTTTCTGTTCAACTTATAAACTAAACATATGGCTCCTCCAGGTGGATAAAACCAGTCATACAAATCATATATACATCAATAATAATAATAATAATATTAACTGATTGTTGATCATCATTGTTTGGTCGCTTGTCCTTGTTCTTCGTCCTCTCGCATTGCCAAGAAACATCAAGTGCTACATGTGAAACATCCTGGAATAGTTGAAATTTGTAATTTTTACAGCATTTCTAATGTGTTTCTTTAACGCTTTTGTTTTTAGGTAAACGGCGATGATAGCTGGTACTATGAGGACATTCAGCTGGAGCGTGGCAACTCTGGCCTGGGCTTCTCGATTGCCGGTGGCACCGATAATCCGCATATTGGCACCGACACATCCATATATATAACGAAACTGATACCGGGTGGCGCTGCTGCCGCCGATGGACGCTTGAGCATTAACGATATCATTGTCTCTGTTAACGATGTGTCCGTTGTGGATGTTCCCCATGCATCCGCTGTGGATGCCCTGAAGAGGGCCGGCAACATTGTCAAGTTGCATGTGAAGCGAAAACGTGCTGCAAGCGGTGCAACGCCGACAACAGCTGCCACAACAGCTACCCCATCAGTCGATGTGCATGATAGTAGTGCAAGTGGAACGGCAGCAACGGCAACAGGTCCAAAGGTGATCGAAATTGATTTGGTGAAGGGTGGCAAAGGATTGGGTTTCTCGATTGCCGGCGGCATCGGCAATCAGCACATACCCGGCGACAATGGCATCTATGTGACAAAGCTCATGGACGGCGGCGCTGCTCAAGTCGATGGTCGGCTCTCCATCGGCGACAAGCTGATTGCGGTTCGCACCAGTGCCGTGAGTTGTTTCCCATACTTTTAACCATAAACCTCTCCTGACATCTTTCTCTCTTTCTGACAGGGTGAAAAGAATCTGGAGAATGTGACGCATGAACTGGCTGTGGGCACGCTCAAGTCGATTACCGACAAGGTGACGCTGATCGTTGGCAAAACGCAGCATTTAACCAGCAGTGCATCACAGTCGGCCGTTCAACTTGGCCAGCAGGCGCAGTCGCATTCACAGTCTCAAACCCAATTGGCTGCCACATGGCAACAGCAGCAGCAACAGCAACAAGTGAATTCAGAATCTGCAGGTGCGCTTAACAATGTTGGCCAGTCAGTTGTTGATTCAGCCACAACAGTCCCAGAGCCATCAGCCATCATCAATTCCACAATCCACACAACCATTACCAATACCAACAACATCATTTTCACCAATGACACCAACAACACCAACACCACCACCAACAACACTTTACAGCAACATGCTGCTGCTGTTGTTGCCAACACAGTCAGTAACAACGGCAGCAGCAGCGGCGGCGGCACCGGCAGCAGTAGCAGCAACAACAACAACAATCTTAACAATAATAACAACAACAACAATAGCAGCAGCAACAACAGCAGCAGCAGCAACAACAACAGCAGCAACAGCAAAAGCAACAACTACAATAACAACAACAGCAGCAGCTTAGTAGCAGCTGCCACAACACCAACACCACCCGCCTCAGCCTCCGTCCTTGCCTCCGCCTCTGCCCCAGCCTCCGCCTCCGTCTCCGTCTCTGCCTCTGCTATTGCTTTTAATGCCAAGCTCGCAATGCCTGCGATGGCCGCTAGCAGCGCAGAGCTCAGCCGATCCCAATCAACCTTGCCAAGGCGTAAGCGAATCATTTGTTGTGAATTCAAATCAATCTTCAACTAATCATACTCCTCGTATTAACCCCCATCTCTGGTTTATTGCATTTTAAAAAAGATTTTAATCCTCGAATGATCATAACCAAATTAGCACATATATTATATATATATGTACATATAAATATATAAACAGTTGCGATAATAATAATAGCACTAAGATTCTTGTAATTTTATCATTTGTTATCTTCTTTATTTTAATATTTTTCAATGTTAGCACTGCTCCTAGAAATTCTTTTCTATTTATATATTTTTTATTTGAATGAAAATGTGCCAAAAAATTATTACCTTCACTTTTGCACTTTTTATTAATAGTTAATTTATGTCTAGTTTTCTTAATTATAAGCGCACATTTAAATTTCTTATTAAAAAATGTAATGTTTTAATTGCATTTCAATTTAATTAACTTGAGAACGTTTTTTTTTGTTTACTCGCATTTTTTTCTCAAATTTTACAAATTTAATTTATTTCGCAACTGTACATATATACATATATATATATATATATATCTAACACTTTATTTATATTTATATATATATATACTATAAAAATTGAGTTTAGTGGCAGTTTTTGAATCTAGACCGGGTCTCTCTCCTAACTGCAGCTTATCTACTTGCTCCTATAACTTTCCTTCTCTCTATCTCCCTCTCACTCTCTCTAACACTTGGACATATGTATATCTCTTTCTGTCATAGTCGCGATTAGCTGGATCTCTCTAACTCTACAAATATACTCGAACTTCTGCGATCCTTACAGAGATAGATATCTACAGACTTTTTGCTTGTGCGTGTTTTGCTTGCTAAGCTGCTAGTTTTTAGTGTGTTGTTTGTTAAATCAATCATTTTTGGGACACTGGCTACCTGGCCTCCCTGGCTGGTAGTTCATTCCAAAGCCAAATCGGAATCCATATTGAATCATTTGACACTACAACTGCGAATGTAGCCTGCCTAACATTGCATATATTTCAACATTCATGCATCACTTTTAATACTTTAGTCCTTATTATAAGATCATATTTTCACTCGTGTTTTCGTTAATCACTTTCACATAGTGTTCCTACACAAGTACAATTATCACTTTTACATTTTTATTTTTTGGTCTCACAATTAATTTTTACCTTAATAGGAGAATATTAGTTGTGTTTTTTCCTTTTCGATTTTAAAATACTTAATTTATATTTGAAGGATTCATGTTTCTCGGTGCCTCGTATATACGTTGTTAATACCTTTCTTTTATATGTATGTTTCCGACTGAAGAGTTTTGTGCCAAAAAAATGTCGATATGATTTATATTTTAATTTTGTAGAATATCTATCATATCGATGAGTCAATTTGATATTCCTACGAAATTTATCTGTTTTTTTTTGTTAATTTATTTTAGTGAAAAGATTAGTTATTGACTTAAATTGAGAGCAGCATATCAATTAAACTTTTATATATTTCTAACACTTAACAGATGGTTTCGTTTTTCTGGTTTCTGGTTTCTCCTGCTCTAAGTTCTACTAATACATTTACCTTTTTACACCACTCGCAAGGAATTCGATGCGATGCGATTCTCTTTGTAACTCTGTGTAACTCTCTATAAACCATTCACTTATCAAGATATGCGATTTCGCGATTTCCACTAATCCGCCCTTACCCCTTTCTCTTTCATGTCTCAATATGTGTGCCACTTGTGTGTGTGCGCGCCTTACTTTGTGTGTATTGTGTGTAAACGTTATATAAATACCAAAAAAAAAAAAAAAAAAAAAAAAACTATTGGACTAAACTAATAACCAATGAATAGAGCCCGGCTCAAGATATGCATCCACGAATGTCCTGGCGGCCGTGCCACCGGGCACACCACGCGCTGTCAGCACAGAGGATATAACCAGGTGAGTGCTGCGCTTACTTCCCATTATCAACATGTATATATATATATATATATATATATATATAGATCTATATATCTATAATGTATAATTAGACTAATTTATGCATATTGATTTATCAATTGGATGCAGAGAACCACGCACCATCACCATACAAAAGGGACCTCAAGGTCTGGGCTTCAACATAGTCGGTGGCGAGGATGGGCAGGGTATTTATGTATCATTCATATTGGCCGGTGGTCCGGCGGATCTTGGCTCCGAGCTGAAGCGGGGCGATCAACTTCTCAGCGTGAACAACGTCAATTTGACGCATGCCACGCACGAGGAGGCGGCACAGGCTCTGAAAGTGAGTAACACCTCGTTCAACTTTATCACAAACACCTTTATATTTATATATATATATATTTAATGCATATAGACGTCTGGAGGAGTTGTCACATTGGTGGCACAATATCGCCCGGAGGACTACAATAGGTTCGAGGCACGCATCCAGGAGCTTAAGCAACAGGCGGCGCTTAGCGCCGGTGGCTCTGGCACCCTGCTGCGCACCACACAGAAGCGTTCGCTATATGTGCGCGCCCTCTTCGACTATGATCCAATTCGCGATGATGGGCTACCGTCGCGCGGCCTGCCCTTCAAGCATGGCGACATTTTGCATGTGACCAATGCCTCCGATGATGAATGGTGGCAGGCACGACGCGTCCTCGGCGACAATGAGGACGAACAAATCGGAATTGTGCCATCGAAGCGTCGCTGGGAGCGTAAAATGCGTGCACGAGATCGTAGCGTTAAGTTCCAAGGACATGCGGCGGCCAACAATAATCTAGATAAGGTAAAAACAATCACCAAGTAAATATATATGTTTGACTTATGTCCAGTTAATTGAGGCAACAGCTGTCTATATAAATATTTATATATATTTAATATAACATCTCTTTTTCTCTTTTTGGCAGCAATCAACTTTGGATCGCAAAAAGAAGAATTTCACATTTTCACGCAAGTTTCCATTCATGAAGAGTCGCGACGAGAAGAATGAAGATGGCAGTGACCAAGAGCGTAAGTAGAAAAGCGCCAACGTGATCTGAGGTCCAACAAAAAAACAACAACAACAATAGGATTGTTGATAGCAACAAACCAACAAGAACAACAGCAATAAGAGCATCAGCAACAGCAACAGCAATAAGAACAACAAGAATAGCCTCAACAGCAAACTATTTAAATTTTGTGTGACATCAAAAAATTTATTTAGTTAATAATTGTTAAATGCATTTTCGCATTCTAAACTTAGCTTATTTCTCTTATCTGTTGAATGCTTTTTGTGTGGCATCTATTTCTATGTGTGTGTCTGTGTGTGTGTATTGTAATAAGTGTCCACTCTCTCTCTCACTCTGTGTGTGTGTGTAAGGGTGTGTGTGTGGCTGTATATCGGCACTCAAAGATTGAACTGTTTAAAAGTATACAAAATATATATATTTATATATATAAATCGATTGTTATTTTTTAATATATTTGATTTTAGTTTTTAAGTTCAAATGTTTTTTTCCTCCTTTTTTTTGTGTGTTTTTGCCTTTAAGTATTAAAATGTTTTCAATCTGTTCGTGGTCATGTTAAATAAATTTTCAAGACTGTCATTAACAAAATAGATTTTCCAAAATTATTGTCGACTATAAGAAACTATACACTTTGACATGCCTCATGCATCTTTCCGCCTTTCCAAGTGCTTTGCGGCACTTAGTCTGCCCAACTGTTTATTTGAAGAGTTGCTCAATCGATATTTTCCCACGTAGTTTAAGTAAAATTCGGCTTGGATTCGAATATATATACATGTTGTATTGTTTATGTTTTTTCGTCTTCTTTTCGTTGAATATGTTTTTTATGTGATTTGTTTTTTTTCTTCATGCATTTAACGTTTTGTACATATATATTCTTTTTATTTATTTTCATATTTGATTGTCTTGTTTCACAAATGCGATGATCCTCGGCGGATCCAAACAAATTCTAAACTGAATCATTTACACACACACAAAATACACATAAACTCACTGTACGCGTGTATGTACCAACAAATCGATTTTGTGTGTGTTGTGCTTCTCCTATTGTGTATGTGTGCGTGCTGCTGCTGCTGCGTGTATGTCAATCATGGGAACTTGTGGTGAAAATAAATAGCGAACGGATTTGTAAACAGCAACAGTGAAATTGATGTTAACAATGTTAATAACAACCAATCAAATGAGCCGCAGCGTAAGTGTGTATTATGTGTGTTCCTCTTAATGCACACACATATATCTATATATCCATTACGTGTTACATATCCAAACATATATGTGCTGTGAAAGAAAAGTGTTAGAATAATTGTGTGTATATGTATATATCTATATGCCGGTGTTTATTTGAAGATTATGTATAACCAGCTTTTGGAATATGTGTGTTAATATATATTGTATATTGGTTTTGATTAAACATAAGTTTGCACATGGTTTTATGTTGTACACTGGCCTTTAAAAAAAAAAAAATAGAAAATGAAATTGCTTTTGGAAGCGGGTTTATTGATATTATCATCTAACCATGCACACATCCATCTTTACATATATATCTTTGCATATTACGTACATTTATTTTTAAGAGCAACACACACACACATAAAAACCACACACAATCAATTTACATACATATACATGTGTAATTTAGCGTGAATATATCAAGTACTTGAGTATATATAATCTTACTGTCAACGTGCTTCAGCGTTCGCTACAAACAAACAACAAAAATAACTGTTCATTATCTATGCTCATTTCATAATGTAACCTTATAACTATATGCATATGTGTATGTGTCTGTGTATTTTCTGCGCTATTGCTACTTGCTATGTGTGTAAGCGTATACATCTCAAATCAGTACTGCTACTCTCTGTAAGCCAAGACCGAGGAACAAGAAAAATGGATAAGCAACCACAGCAACAACAACAACAAAAACAACACAGCATCAGATAATACTATTAAATCAACTGTTCCGTTCTCTCTGTCATGTCTCTTACATCATTCACTTTCGCAATTACACGCAAAAAAGTGTGTAAACTCGGATGAAAGAAAAAAAAAGAAAGAAAAAAAAAATACCTATTTTTCATCTCTCATAATTAACATGTACTACAACTCTATTTACCTATTACTATTTACATATTTATCTAATTTTTACTACTATTCTGTTTTAAACTGACCAAAGAGTATATCTTTTTCGATTCTCTTTTTGTTTTCTCTTCATTTTTCTAGCTTTTATGCTTTGCTACACACAAGACGATGCCAACGCTGAAGGAGGTATGTACTTGACTATAAACTTGAAGATTAACTAGAAGCAGCCAATACACATTCACTTACACACATAACACACACTTACACACCACCACCTATTTATAATTATATGCATATAAATGCATATATGTGTATAATTGTATTCATTCACATTCTTACAATTTAAGCAAACTAATTATGTGTTTCGTCAAAATCATACGTACATACATAAACACATAAATCCATACATGCATACATACATACATACATACATACATATATATATATATTTTGTGTACTTGTATCTATGTCCTAACACAAGTATGAGTTAAGTTACATACTTACATATATGCATACACATAAAGACGACAGTTACATAAGCTCTACACTAACTCTCTAAACTTACCAAAACTCAGTAAAATCAGTAATCACTCTTACTTTTAGCATCTTTATTTCTTAGATTAATATCGAATCTTTGACTAATTTTCAACACTTACATACGTATTTACATTAATACATCTATCTATATACATACATACATGTTTTGCATACGTCATAAGTAACAAATTATTTATATAATACTCATTAATATTTATTTTCGTTTTTTTTTGTATATCGATTTTATTATCACGTCATATTTTTTACATACTAAATACTTTATTCGTTATTATTAGTCGTTTCTTATCTATACTTAAGCAAATATGAAAAATATACCTGGTACACACTTACACATAAATCATACATAGTTATGTCCACAAGCAGACTCTAAATCGTAAGTTGATAGTCAATTTTCAATAATAGCACAATTTGAATAACTATTTCCGTTCTTTATTCAAAAGCTATGCAAAAAATAAGATATATTCGATCAATTTGATCAGTAAGCATTGTTTTTTTCCCATCTGCAATTGGGCAATTTAAATCGTTAGGTGAAATTCATTGTTATTAAAAAATTTATATATAGAAATAATGAACAAACAATAAAACGTTTCTTTTTTTGTTTGTTAGGTACAAAAACAGACACACATGTTTGTAAATATTGATATTTTTATTGTAATCGTACTTTCTGGTTCATATTTTTTACGTTTCAAAGTATATATTGTGCATATGTATTGATATATATATATATATATATATATATATTATTTATAAATACATAGCCATATGAATCTTGTGATGTTAGACTCATTCCACATATACTTGCGTATATACTAACGTTATCCCCATATTCCTTTGTTAGATGAAGTACATATGTACATAAACACATATAATAGGCAAAGAAAGTTGTAAAAAATATATATTTATATATTTCTGCCATCGTCAATCAACTTTCACAAAGATCTTTACAAATAGTTTTCTGAATTGAACGGCTGAAAAAAAAATCCCGTCTTACGCCACAAAAATTAATATTTTGTTGCTATTTTGACAATTGCGTCAGTCAGGCTATATACATGTAGATTTATATATATGTAGATTATATATATAGATTATATGTTTCCAACCAGATTCTTCCTTTTGATTATATATCGTTTGAATCTTAAAAAAAACAATGTTCGTTCTTTGGTATTCTTCAGGATTGTTTTTCTTGAATACTACTACTATCCTGTAATATGTATAGCCAACTAAAATATTGTTAACAAGAGCTTGAAACTCAATGGTAATTGATTTATTTTTCCTTAGCGGTTCTCTCTCGTTTGCACTAAAAAATATTTGTAAAAAGGAAAACACATTTATAAAATATACTCGTCCCACAAAAAACTCTTGTATAAATATATAATTATACAATTGAGGTACTCTAAATACTAAATAGATCTGGGGAACGGATTATGTAAAATTCAAATCGACTTCAACTCAACTTTTTTGGATCAGTAGAAGGTCAATACATATACATATCAAAATGTTTGTATATACATAATTATATTCCTGTGTGTGTGTGTATATTATTCGTCAGTTGTCGTTTCATTGTGTCAATTTAAGTTAACTAATAAGTAAGTGTAAAACTTATTAAGTACTTATATTTACACTTGTTTACACACTCTACAGGACTCCCCCCCCCCCATTTCTATGTTTATGTTCTATCGATTCACTTAGCTAATACCAATTATTAATATTGTTATTATTATTATTGTTTTTATTGATTATCATATTGATACTATTGAAAACCCAAAAACCATGTTCAACTCGACAATAAATCGCTTAAATACTATACTGACTAGGGAATTGGTTTATATTTTTTGCTACATTTTCTCCGACACTCTTCCATTTGTTTGGTTCTCTTTTCGTTTCGTCCTGTAAATATTCACAATTAACGGATACATACAGACATACAGATATACAGACATACATACATACATACATACATACATACATACATACATACATACCGACATATATATTTACTCAAATTCTGATCTCAATGCGGCGACATTACAGAGTTGGCTAATATCAGACTTTTCCAGATTTTTGTTTGCCTTTAGGATTTTGTATTGTTTTTAGTTTATCTCGCATCAGGGCATACATAAATACATAAGAACGTACACACGCGCACACACACACTACCACAACCACAACCAACAAAAATAGACAACAGCTTCTTCATTTAAATTTATCAGGCTAATACATACATATATATATATTTATATATATATATATATCGATGATTAATTTTGTTTATATTTTCTTTCTTTTTCTTTAATAAATGATTTCGGTTTGACTTAACATTTGCGTGTGAACTGTTTTGAATTTTTGCGTTCAACAATTACCAAAAAAAAAAAAAAAAAAAAATCAAATTCAAATTTACAAATATTTACCAACTTATTCATCTACTTTCTGCTGTCTTCTGCTATTATTCGACAATACTTCTTCTATCACTACTATACTACTACTACTACTACTACTGCCACAACAACAACCACAACAACTACAACAACATCATCAACTACAACAAACTTTAAATACTACTTCTTAAACTGTTTACTGTGTGTTATTGATACAACATTGTTATAATTTCGTTTCGTTTGATAATTTACATATAATATATGTTATATATATCTACTTAAAATCATCTTAATCGTAATTTGGCGAAAAAAACAACAACAACAAACGATTATCACAAACAACATAAAAACAAACCTATACTGAAAAAAAAAAATACAAAAAATTTGACAATTTTTTTTGGTTTATTTTACAAAACTTATCCAATATATATATTTAATTCTTGTTATTTGAATTAAATCAAATTAACGTCTCAACTGGTTGACAAAATCCGTTGTACATTTATACATATCAATCAATCTACATCAATATATATATAAATATATATTGGTTACAACCATGCGACAACAACAACTACTAAATTAATCAACTACTATCAACCCCGTACATCACAACTACCAACCAACCAATCAATCAATCGACCAACCTATATTTGATATATCTGTATATCGTACGTATGAAAACGCAATGCGCACAGGCGAGATTATCTACAGAGTGGAATTACCCGATATGGAGCAGATAACTTTAATCTACTTGGAGAATAATGATGCTGACTATCGTAAGTCGAGCAATTAAGCAACAATTTTTGTAAAAGAACCAAACAAACCATATAAATGCAACAACAGATATAAAGGCCTTAAAATATTACAAATAAATTCATTAAAGCTTACGTTCTTTTTTTTTTCTTAAGAAAAATAGGTCTAAAACGAAAACAATATCAAGAATAAATATATATAGTTTTGTTCTCTATTTTTCTTTTTTTTTATAAATAATTTTAGTTATCAAACAAAACGAAAACTGCAAGCAATATTTATTTTAAAATGCCGGTTACTTGGTTAGTTTCCTCTCTTGCCCTCTCTTTTGCACACACTATCTTTCTCTCTCTCTCTATCGCTCTCTCAGTCCATAATCATCAGCTCTCCAGCTTGGTTATTCGCAGTATTTTTCAAAATTACATATAGAAAATAATCTATACGAGTTTCCCTTCTAATTTATTATAATAGAAATTTCCTAGATATCTCAATTATTTTCAAGTTGATTTTTAAGCATAATGGCTTTTATTTTATTAGAGATGTGTCCTTTAATTTTCTTTCGTTTCTCCGCATTAATCCAATCTTTAAATTCTTCCAAACTTTTTAGTTGCCTGCTTGTTCAATAATCGAAATACTTTTTTTATTTTACTCTATATTCAAAAAATGAAGGAAGTTAAACTAAGCAATCCATATTTTTAAATAAAGTTTTGATTGATTTTAAATCAATATGATCAACTCAGATAATTGATTTAGACATCAGTGTATTACAAATTTGTAAATAGTTTTATTAAAATCTGCAGCTTTTTCGCTGCAGAATCGCTGTCGATAACTTCTTTGGAAATGTTCAAAGACATTTGCTTTAATGATCTAAACTGTCTTAGAACCCATATTTTTAGTCGAATAGAAAGTTTTTGTTACTCCGTAGATCAGATGAGCCATAATATTTGCGATTTTGTGCCTAGTTCTACTTCGATGTGATTTCTTTTCGTTTTCGCTATTTGTTTTTATTCTTTCGTTTTGATTCGTTTACCAAGCGTATTTTTATTGTATTGCTTATTTTATGCTGTGCTTTGTCCATTTCACAATTATTCCTTTAGAACATATATTTTGTAGCGATCTGCAATCAATCGTAAAGCGAACGTTCAAAGTCGACCTATTTTAAACACTGGTAGATGTATTGTTATTGTCATTTATCGTTATCGTTATCGATATCGTAACCCTGCACGCACATTTCCCCCATAATGACTTCATTTGTTAGAACACAAGCAGAACCGACACGCCCTCAAATCCAAATCAAATCCAAAAACTCCTCAATGATATTTGTTCTATGTACTCGTAATTAATTAGCATTAAGGTAACAGCAACGTTACAAAAGGATTGCGAGCGAAAACAACGCAAAAAGTTTATTATTGTAATAAATTGATGTATTTAAAAATGATTTGATTACTAAATTTGATGAAAGTTTCGGAAGATAAATAAAAGCCCTGTTTGATTTAAGAAGTGTTGTTAATTTATGGTACATGTAAGATAGTGTGTATTTCTCCCCAAAAAAAAACCCACATTTCTCCAGAGAGGAACCGTTTTTTTTTTGTTTATCCGGGTATAAATATACTCTTCTCCCACGTATCAATTGTATCTGGTTTGTCGCTGAGATCACATTTTATTGGCTTTATATTTTATGTTTTGATTTTCTCTTTTTGTTGTGATCCTAGTACAAACAAATTATTGGCATCATTTCGTTTAATTGCCTAATTAATCTTATTATGAATTGCAAATGATATCCCATGACATGGTCTTACAGAGTGAGTAAACTATTATTTCCAAAATTCAGTGTGAAATCGAAATAAGAGTAAAACGAAACCCGACCAAACCAACAAATGTTCCATCAATAAGCCTGATCATATTTGTTTTTCAAAACGTGAATCCTCTTTTTCCAAAATGTACACGAAAGTCAAACTCAATTATATATTTTTAGGCTAATTATATATGTACACCTGTATGTATAGTATAGTTTAGCATTTAAGTTAAATAATGTTAATATTAATAAAAAAAAAAGTAAACAAAATAATTGCTAGCAAACTTTCACATAAATCATCATTTGTAGTACATATCATTTTTTGTACGTTTTTTGTATTGTGTACTAACATGTTTTTTCTACTTATATATTTCAATATTTCTTTTTCTGACTGGTTTGTATTATTATGTCTTAGTATTATATTGTATGTAATGTGTATGCATCAGCCAAGTGCTTAACGCCAACTGATAACAATAATAATAATAATCGTAAGCAATATTTGACTAATGAATGCCGCAGATTATTGGCAAATGTTTCTAGTGACTTAATTGTGAATTTGTTGCTCGTCTAATTCGTATAGCGTTTCGTAACTGTAACTTTGAACGTAATACAACCACTATGTATATATGTATGTAAAACAATGATTTCATTTACATTGAAATCTTAACCTTGTATACTCATTTTGCCTATAAAAGCAGTTAAATATTGCTTTTTATTTTAATTTCTTATTATTTTTTTATTAGAGATTATCAAACAATAATATATATTGGTTGCTTTTATCAATTTATATATTATTTTCATTACAAATTAGTGCAGTATTTTGGTAGATTATATTTTATATTTTCATATTTGGTTGAAAATCAAAAATTTGATTATTTTATATAAATTATAAATATACATATGTATTTATTATATGTTTTTATTTTCATTTCTGATTTAAATAAAGCGCTCGTTATATTAAAATAAATATATATTTAGCTAACTACTCAACTATTCACATTAACTTATTATAGAAAGCTGAGAGCCATCGTAAACAATAATTCCAACATTATTAATAAAATGCTAAACAACCAATTAATATGGACACAAAACTAAATAAAATTAAAAAAAAAAACAAAATCCCTTATTGCGCTCTATCTTTCTTGATATCTGTATTCTATATTTGTCTATATCTGTCACTTAATTTCCTTTTCTGTGCATATTATATTTCAAATAGAAAACAATAACCGTACACCTTATGTGGAAAATCAATCAATCTGTTTGATTTCTTGAGCCCCTTATTCCCTACCGCCCCGCCCAGGACCAGCTCCATTCATTCTGTACATTTTGTTTTTGCACCCGCACACAACCTAATAGCATTGCCTACTATGCTTACAGCTTCCGAGGAGAATGTGCTGTCCTATGAGGCCGTACAGCGATTGTCTATCAGCTACACACGTCCCGTTATAATATTGGGACCACTTAAGGATCGTATCAACGACGATTTGATATCTGAATACCCGGACAAATTTGGTTCATGTGTGCCGCGTATGTATCCCATAATAAATTCATAAATTGAACTAAGGTTGAACATTTAACTTATTATTATTAATATTATATTTTTATCACAGATACAACGCGGCCAAAACGCGAATATGAAGTAGATGGCCGGGACTATCATTTTGTGTCGTCGCGCGAGCAAATGGAGCGTGATATTCAGAACCATCTGTTCATCGAAGCTGGCCAGTACAATGACAATTTGTATGGCACTTCTGTGGCCAGCGTGCGCGAGGTGGCCGAAAGAGGCAAGCACTGCATACTGGATGTTTCGGGCAATGCAATTAAGCGTCTCCAGGTGGCGCAACTTTATCCGGTGGCTGTTTTCATAAAGCCCAAGTCCGTAGATTCCGTGATGTATGTAATACCTTATTGTATATAGATATATGTATATATAACTAAATTTATGTTTAATTAATTTTAGGGAAATGAACCGTCGCATGACCGAGGAGCAGGCTAAGAAAACGTTTGAGCGCGCTATTAAAATGGAACAAGAGTTTGGCGAATACTTTACGGGTATGTTGCTGCATTGGGGGATTTATGGGCCCGATTAATTACAAATTAAATGTATTCGATCGTTTTAGGTGTTGTACAAGGCGATACAATCGAAGAAATATATAGCAAAGTGAAATCATTGATTTGGTCGCAATCGGGACCAACTATTTGGGTACCATCGAAGGAATCTCTATGACCAACAGCCACAACAACATGGACACTGCCGCCTCGAGTACGTTGTCGACCTGTCTCGAGAACAACAACGACAACAATAGCAACAACAACATCAGCAACAACAACAAATCAGCCGCAACAAAAAACGCCACACTGATGCACCACCACCACCACAACAAAAAGGACGACGCCGATCGATGATGATGATGACAACAACATCAACACCAGCAACAACAACCCGTAGCAGCCAACTCAATGTTGTCAATAAACAGGATGGGTATTGGCTTAGATAAGCAAATAACATTCGCGCGGGAAAGGGGCGCAATACAATAAGATTCCAAACATACATCACGAACTATGATGCATTGCTTTTGGCCAAGCTTGTTCATGACTCTTGGTTCTTAGTTCTTGGTGTGGGGACAAACTGTTCCACCTGAAGCGGCAGATGTTTAATTTTAGTTAGAACAAAATTGATATACAAACCAACAAAACAAAACAAAAAAAAAAGAAGAAAAACAAAAGCAAACCGAATAATATTAATGACAAGATCTAATATGAAAAAAAGAAAATCGAAAGCAGAAAGAAAGGAAAAGAGTTAAGAGGAGAAGAGGAGAGGAGAGGAGGAAACGTTATTTATGCGCTAGAGTTGTTTGTTTATGTTGATGTTTATACGAGAGTTATAGCGAGTTAGTTATGTTGACGCTAATGATAATATGGTATACATGCTATGATATATGATAAACATATACATACCTTTACAAATATGTATAACTGGTATATGTATATATATATATATATATACTCTTTTTAGTGCGACTAGCGTCTAACATACCACGTTTAATGATAGCAATTGAAGTTGAATCCCTTGGCGAATACGACTATAGGTATATATATATATATGGGTAAATAGACGAGGACGACAACGATCAGTTGGTGCATTTGTTGTTAGATATATTGTATTTTTTCCCCCACGCGCCTTTGCCTAATGCAACACAAACCACAAACACACAATACGAATCAAGATGAATGTGTACACAATAGTTGATGCTATATAAACAGACACTTACACCTACGAACATACACACACACATTAATATACATGTATGCATGTAGAAAGAAAGAGAATTATTTATATGCATAGGGAGAGGGCGATATCACTTCTTTCAATGCAAAAGTCATTTAACAATTTAACATACAATACGATGTATTAAACAAATTTTAAAGCGTCGTGTTGTATTCGAAATACACATACATAAGCATATTACGATCAAGACAGCATATACATATATATTACAATTATATATATATTATATAGATAACACACATACACACACCGATACGGTTTAATTTTACAAATGAATTTGTAACAACTCAAATACCCTACGGTGTTTACATTTTTTTATGTATCGACAGCAAATGATTAGCTAATGTTCAAAAAACCAACCAACAAATTTATAAATTATAGACAACGCACAGAACTGCTAACTATCTTTATTTATTTTTTTTTGTATTCTACTTTTTTTCCTAAGAAATTTAGTAAAATTCAAGTTATTCAAGTTTATTATTATAATTTTTTTTTGTGATTGTTTCGTGTGCGTCGCTCGCTTTCCACAATATTTAGAAGATCAATATAATTAGGGAAAAATATACGCTGTGCATTTATGTACATAGCTATATGTCTAATGGAAAGGGAAAGTATTTGCATACTATTATAATTTTTTTGTATCTGTCGCCTGCCCCTTATTTTGTAATGAACATATATATTTTGTAAAACCTTCGCTCCCTGCTTTATGAACATTGAACAGTATAAAATGTACGTGCAGACAATGCATACTAAATTCATTTTCACATTGAACCCAAAATGCATTGTTGTATTAAATAAACAAACCTAAGCGAATTATATTAATTTTAAACTAAAGAAAGCAGTAAATGTAATAAAATAAACTACAAAAAAAAAAAAACTACAAAAAAAAACATACATCAATACCATTAAAACTTTTTAATCAATTTTCCCCTTTTAGACAAATCATTTAATAGGATGTGTGATTTAAACATAAACATAAAAAGCGCCAATACTTTTTTTTTGTAAAACTATTGCAAACAAAAAAATTTCTAATACACGACTGCGAAAATAGATGCCGAAATTATCTGGTAACTGAGAAACCTAATGTCGATAAAGTCTAGATTGGGTTGCGGATAGTATATATATACATATATATATACATATAAGATAAACAAAATTGGTAGTTGTGTTATGGTGAAACACTGAGCCGATTTGTCCTTTTCCATATATTTAATAACCAACGGGACTGTGTTTTTGCATACACAACTCCTTTCGTTCAATTCTCGTCCAATACTTGGCAATCATAAGTGGGTCGCATGAAACAGCTAATTTCATGTCCATGAGCAGAATACACTCGACACTATTTCGTATCTATGCACATATTGTACGCATTTTGTCGCAATCAATAAACGTATTAATATTCTGCCTACCAAAAACACCCGCCTTGCAATCTCTTAGTAAAAGTACCTCGAGCACATGTAAGCAAAATCAAACGGAAAGCAATTTAAAATACATTAAAACCTGAAGAAACAGAATAGTAAAATCGATGGATAATTTTACACATACATTGGTGCATATGTATGTATGTACTACATGTTTAAAAATAGTTAATAGTCATATAATATAGTTTACTTTATAAGTATATTGAAGCAAAAGGAATGAACAATTTAATTACTTATGAATATGTTTCTCATATATACTAAAACAAACAAAACAAAAAAAAAATCACAAACTTGTTGGAATATAATCCCAAGTGCGGCAAGCGTTATTTTCTAATAGCCCTTAGCGTATTTCAAAGTCAAGGTAACTGTTCCAAGGCCTTAAATGCAATTATTAAACGCATTTACGAGTATATTCAACATACACACATTGCTTATCTATAAAATTCGCAACTTGTAAAAAAAAAAAAAATGAAAGGAAATCAAAAGAAACGCAAATGACAATTTTTTAATGTAGCCTTAGAACACGTTTGCAAGAATTTACCAAACAAACAATTCATATTAAAAAAAAATTTAATACTGTAACACACATACATACATACATATATATGTACATATTCACAATATGTATTAGAGCTAATACTGAGAGGCATTTAACGTGTTCCATTGTTAAGAAACAGTTTTGTGCTGCATCATGAACAAAAAACAACAACAAAAACAACAACAACAACAACAACAACAACAAATATCGTGAATTTGTCAGCGTATACTACAAATTTTTGTGGAAGCATTTCATCAAAATGGTGCCTTTATCAGTTATTGTTGTCAGTATTGAATAAAAAAAAAACCAAAATATACACGTTAAAATTACATAAATTTATAAATTTAAGTATTATAATTGTCCATATTGCAGGACATGCTATATATATATATATATATATATATATGTATATATATATATAATAGATGCAAAACTAATATGAAATTATTCTGTTGTGGGCTGTGATATCTGCTCGAACAACTGAAGTATCAGCCTTAGAATTTTGGTTATCCTCAATATATAAAGCTGTTGCTATTTGGTAGCAATTACAGCCACCTTTCGGCTTTGCCCCGCCATAAATTTATAAACTCTATTACATTCTATAAGCACCAAATGCTCGCAAAGGAAATTGATAATTTTTGTGTTTGCAGTGCATCTGTGCTAAGCAAAAGTAAATATATACATAACTAAATGCATATATGGATATGTATATTACTTATTCAGTATGCATAAATCCAGAAATTTGTTGTTATTGTTAAAGAAAAAAAATATAAAATAATAATAATAATTATATAAATCAAATAAAAAGAAAGAGAATAAACATTATTACCCAAGTACAACTTATTCGATTGCCTTTTAAAGTAAAACGATATGTTCTCCTTTAGCGAATAAGTGCTTTAAGTATACTAAATAACAAACAATTGTATAAGTAAATGTGTAAGTAACAAAAGAGTTACAATGCATATTGAATGTTGTTAAATTATATAAACAACAGATCATAATTCCAGCAAGTTTCGATTTCAATTAATGTTTGGTTGGACAATCACTAAACAATTTTCAGAGCTGTAGCCATTGGTACTCATTATATGATTGTAATTTGTTTATCTATCAAATTAATTTCTTATACTTAAATTGAATAGCAATTCAGCTGCAAAAATATATACACATTTCAATTGAACAATACTAAATATATATTTTATTTATTAAGTGTCAACGTTATAGGTAACAGCTCTGATATAGATATTCGAAGAGTAAAACATAAAACATAAAAATTACTAAGCGAATCGAGCATGTAGAACCGAAATGAATTTATCAATTCGCGTGAATATACCAAGTGAATACACTTTGACAACATACATATATACATACATACATAATGAAACATATACACCTACATACATATGGGCATATATTTGCTAAAATTGAAATAACACACACAAATAATTAGTTATAAAATCAACTTGTGAATCCTACATTGTGTATTATTTAATAGTTCATCAAATGATGCGACATTCGTAATAAACATGAAATTCGATAAGTATGTAAATGTTGTTAAATGTATGAATGTATGAATACACGCGTAGGGAACTCTAAAAAGCCAAGTTGATGTTTCATTCGAATTTGTACAGTTTAATTAAAATCGGATCACCATATCAAAAATACTTCATAAATATGTTAATTCATTTTTATTGCTTACATATGAGTTGGATTGGTAAATTAATTGAAATGTAAAAAATAAGGACACTTCTTACTTCAGCCTTCGAAATCAATTATCAGGTATAACCCATTCCCGTATTTGATGATTTTCATTTCTAGCTAGTGTTTAAGACTTATGCAAACTGGATTTTATACGTTAATTTGAAATGGTAATGCGTGCATTCAAATTAAAATGAATCGATCAAATTAGCATAAGTAGCTAGTTATCAACTGAGTGTGTGCAGATTAATATATATAATATTATATATATATATATATATATATATATATATACATATAGCGTGCATGTGACAAGCACGCAAGGAACTATTCTACTTGGTAGTGCGCAGATATATATCGAATTGAACAAGCGTTATGAAATAGGAGAAGGCTGTCACCGAAATCAGATAAATCAGCTGACGGTCCAGATGCAGCAGGCCGCATAGCATTGGCTGTCGATGTTGCATGAGCAGCAGCGAGAAGTGTTCCAGCTGAAATAGATTTCAAGTAAGTAAGATTTTTTATTTTTTTTTTAATTTTCATTAAGGATATAAAATTACTAAAATTCGAGGGAGGTTTTTTTATACTATGTACAGCATTTAAAAAAAGTTTTTTTTTTTCAAAGTTTTTTTTTTCTAATCTCAAAAAATTTTAAAGTCAGGCTTAGTTGATTGCAGTTTAATAAATCGGTATTTATCGGCATTCGAAAATGCCAGTTTTCAAACTATAGTCACCAAATTTTGAATATGGTACATTCTGGCCATATCTCAGAGAATTTTAACGGTAGCGTTACCAAATTTAAAATTCTTTAAATAGAATTGCCCAGTAAAATTAGTGAGAAAATTTCTTGGTCACGTCTTTGCCACATGTTATCAGATGTTATGAATTTAATATCAGTGTATTACGCAGTCGGTTAAGCCCGACTTGTTTTTCTTGGATGGTGAATACCTCTTGGCTGAGATGCGGCAGATTCAGTAAATTATAGTCACAGAATCGACGCATTGTGAGGACGAGACGGGCCTGCTCCGTCTTGATATACTCAATGACCAGAGTGATTATGTATGTGTCCAGATAAAAGCAGAGCGCGTACAGTCCACTGACCACAATTGGAAAGGTGACACCCGCCATGGATTGAGTTGCCAGCAGATTGAATACGGTAAAAAAATTGGTTAGATTGTTGATCAGCGTTGTCAGCATCAGGCCAATCAGCTGCACCTGATGCATCCGAAAGCTGCCCACATGCAAAGTGTTTATCTGAGTGAAACGCAGACGCAGCAGACTAATCCGATCGCAAAGCCGGCAACACTTCATCAAGAGCATGCCACGCCTCAGCGGATGCCGTTGCACATACGGAGCCAGTCGGTCCAGCTGGACGAGAGCGGAACTTAGTTGGACGTGCAGCTGGCGAAGATACTTCAGCACACAGCTGCTCATGTAGTAAAAATAGTCGGCCATGTTCTCCGTGTAGTTCCACAGCACAAAGGAGTAAATGGCAAATTGCAAACGCATCTTGCCACCATCCGAATGGTCAACGACGCTGCCAACTTGGCCAAATATGCCGCACACCTGGATGATCATCATCATGTTTATTAGCACGAATTTAATGTACATGAACTTCTCGAAGCTATTCATCGGCGACCTGCTGCCATGGTAGCTGCCGGCAAAGGTCGCCTCCAAGCTGACTCGCTGCAATGTACACCGCTGATTGCTGACCTTAAAGTGGAACATGTTTTCCATGTAGGTGACTATGACAGTGATGTACTTAATCAGTGTATTGGCAAACGAAACGTACAGCACCAGCTGCAATCGGCGGTCATCTGTCGCCATTAGCCACCGATAATTATAGCCAAAATATAATGGCAATACCACAATCAGCACTAAACTAAACAAATGGCTGTAGGCATTTAGCAGAACCTTCAGTGCTGGTCGCAACGGTTGTTGAGGCACGTAATCGATGATCACCTGGCCATAGATGTTCGCATAGATGTGGCCGTATCTGAAGAACTTGTATTGGTGGCGTTCCCAGAAACTTTGCTCACCATGCGCCGTCTTGTCGCCCATGTTGCACACACTCAGCCAGCCTCAGCAGCACTGACGCCAATACTTGTCCTCTGTTCCCCATTTTGTGGCATACAAAAACGCTGCTGCGTGTCCACTCGCCAATATCTTGATACGGTCATGCGTAGTGGACGATAAACAGGGCAATGTACAACGAACAAAACTCCACTTAAATTGATTGGCTATAGAAGGGAAACAGTTGACTTAAAAAATTAACTTATCATCTTAACATTAACTGATTCCATGTGTTATGGCCACATGCGAGAAATTTATTCACAGATCGATCGGAAAAAAGTTGGTCAGAAATTAATCGTATTTTTTTTGTAGACACGATAAGCAACACGAAGATTTTGCTTAAGCTAAGAAAGCCAAATTTAATTCAATGTTTTGGTCAAAAATGTAAATAAACTTAGCATTACGCAGGTATTTGTGAATAGATAATTGACTAAGCCGGGTAGTCTTTAAAAGAATCGAAGAAGAAGTTAACTTAAGTTAAGCTTAGGCTTAAATAAATACCAATGATATCATTAAATATATTAATGATATTTTATACATAAAAGAGTTATAAGTTATTATACTTAAATCAAAAGAAACACGTTTTTCATATTCAGATAAGTATTGTATGCCTGTGAGTCCTGCTGGTCATCGAATTAATTAATCATCCTTGCGGCACAGTTTTTTTTTTTGCTATAGAAAAGTTTGTTGACAAATCGAGGAAATTGGCAGCGAAACCTTCAAAACTTTTGAGCAAATTGTCTGTAATTGACTGAAAAACAAGTCAATTAGCAGCGACCCAAACGGGTCAAACGGCTTCGATATAAAAGTGGCAGCTCACCTCAACTGAAGCAATAGAAACGTTCAAGAAATGGCAGGTAAATTTGGATTTCGCTTCTTGCACGGCGGTCAGCGATTGGAGCTGTACTTCTATGCGGTGCCGCATCTATGTCTGAACCTCATGGGCTACTGGCCCGGCACGCTGGATGCACTGCAGCAACGTACTCTGGTCCATTTTGTGGTGCTGGGCGTGGGTGTTGTGACCGAGATGCATGCCGGAGTTCAGTTTGCACGGAACGGAGAGACTACGCTTGCCTTGGAGACCTTCTGTCCGGCAGGCACTTCCGCAGTTACATTGCTGAAAATGTTTCTCATGCTGCGCTACAGAAATGATTTATTCAAAGTATTGGCCAAATTACGACTGATGCTGTTTGACGATGCCAACCGATCTGACGAAAAAGAAAATATAATGCGCAAGTATTTTGTGATGGCATCGCGATTTAACTTTTGGCCACTCTCCGCGGGATTCTTTACAAGCACCATGTACAATCTGACGCCGATTATCTCAGCAATGCTGCAGCACTGGCAACAAGTCGAGCAGATTAAGTGGAACATGCCATTCAATATGACGTGAGTTTAACACTAAAATGGAACTGGGGCTTATCTATTTAAATTAATAATTAAATTTAGGCTGAGTTTACAACTAAATTTTTAACTAATTTGGTATTCACGCAGCATGCCCGCTTTCCTGTTGCATGCACCATTCTTTCCGGCTACTTACATTTTCATCGCTTACACTGGTTACGTGACCATTTTTATGTTTGGCGGCTGTGACGCATTTTACTTTGAGTTTTGTGTAAACATTGCTACACTGTGCAACTTTCTGGAGGTCGACATACGTGCACTGTTTCGCCCAGACGATGGTAACGATGGCAACAAAAAGTGCAGAGTTACCCCAGCAATATATCAATAACATCTTTGCACAGGACTCCACCAGATGGACGACTTGCGGGCCACACTATTTGCTGAATCTCTGGTGCGAGTTATCAAGCGGCAGAACGATATCATTGAGCTGACTGTGTTCTTTTGCCAACGCTATTGGATCATCACATTGGCGCACTTCTTGTCCGCCAGCATGATGATCGCATTCAGCATATTCAATCTGATGACCCTCGGCGGCAATGGGCTGGGCACCCTTCTCTACATTGGATACACGGTGGCAGCACTTAGCCAGTTGTTTATCTACTGCTACGGCGGCACTTTGGTTGTTCAAAGCGTACGTTTTTAGCCAGATTCATTCAGAATTAATGTGTTTTTATGAGTAAGTGCTTCTCTCCAATTCTCTTGCAGAGTGTCCATCTGGCCACTGCGATGAGCAACTGTCCATGGCACATATGCCAGCCCAGACATCGGCTCTACGTAATGCTCTTCATTATGCGATCCCAGCGCGCCCTGACAATGGCAGTGCCCTTTTTTTCGCCCTCGTTGGTCACCTTTGCCGCAGTTCGTAATAAAAATGCAATAATCTTCATCAAGTCATTTTCCATAATCATCGATTAATCTTTTCTTTTAAGATACTGCAAACGTCGGGCTCCATAATAACTCTGGCCATGTCCTTTCAGTAAACTAACTTTCAAGAATATATCAGAAATTAAAGTGAAATGGATGACAAAATAAACTGATTAAATTCAACATATTGCTTCAAAGATCTGTATTAAATCTATATACATTTCTCAACCTATTTAAAATGTGAAGACATCGTTTCATTTTCAACTAATTGTCTTGCGATTATTTCACATTAACACACAGCAAACAAATCCCATGTTAATGTTTGCGTGGACCTGTCAATTTGTGATGTAACAGATAATCTACATTTTTACTTGAATTAACACTTAATAAATAAATAAATAAGTGTTTGGGTACTTAGATGTGCCCATAATTCTTGGAGAAGAGCTTGTAATTTAAACGCGACAAGTGTGCTTTTTGAGTGGATACAATTTATTTCATCACAAAAGTGCTTTTATTAGTCATCCCAAAAGTATGTAACATGATATTTGGTTAAAGTTAGTCGTGGTCTGTTTAGAACGATGGCAACCTATATTTTAATTATTTAATGCAATGGTGTCTCAAAAATCAAAATTCGTTAAATATATATATAAATGAAAAGAATATATGTATGTCAATAGCTGTCAAAACAGACTGCTCAAAGACTCAAATTAGCCACTCAATATCGGCGTCGGAAAAGCATTTAAATTTGTTGGATTTTCGCACAGATTTTCTTGGTTTGGCTTCATTTTATTTTATAAAAATTGCTAATATTGTATTGCATGTTAGTTCTTAATCTATCTTGGGATTTGTCCGTAAGCTGCAGAGCGTATATATAAAAGCAAAGTCAAATAAATACTTCATTACTATAAAGTGCATTAATTTTATAAATATGTTCACGAACACGAATAAAATATGATTAACATATATATATATATATTAAATATATAAATTTTGCTATCAGCAGTACAAACTAGTGGTGGTTCCATTTTAAATTGCAAGTTTGCACAATCTGTGTTTTCAGCCGAAATGTTGCCAGATATGGCAAAGGTATGCCAAATGTCTGGCAGCACAATTGCAGAATCGACTGGCAATATGCCAGTGTGTGTAAACCCATCTTAACCTGCACCGACACCTGTGTATCTTCATACATATATATTAAGTGACCTATTTCCCTGCTCGAATCGAATTTAAAAACAAGATCGATTTCTGATCGATCCACCTTTGATTTAGATAGCACAATTGAATGTGAGTGTTTTTTATTTAAAATACGTCATTTATTTATAGACTTGCAATATTTAAATTTTATTCGTTTTTATAATGGCTGGTCGAGGGATTGCATTAAACACTGGAAGGGAGCCAGAATCAGAGCGTTCCTGTTGGATATGCCTTGCCACAGAGTCGGAGAATCGTCGTGCCACTTGGGTGCACCCGTGCAAATGCCGTGGCAGCATAAAGTGGGTGCATGAGAGTTGCCTTTGTCGCTGGATTGATGAGCAGCAGAAGGGCAATTCGCAAATTAGAGTCTTTTGCATGCAATGCCGCTTTGAGTATCTCGTCAATTATCCAAAGGTGAGCCCAATCGACGTAATCTTGGAACTCTGCCTGTATGTGATCCGACGTGCCAGTCCAAACGTTGCTAGTTCCGTCTTTTTATCTTCCGCCTACTGGACGGCCTACACACATGGCTGGATCACGTTCTTACAGCTGCTCGGCTATAAACGCGGCATGGAGATCCTAGGGAACGCGAATCGTATCTGTCTACTTATCAGACTACCAATAATATCGGCCCTGTTCATCAGTCGATTCTTTCGCTGGGAGGACATTCTATTGCGATTCTGGCACAGTCGTCATAGTCTTGTCCGCAAATTTCCCCTAATCAATAGGTTGATCCATTATGACCATACCGACTTTGAAACGGTGTCCAATGTTGAGGAACTGGTTGCTCCAAACGACTTGTCCCGCATCTTTTGCGGTGCCATTTTATTGCCCAGCATTTCAAACATTTTGGGCAGGTTGATTTGTAGGAACGTGGCGGCGGTGCTGCACCTTACTATCCTCGGCCGCCTCACCTTCATTGCTCTGAAGGGCATCCTCAAGATCTATTTGCGTCAGAGACAGTATCTGAAAAAGAGGCGTCACATCATCAACTACACGGAGGAGAATGCCGCACAGGGAAATCGGCTGCCAGCAAATAGGAGATAAGATGGCGGATCCGATAGATTGGAATTTGATGAGCTGTAAGATTAAGTTTTGAATGCAACTGCTGTAGTGTAACAAAGTAACACGGATGCCGAAGATCACGTAATGGATCATCTTGTTATAAGCATACCAGGCCCATATACACTCTTTGACTCCATATTTTGATGATTGATTTGAGCTTACCCTAACCAAATTGTTCTGTTCACGCATATGAACTCAAATCTTATATTACAATCAAAATTTGTAATATTTTAATAAAATCAATTATGTTATGTTTTATAGGAATTTATGTTTTTATTACATTGTATGATTTAAAGGACAATAAAGACTCCTTGCTTAGGTATATGGTTTGAATTGGCGAGTAAGTGCGAACGCAGGAGTATTTTTAGTCTTAAAGATTTCAAAAAGACATAAATATTTTATAAGGAATTGCTAACAAATTATATTCAAGTTATAGATAATATAGGTGATAGCTTGCCCTATTTAATGAACTGTTTTAACATCCCGCGGGCTACAAATCGTGCTACCAACTTGGAAGATACATCTTGAAGGGAGAGAAATAAATAATTTAAATCTTTTTCAGTTCTTACAAGTCACAAGAATTATAACTGATTCTGCTTATAAGCGAGTTAAGTTACACCTTATTGGCAACATTCTTAGATGCTGAACAAACTGCAATACGCTGCCAGAAGAGAGTGTTTACACTTATTCAGACAGTCAATTGACTCCAGTCATTGCCATCATATCTTAGTAGTTGTTTGCGATTGGTAGCTCAGTCTTAAGCTTGCCAGTACTTCTTCTGCTTGGAGTAGACTAGGACTGGTGCTGTTTGACGATGCCAGCTGTTCTGACGAAAAAGAAAAGATAATGCGTAGAAGTATAATTTATTTTGTGATGGCATCTCGATTCAACTTTTGGCCACTCTCCGCGGTATTCTTTTCCCCGCCAAATTTAGACATTCTGCAGCACTGGCAACAAGCCGAGCACATTCATTAGAGCATGTCCTCTGATATGACGTGAGTTTAACATTAAAAGTGCACTCAAAAATACCATAAACATAAAGTTAAGTTATTACCTGGGAGTTTCTGCACTGCGACCCATTAGATCTATTGTGCCCCCTTCTGAGCTACTAGCTTCTCCATCAACCCTCCTACACGAATGTCAGAATCTTTGTATGGAAACTCATAACATGCATCCCCAGGATGCTCAATCGTTTCCTGGAAAAGGCGACATTTTCTGTTAGGATGTGAATTGAGGACTCCTTCTTACCTTCACAAAACCTACACTGATTGCTACTATAAATACCCCATTTGTCAGTAGACCGGCAAGTATCCTAGCCTATTCCTGCCCATGGATATTTCATGCGTAGATCACCAAAAGACCTTTGGCCTGTTGGAGTCCTGGTGTCTTTGCCAGTCCTCTTGTGCCGTTTGTCTTTCTTATTCGTATTCCCATCAGTATTCCTTTTAATTGCGTGCGGTTTCATAGGAGGGACTTCACCTGGTTTCGTCAATTCCTTTACGTTCATCTGACAGAAGTTGGGCATCTCTATACCTTATTATATTCTCCTTTGTTTCTCCTAGATATCACTTTCTACGCACCTTTCTCAATATCGTTCTGGTTCCTCAGTAAAACGCGGGTATGTCATCTCCTAATTTGCAATCGAGGAGTACGCCCTTCCATGTTTGTAGCCTCGACTGTTCTCAACCAATCGGCTGAACTCTCATCGATCGGACCATTGAAAGTCGAGGTACGGTGGATGTAGGTGAGGTGGGCTTCATGGCCGCTGCACGTGATGTGATTTAGCGTGGATTCAACCCTGCTGTTGTTCTTTCCACCCAAGCCGCGCTCTAGCCCCAGGGCAGCCTTCTTTAGGAGTGGCCACCGCAGGCGTTAGATGTAAGGGTGCCGCTGCGTCTTATGTCAGCTGGTGCTGCTGCTGGTGGATCCTTTTGTATTTTTAGAGCTTTTTTTGGAGCGATTCCTTACTGGAGGCAAGGGTAAGGCTAATTGGAACAGGCGGTTGCCATTTGCCTGAGCCCTCGGGGCCCACAGACAACACGGTCCGAGTGACACCTTAGTCCGACCCGCTGTGAGATGTGGAGATAGAAAAGGGGTAGGGTTAGGCTAATGAAAATCTGAATACAACGTTGCATGTACAAATAACTCATTGTCTTGCGATTATTTCACATTAACATACAGCAAACAAATCCCATTTTAATGTTTGCGTGGACCTGTCAATTTGTGATGTAACAGATAATCTACATTTTTACTTGAATTAACACTTAATAAATAAATAAATAAGTGTTTGGGTACTTAGATGTGCCCATAATTCTTGGAGAAGAGCTTGTAATTTAAACGCGACAAGTGTGCTTTTTGAGTGGATACAATTTATTTCATCACAAAAGTGCTTTTATTAGTCATCCCAAAAGTATGTAACATGATATTTGGTTAAAGTTAGTCGTGGTCTGTTTAGAACGATGGCAACCTATATTTTAATTATTTAATGCAATGGTGTCTCAAAAATCAAAATTCGTTAAATATATATATAAATGAAAAGAATATATGTATGTCAATAGCTGTCAAAACAGACTGCTCAAAGACTCAAATTAGCCACTCAATATCGGCGTCGGAAAAGCATTTAAATTTGTTGGATTTTCGCACAGATTTTCTTGGTTTGGCTTCATTTTATTTTATAAAAATTGCTAATATTGTATTGCATGTTAGTTCTTAATCTATCTTGGGATTTGTCCGTAAGCTGCAGAGCGTATATATAAAAGCAAAGTCAAATAAATACTTCATTACTATAAAGTGCATTAATTTTATAAATATGTTCACGAACACGAATAAAATATGATTAACATATATATATATATATTAAATATATAAATTTTGCTATCAGCAGTACAAACTAGTGGTGGTTCCATTTTAAATTGCAAGTTTGCACAATCTGTGTTTTCAGCCGAAATGTTGCCAGATATGGCAAAGGTATGCCAAATGTCTGGCAGCACAATTGCAGAATCGACTGGCAATATGCCAGTGTGTGTAAACCCATCTTAACCTGCACCGACACCTGTGTATCTTCATACATATATATTAAGTGACCTATTTCCCTGCTCGAATCGAATTTAAAAACAAGATCGATTTCTGATCGATCCACCTTTGATTTAGATAGCACAATTGAATGTGAGTGTTTTTTATTTAAAATACGTCATTTATTTATAGACTTGCAATATTTAAATTTTATTCGTTTTTATAATGGCTGGTCGAGGGATTGCATTAAACACTGGAAGGGAGCCAGAATCAGAGCGTTCCTGTTGGATATGCCTTGCCACAGAGTCGGAGAATCGTCGTGCCACTTGGGTGCACCCGTGCAAATGCCGTGGCAGCATAAAGTGGGTGCATGAGAGTTGCCTTTGTCGCTGGATTGATGAGCAGCAGAAGGGCAATTCGCAAATTAGAGTCTTTTGCATGCAATGCCGCTTTGAGTATCTCGTCAATTATCCAAAGGTGAGCCCAATCGACGTAGTCTTGGAACTCTGCCTGTATGTGATCCGACGTGCCAGTCCAAACGTTGCTAGTTCCGTCTTTTTATCTTCCGCCTACTGGACGGCCTACACACATGGCTGGATCACGTTCTTACAGCTGCTCGGCTATAAACGCGGCATGGAGATCCTAGGGAACGCGAATCGTATCTGTCTACTTATCAGACTACCAATAATATCGGCCCTGTTCATCAGTCGATTCTTTCGCTGGGAGGACATTCTATTGCGATTCTGGCACAGTCGTCATAGTCTTGCCCGCAAATTTCCCCTGATCAATAGGTTGATCCATTATGACCATATCGACTTTGAAACGGTGTCCAATGTTGAGGAACTGGTTGCTCCAAACGACTTGTCCCGCATCTTTTGCGGTGCCATTTTATTGCCCAGCATTTCAAACATTTTGGGCAGATTGATTTGTAGGAACGTGGCGGCGGTGCTGCACCTTACTATCCTCGGCCGCCTCACCTTCATTGCCCTGAAGGGCATCCTCAAGATCTATTTGCGTCAGAGACAGTATCTGAAAAAGAGGCGTCACATCATCAACTACACGGAGGAGAATGCCGCACAGGGAAATCGGCTGCCAGCAAATAGGAGATAAGATGGCGGATCCGATAGATTGGAATTTGATGAGCTGTAAGATTAAGTTTTAAATGCAACTGCTGTAGTGCAACAAAGTAACACGGATGCCGAAGATGACGTAATGGATCATCTTGTTATAAGCATACCAGGCCCATATACACTCTTTGACTCCATATTTTGATGATTGATTTGAGCTTACCCTAACCAAATTGTTCTGTTCACGCATATGAACTCAAATCTAATATTACAATCAAAATTTGTAATATTTTAATAAAATCAATTATGTTATGTTTTATAGGAATTTATGTTTTTATTACATTGTATGATTTAAAGGACAATAAAGACTCCTTGCTTAGGTATATGGTTTGAATTGGCGAGTAAGTGCGAACGCAGGAGCATTTTTAGTCTTAAAGATTTCAAAAAGACATAAATATTTTATAAGGAATTGCTAACAAATTATATTCAAGTTATAGATAATATAGGTGATAGCTTGCCCTATTTAATGAACTGTTTTAACATCCCGCGGGCTACAAATCGTGCTACCAACTTGGAAGATACATCTTGAAGGAAGAGAAATAAATAATTTAAATCTTTTTCAGTTCTTACAAGTCACAAGAATTATAACTGATTCTGCTTATAAGCGAGTTAAGTTACACCTTATTGGCAACATTCTTAGATGCTGAACAAACTGCAATATGCTGCCAGAAGAGAGTGTTTACACTTATTCAGACAGTCAATTGACTCCAGTCATTGCCATCATATCTTAGTAGTTGTTTGCGATTGGTAGCTCAGTCTTAAGCTTGCCAGTACTTCTTCTGCTTGGAGTAGACTAGGACTGGTGCTGTTTGACGATGCCAGCTGTTCTGACGAAAAAGAAAAGATAATGCGTAGAAGTATAATTTATTTTGTGATGGCATCTCGATTCAACTTTTGGCCACTCTCCGCCAAATTTAGACATTCTGCAGCACTGGCAACAAGCCGAACACATTAATTGAGTGAGTTTAACATTAAAAGTGCACTCAAAAACAACATAAACATAAAGTAATTCACGCCGCTATCTTTAGCATGAAATCGATTATATATATATAAACTGGGGGTTTCTGCGACCCATTAGATCTATTGTGCCCCTTCTGAGCTACTAGCTCCTCCATCAACCCTCCTACACGAATGTCAGAATCGTTGTTGGGTTGATGGCTTCTATGTTATGGAAACTCATAACATGCATCCCTAGGATGCTCAATCGTTTCCTGTAAAAGGTGACATTTTCTGTTAGGATGTGAATTGAGGACTCCTCCTCACATTCCCAAAACCTACACTGATTGCTACTATAAATACCCAATTTGGATAGGAGGATTTTTAGTCTACAGTGTCCTGTCAGTAGACCGGCAAGCATCCTAGCCTATTCCTGCCCATGGATATTACATGCGTAATGTCTTTGCCCAGGCCCCTTGTGCCCTTTGTCGCTTTTATTGATATTCCCATCGGTATTCCATTTTATGTTGTGCGGTTCCATAGGAGGGACTTCATCTAGTGTCGTCAATTCTTTGCGTTCATCTGACAGAAGTTGGGCATCTCTATACCTTATGATGGGTTTGCCACCAACTCTTTAAAGCGTGACTTTCTGTTGGAGCCTTATGGTGTGATGAAGCGGCGTGAGCTCCATTAAAGCTTCCAAGGCCATTGTAGGGTAGGTGCGCTTTGCTTCTGTCATGCATAAGCCGGACATTTTCAGTAATATTTGCAGTTGCTTCTATACAGCTCTATCAGTTATCTTTGGTGATGTACACCATGACTTCCCGGCAATGCTATGCGCTCTGGAGCACTTCAATATCGGATTTTGTACAAGGATGCCAACGTTTTAACTGCTGTCAAATGTCACCCGACGTACTTTACCGCCTAGCTCGTCTCTAATAGGCTTCCTTAAATCCATAGTTGCTTCATCCTTTGTAACTTATTTTGTCTAGTAAAGGGAACGATGTCGGAGCCATCACATTGAATAACCCTGGTTGAAAGTCTTTTAAGTAATTCACCTACTAACAGACTCCAGAGCAGCGGAGACAGGCTTAAGTGGTTAAGACTGTTTTTATACTGTCATGCGTTGATGCTGTAGTCTGTCTGGACCGGAACAGTGCAAGTACCCACCTACTGGTAGTTGGGTCCAGGTCCCTCCTTGAGATGGTGGCCTTAAGTGCATCATTATCAAATGCGCCTTCTATGTGTAGAAAGGCGCACAATGCTACTTCTTTGTTGTCGACTGGCGTACCAAGCGATCGGTATATGTTCGAGGGCAAGACTGCTCACTAGCGTTTTTCTAATACGAGAGAGGAGTATGTCCTGACTCATTTGAAAGAAAGCTGGCAAACGTTCGTCCATTCCGGGAGATTTATAGAGCTGGAATGTACCAATTGCCCATTTTAATCGCTCAACGGTGACTTGTTACTTGACACATGCTCAGTTGTCAGTCGACAGCCTTCATAATATTGCTCGTAAATAAACGTAAAGTTCCAGGGGTCATCTTTTTCAATTTGCTGCTTCCCATCCGGGCAGTTTTCTTGCATCAATTATGCTTTTGTTAAGATCCCCTACACTTCTCTAGAATTCTTCAGTGATTTTTTGAGCACACCAGTTGTTTCACTGGGTAGGTTGAGCTCTATGGTCCTCTTAAATCATTCCGACTTCATTTTCCTAGTATGATTTTATGGTCCGACATAAATTTCTCTGATCAGATGTACCAGTCTCTCAGGTGAGGCTTTAGGGACCGACTAATAAGGGAGATGTCTAAGACTTCTTTCCTGATTCTATTTATAAATGTCGGTGTGGATCCGACATTGCCAATTTCTAAATTATATCTAAATATAAATTCTGTGAGGTTCTCACCTCGTAGATTGATGTCGCTGCTGCCCCATATCGTGTGGTGCGCATTGGCATCGAAACCGATTAACACCGGAATCTTCCCCTTTGTGCAATATCTCACCAGTCTTTCCACGCTCCGGCAGCGGGCAGGCTCCGTCCCCCGCGAAGTATGCAGACACCGCTACCATAGAGACCACACTACCACTAGTTTGTAGTAGTATTGGGACACAGTCTTTGGTGAGGAACTCTGAAAGGATAATATAGTTAATACTCCTCCTCACCATAATGCATGCTCTGGGTACTGGGTCTCTTCGATCCCAGATTACCTTTGAATTGGCCGTGTACAGGCCTTTTACTCCATCGTGCACCCATGGCTCCTGTACCAGGGCTAGCCCAAGGTGCTGTTTGGTGAACGTCCTAGCTAAGACTGCTGAAGCTGCCTTAGCGTGATGGATGTTCACCTGGGCTTGCCCAGTGTTGATGACTTCAGTCATCTATTGGGTGGTATGTCCCCACTCGTTAGTGTAACGTTGGCCCCGGCCGCGTCTTTTTGCAGTTCCACTGCCAACTCCTGCGAGGACATTATGGTGTCCTCCCCCCTACTTCTGGATCCTCACAGAGTGTGCTGTCTGCCAACTCCTCGTCTTCCGCAAGGTCTTCGAACAAGTCGTTGGCTTGAATCGAGTGTTGTTTCGGCTCTGTGAGATTGGTTACAGTGGTGGGAGCTTCTGCTACATCACCCTCCTTTTTCGATGGAGCAGGTGTTAGCCTTGCTCCACCTTTCTTCTTTAGTCCGCTTACTGGGATGTTCCCAAATCGGAAGCCGACTTGGTGACCGCGTTCAATTAACGCGTCTCTGGATAGCTCATCTATCCCGATAACTAGGAGGGCTCAGCAGAAGCTCCCACCTCACCTAGGAGACTAGCACGTCTCATCAGAGGAATCCATAGAATCCAAGCTGTAACCCCAGGAAAACGAACTGGGAACGATTCAAGAGGTTCCTAGAGCTCAATGTATCCAGAGAAACATATAATATACCAAAAAAATTTAATGGACCTAGAGAGAGCTATAGGGAATTTGAACAAAAAGCATTATTGATGTTTTTGAAGAAAACTGCCCGGTAGGGAGGAAGAAAATGGAAAAGGGTGCCCCATGGTGGAATGTCAGCCTTGAGAGGCTGCGTCGAACTACGCGTCGTCTCTTTAACACAATCAAGAGAAACGGAGATTGGGCACGGGACCGTTAAAGTCTGCACATCTACAACAAGGAAATCGGGAAAGCTAAACGGATGAACTATAGGAATTTCTGTGAAAGCATTATAAGCCCCAGCGACGGTGCTAGGCTTCACATAGCGCTTGCCAATCGAGCGACGGAAGCTAGCATATCATTGAAACGTAAAGATGACTCATTTATGAGCAATAATGAATGTTATGAATGTCAATGACATAGATGCCCTCGACCCATCAAAAATCCTGGCATTCGTTCAGGAACTGGGGTTGATAGAGGAGCTATAAGCGCAGAAGGGGGCACAATAGATCTAATAGGTCGCAGTGCACAAGACCCCAATTTAATAATAAAGGTTATAATTACGTCACGGATACAGATTCATCGCCACCTGTCTGCAGTCTCATTTGCATACAATCAAAATATTGCGGCAAGAAAGATGACAAATTTTGTGCTGAAAAATTTGGCTAGATTGAGGAAGAATCAAATAATGATGAAATAAGTAAAAACGATTTGTTTTGGTTTTGTTTCTTTAATATATATAAATGAGTTTTTATTTATTTGTAGGGGCGATGCATATATAATGATGAGCATATAAATTAAGTATAAATATAAAGTATAAATACTTGATATAGTAGTTGCCAGTGCTAAGTTAGTCATCATCATGTTTTTGCACAGAAAATGATGTTTTAGATAATACACGTACATACATATATAAATAAATATATAAATATATATATAGATATATATATAAATATATATATAAATATATATAGTTTGGTTAGCTTATATAGCTGCACAAATTGTTTGCTGAGTTTTCAGTTTTCGGTTTCGTTTAATTGCCCCTTTTCCGACAATTTTCGCTCGACTGTTTATCTATAAAAATGTTGTGCGCAATAAATTACCAAAAAAAAAAACAAGAACAAAAAAGAGCACACGCCTTGAAAAACGATTGGCTTCATAAATAATCAGAAAAGATATTCGAAAAAATATATATACATATATAAACGCACTTACTTCCCATTACCGATTTCTTTAATCTTTTTTGTTTTTTTTTTTTTTTTTTGCGCTGACTAAACACATTTTTCAAATAACTGCAGACTTTTCAATTTCAATTGTTCGAGCTTATAATTTAAATACTAATCGATTCAGAAGAAAAATATACACTTAATTCTAATTGGGCAAATATGTGGTGATCAGTATTATAAACGTGTCAAATTTTAAATTTAAAATATATGTAATATGTGTTTGCATATGTGGTAAAAAGCACAAAGCTATCAAATTTCAGACATCAATTTCAATTGTTCAATTACAAAATGTTTTAATAATAGTTTTACATAATTATGTATACACAAATATTTATATATATAACATGCTGTCTGTTCTTGTTGTTGCATGTTGTAGCAAAAATAGTATGCCTGCTACTTATATATACAATATAAAAGGACATATATATATATCAATTATTATATTCGCTGCCTTTGCATCAGTCAGTTAAAATTTCATATTCGTTGTAGTTCCTTTAAAAAGTACGCAAAAAATGTAAAAAAAAAAAAAATACATATTGTACTTAAATATACATATATATATACATAGACATACAGATTAACAAATAGAGGAGGGAGGGTGAGGAGAGGGGGAAATAACTTTTGGCCTGAACACTTTGGAAGTACTTTACATATATAGAATAATAACTATCATAATACAATGTGGCCATTTAATAAATATTCCTTCAATTACTTTATTGGTTTTTTGTTTTGCTTAAGAAGGCGTTAGACGCATTTTACAACTAAAAAAAAGCAAATAAATAAAATATTTAATAAAAATTAATAATTGTACTTCTTTTTAGTTTCTGTGTTTAAATTTGTGTAAATTAAAGAAAACAGGAGTGTGTTGGAGAACATGCTACAACAATTGCAATAAGCTAAGCAGCGCTGTGGAATCAACGTTGGTTTTTTTTATTTTTAAGTTTTTTTGTGCAGTTTGTCAATCTGCAGACAAATCTGGCAACGCTATTAGACTACATTGCGTGTGTGTGTGTGTGTGTGTGTGTGTGTGTGTGTGTGTGTGTGTATGCGTCCGGTTAGTTAAAAGCGCTTGTTTCTCTTGGCATCTTCTTCACCTGCTTTGTTGCTTCTCTGTTTCTGTTTTCAATTCCATTTATTTTTCGAACATATTTAATGAATTTGTTATTGGGCCATTTAACCTTGAAACAAGTTTATCTAAATGGAAGTCGCTCTATCTATGGCCAATAGGTTTTCAAAGTAAGCTCGATGAACTTTAAAATATAAAATCTTAGAAATTCTAATTTTTTTTCAAGACCTGAAGAAACTAAACAAGCGGTTAACAAACACAGCCATAAAAAATTTCCTGTGAAAAATTAGTACTTGTTGAAAATTATGTTATTTTACATTCAATGCAACCGTGCATCAATACTTATGTTAAGTCTCTCATTAATCGATCGATTTAAAGGAGCCTGATGGTGCATTGGCAACGATCACGCTAAGTGTTAAGACATCGCAGTTGGGATACATCAAGAATTGCACAACGTCGCAGGGGGCATGGATTAAGTTGCGCAAAGTCCATCAGCCAAGCGGGCCGGTTCGTAAAGTATCGCTTTACAAAAAGTTCCTCAATTTTCGCATGGCGGAGGGGCAAAGCATGGCTAGCTATTTGGGCACATTTGACAAAATCGTGGATCAGCTTGCCAGAGTTGGAATAGAAATAGTTGACGAGCTCAAGGTCATTATTTTGCTTTCCAGCCTTCCAGACATTTATGAAAATTTCGTTGTCGCCATAGAGACGCGCGACAGTCTGCCAGCGTTTGAAATTCTGTGCATAAAGTTGAAGGAAGAAGGCGAGAGGAAAGAAGGCGCAGAGAAGCAGAGCGATATCGCGCAGGTCTTTACAGTTAGACAACGGCATAACGCTACTGCGAAGGTCATCAAATCTTAAATCTAAGTACATGGCGTCGCCTACTACGACTCCATATGTTGTAAGGTGAATTTATGTATTGTAAGGCGAGGCTTTGTGTTTTCTGTCATTAAACAACAGCTGAGCCTGCTGCGTCGCATGTTCAAACTTGAACATTCTCCGGGGGGCCAAATACAATATTAATTAATTCCCTCTTTTGTACATATCTTATTCTTAAGTAATTGTTGCTGCCGTCATGTTGCTCCGTGTGTTTCTTCGCGGAGTTTCTTCTCTTCTTCTTTTGTTGTTAACGGACATATTGTATTGATTGCCCGTTTTATCTGGACGTTACTTGTCTTAATTTTGAATATCCTGGCTTTATTGTCTTTTCCTTTCACTGTTTCTATTATTTTACCCATTGGCCATTTTTCTGGGTGTGTATTTTCGTGTTTGATCAATACCGCCTGACCCTCCTTAAGGTTTTCGGCTTGCGCAGAATACTCTTTATAGGTGCAGCTCGTGTTTCGAAGGATCCTCTTTAAGTGTTCAACTCTTGTTCAACACAACCTAAAGTGCCAGGCTCTGTCTTCTTTTTGCACTTCAAGACGTTCACCTGTACCTTGCTCGAGTCCTAACTGCTTCTCCTTGGTGCGTAACTCCAAACGTTTTGGCATAACAGAAATGGAGGGATCATTCATATTTGGTTCGTTAACCAGTTTGTGTTGCAGTTCCACCACCTGCTCGACGGTGGCGCTGTGCTTCTTCATCAGCTCGCTCAGCTCGTCTTTGCTCTCCGCGATCTGAGTCTGCAGTACGGCGCAAATGCACGTTTCTCAGCATCGTTGTGAGCCACATGCGACTTCTCAAGCATGGTCTGCACATCAGCAAGCTCTGCCTCTGTAGTCTGGCGAGCCTTTTCGGCTAGAGTGCGAGCACTCTCAGCATTTTTGAGCAGATTACGTAACTGCCTAAAAATTTTCTTTGGCGGTGCTCGAGCAATATTTCCGGAAACTATCCATCCGAGTCGTGTCTTTTGCCCCAACGTTCCATTAATCATTTTGACCTGACCCATCATTATTAAGGGAAAAAGGTCCACACCAATGATCATGTCAATTCTTCTTGGCATATTAAATGTTGGATCTGCCAAAGTGCAATTTTTCCAGTCTGTATTAACATCCATATCAATATTTCTGCCGGGGAGTGCTCTTTGTAATTTTGGAACTACTAGCGCTGTAGTCCGTGCACAAGCCGTAGCAAAGAAGTGCAAGGTATATTTCGATGCAAGCAGTGCACGAGTATTCCAAGGCGGATAATGTATACTCGAGGCCAAACGAGTAGGAAATCTGTATACGTTTGAAAGTCATCGTAACAGATGTTATGCAGCTGTTAATTCGGCCGGCGAGTTGGGCATATCAGATACGGTCATCTCAATTATGATAGTTTGCGTGAAATGGCAAACAAGACGCTGGTGCGGGGAATGGAAAATGTTGAGGTGTTGCAACGGGTGTCGTGCACGACGTGCATGATGAACAAGATTCACGTGCAGCCATTTCCGGGATCAACAGAAAGCCGAGCGGAGGAACTTCTGGAACTGGTGCACACTGATGTGTGTGGCCCTTTCGAAACGAAGTCTCTTGGCGGCTCTAAGTACTTCCTCACATTTATTGATGACAAGTCAAGACGGATTTTTGTATATTTCCTGAAAGGAAAGGACGAGGTTTTTCGAAAGTTCGTGGAGTACAAAAATCTGGTAGAGCGTCAAACAGGAAGGATGATCAAGTGTATTCGCAGCGACAATGGACGCGAATATGTGAACAAAACGTTCAACGGTTTTTTGAAAACCAATGGAATTGCACGGCAATTGACGGTGCCGTCCACTCCGCAACAAAATGGTGTTGCTGAACGAGCTATTCGTACGCTTGTGGAGATGGCTAGATGCTTATTGGATCAATCAGGCATGGATCAGTCACTGTAGGCAGAGGCAGTAAACACAGCAGTGTATTTACGCAATCGTGCAGCCACAAAGGCACTGATCGGAATGACTCCAATGGAAGCGTGGACTGGGAAGAAACCATCGATTAGTCACCTAAAAGTTTTTGGTTCCATTGCAGTGGCACTGGACAAGGGTTGTCATAAGAGCAAATTTAAGCCCAAAGGGTAAGAATACCGCATGGTTGGCTACTCAGTGCAGGCAAAAGGCTATCGGCTCTACGATGCAGAATCCAAGACAGTTGTCGATAAAAGAGATGTTCTTTTTGATGAGGCCAGCTATCTGGAGAAGGCAAAGGGCGAAGCAATAACATTTGTTATAGCAAATGTAGGGCATCGAGTAAAGCAAGCTGGCGAAGAGGATGATGTTGATGAAGTTGACTCCAGCGGCGAAGACATCACATCTCGGTCAGATGCTACGGATCAAATTAATGCGGATGAAACCTTTGAAAGTGCTAAAGATGACGCAAAGCTGGAGGAAGAGCAGATCCCACGAGTTGGACCTGGTAGACCGAAATTGCTTAGGACGGGCACACCTGGACGCCCAAGGAAGCAATATAACATACTCAGCGCTATGGTTATAAGTGAGGTACCCATTCCTGCAACCTACGAGGAGGCTATGCGCGGTTCGCATGCTTCGTTTTGGCAAGAAGCGATGCAAAAGGAGTATGAGGCTTTGATTACGAATCAAACCTGGCAGCTGGCGGATTTACCGAAAGGTCATCGTGCAATTGGTTGCAAATGGGTCTACAGCTTAAAGCGGGATGCTCACGGCCAAATAGAGCGTTTTAAGGCACGACTGGTGGCAAAAGGATGCGCACAGCAGTACGGTGTTAACTACGCTGAGACGTTTTCACCGGTTTGCAGGCTGGAGAGCATGCGATTTATATTGGCATTAGCGGCAGAGTTGCAGTTGTACCTACATCAGATGGATGTTTTTACTGCGTACCTGAACAGTGATCTAAAGGATACTGTTTACATGAAGCAACCGCAAGGATATTCTGAAGGAAATCAGGCGGAAGTGTTGCTGATAAGAAATGCGATATATGGATTGAAGCAACCTGGAAGGGAGTGGAACTTCAAGCTCGACAGCGTGTTACGTGGAATTGGTTTCATTGCATGCGACAATGAGCCACGCCTCAATAAGCGAAAGGAAGGCAATTTGTCACTAAGCCTAGTTTACGTTTATGATCTTCTTATAGCTTGTCAATCGAAATCGGACTTAGTCAGCATTAAGGCTAGTATTATGAAGTCGTTTGAGTGCTTTGACAAGGGGCCACTGGAACTGTTTCTTGGCATGAAAATTCAACGTGAGGGTGAACTTGGAAAGATCACTCTGGACAATCCGCAATACATCAAGGATCTTTTGCGCAAGTACGGTATGGAAGTTGCAGACCAGCAGCTACGCCATTGGATGCTGGTTACCAGACAGCTTGCAATGGCAGCCAATGTCAAAAGGTGGATATGACATCGTACCAAGCACAAGTGGGTGAGCTAATGGGGTGGCTCTCACAACAAGACCGGATATTTTGCAGTATATGGCTTTGTCGACGGCGTGCAAGGAAGCTATTGTCATGCGTAGGCTGATTATCGAAATCGGTTGTGGCACTGAAACTACCCAGACGGAGTTGTACGGAGACAACTTGAGTGCACAACAATTGGCGAAGAATCCTGTACATCATGGTAGAACCAAGCATTATGTTCGGTAAGCGGTCAATAAGGGTCAAATTGTTTTGAAATGAATTGAAAGCATTTTTGCATTGTGGAAGGGTGTTGAAAATTGTGTTATTTTACATTCAATGCAACCGTGCATAAATACATATGTTAAGTCTCTTATTAATCGATAATTATAATGTTAATCAACAGTCTTGAATAAACTTTGATTGAGTACACAACGCTGGTGGGGCTCAGTTATATATTCTTATACAGGCATTCCCTGACGCGGGGAAAGGTTTTCGCTCCAACACAAACATTTAACAAACACAGCTATAAAAAATTTGTTGTGAAACATTTGTACTATTAAGTTTTTTGTATATAAAAAGAAGCTAAAGGATTTACCCTAAAAATTTTGGAAAAAACATGGAACAGTGTAGAAAGGTGACGAAAGAAAATTTACGTTTATAGCGGAAGTCAAGAAAAGAAAAACAAATGCCAAAATAATGAAGCAATTGAAATGACAGAAAACAGCGGCATAGTAGGCCAACCACAATTTCAATCAGAATCTGGCTAATTTGAATGCTGGTGTATTTCTCACACACGAAACACTTGAAAAGAAAATAATAGCAGCGGATGAAGAAGAGCAACAACAACTACGACTAGAAAAAAATAAAAACCTAACTCGAGAAAAAGTGCCTCAACAATAAATTCCTTGTGGCTGCTGCTGCTTCGGACGTTTGGCTAAACAACACACAAACAATAATACTTGGTACATTCATGCATAAATGCTTAGAAAGCACATTGCTTGTGCCTATTTTGTTGTTGTTGTTGTGAATTGCTATTTTTTTTTTGTGGTGAACAATGGCAAGGCTTTGTTTTGCATATTGCTATTGTATTTATTACTACTTCTACCACATTCCTTGGCCGCCTACATACGCCTCAAGTTGTTTTGCAACACTGACTTTGACTTTTCAATTAGAATGGTAAATATGCTAAAGACGTCTCTCAATTTCTCTCACTCACGCACTAGCTTTCTTCTTCTTGCCTTGCCTTGCCCAACACATATACATTGCAGTCACCGTTATTTGTACATTTCTTTTATGCCAGCCTTCACTCCTCAATTTAAATGCTGTGGCATACACACACACACAGACACAAACTTACATACTTAGATTCATTTGTACATGCATATGTAATTGTCCGTCTTTTGTCGCCTCGGTTAAAAGCTGATTGTCAAAAGCACTTACACACACATACACAACTCAAATACACTTACATTCAAAAAAAGCTTGGCCAGCTGTGGTTGGGCTGGGCAGTCGTTGTTTTTGTTGTTGCTGTTGCCATTGGCAGCTCGCTCAATGCGCGTGCTTGAATGTCTTACTCTTGTTGTTGTTGTAGCTTTAGCGTTTTGCTATTGCGCAAGTCTGACCACTCTCTGTTGTTTTTGTTGTTGTTGTTTCTGCTGCTGCTGTTATCGGCCTGCCTTCATTAGCATTGCTGTCGGGCTGCTGCTACTTCTGCAATTGTTGTTGTTGTTGGACTCGGTTTACTTTTGCATTGTCTTCGCTCGTCTCAGCTTTCTGCAAAAAATGTGAGGAAACAAAAGGGCAGCAAACGATTACAAATATATTTACGTATTTTATGTACGTGCGAGGTTAACTTGCAAATTTCTGAGAAATCCAAACATTTACGTAACAGACTAAATATATTAAAATAACTTTATTCATGTTAGACTATTATATTAAATATTTAAAAATCTTGTTTAAGCTACATGAACCCTTTTAGATAATTGTTTTTGTTTGTTATTTAACATAATTTCTAAATATATTTGTTTGTTTTGTACTGTTTCTAAAAATAAAACTAATTTCTAAACAATAATAATTGGCATAAAAAAGTGTACTGCTTAAAAACATATTTTCAAGTTTATTCTCTTTTCAAGTCTCGTATAAGTATTTTGGAGTTTGAGTTTTTAAAGAAACATTCTTATAAATCTAAAAAGTTAGCAAACTACTTTGTTTGAGTCTGGGATCTCTGGCATCTGAGTTGCTAATCAAAACAAAGTTGCTAATTGGCAAATAAAAAAGAGAAAATAACGACAAAGAATTTCATATTCTTGCTGACCAATTCTTGTTTAGCAACAATTACACAATACTTGAACATTCGACTTAAAGCAGATTTAAAGTGATTTCTCATTTTTGCCAGCACAACTTGTCATAAAGTTTTAAAAATACTTGGTAGAAAGGCATTTAAAAACATCGAGCGTAAAATGCAAATGGGCCATATTGCAATAATAACTTGAAAAAAAGCAGAACGTATAAATTAAAATTGCCGCTAAACTCAATTAATGAACGGAGCTACGTCTACTTGTATACAAAGATATATATTTATATCTATATATATATATAAAGATTTTTACACACATGTTTTCGTGAGTGTGTGTAAATAATGGACGTTTCGCATTTGTGCTGTATTTTTCTTTCTGTTGCTAATTTGACAAAGAGCAGTGAAAAGATGCAAGCACGTACTCTGTGGGTACTCGTCGAACTCGAACTCTAACTCCACATTCGCATTCAGTGTCGTATTTATAAGATACACTCGCATTTACAAGATACAAACACACACACACACTCATTTGTGTGGCATAAAAAGAAAACGTTGATATGCGCGCAGCGCTTGACGAAAGATGCTGTCGCTGTGACTGCCCCTCCGTCTTGCAGCTACCAGATAGTAGCACTACCTGCCACTAGCTCTGCACTGCAAGAAATATGATCCCAACAAAATGCTTACGTAAGCTTTAAAGCACCACTGTCTAAAAAAGGTAAACAATTTACTTTTAAGTCCCCCTTAAGCACAATTAAACTTTCTTTAATATGTATTTTAATATAAAAATGTTAAAAATAATAGCTATCTTGGGAATATTACGAGCTACCTGTGCTTATATCTGTAGAGCGTCAAGCTGAAACAAAAACCGGAACTTTAACCTCAACCGCAACTTTTCTAAATGAAATTTAAAATTGAAACCGAAATTAAATATTTTTTAAGACCCACTTTCAAAAATATTGGTATAGCATTTTATTATTTTTAATTTGTAAAGAATCTAATATTAATATTATGACTCCATTTAGTACCATACCAGAATCGACGACCGACAAAAATATTGATATAATAAACTAACTTTTACTGAAACATTTGAATACGTAACATAACCAAAATCCCGATTGACATCCTAGTTTAGAAATCGGAATCCGATTTACAAACAGAAATTTCATAATATATATTTACAACCCAATATAACTATATAAAACAAAGAAAGGAACAGACGCACATAACTACACATATTATGATTGGTTTAGAAGGTTTAGAAAGTAATCTTTCTTTTCTTGGCGTGTATGCCCAGCAGTCGTATTTTGGATCATTTAGACGGAGCGATTTTAGTGCAACGTGGCGTGGATCGACATCATCTGCTGGGATGCTGCTCGGTGCTGGCTGTGCCGATCTGAGAGCGTGACGGTGACACGCTGCCCAGGGATTATGCAAAAGGTAAAGAAAAAAGACAAAAAAAAAAAAACAACACAGCAAAAAGAGAAAAACAGAAATAAAAAGGAAGCAAAAGAAATTGCATTCGCAGCTGCGCGCATTAGTCGAGAGTCAAGTTAAATTGCACAGTGGGGCCAGACTGCTCCAAAAATGTGTAATTCCAAATAGGTAAACAAGTTGACAATAGAATAGAGCAGCAGGCAGAAATGATGGTAAATTGAGGTCCCTTGTTATTGTTTATAAACAACCAAAATTGAAAACATACTTAAACCCAAACAAACCCTTAAATAAATTCCATTCATGTTGTAGTTCGGCTCTATTCCCTCTCCCTCCCCCTCTCTCTATCACACTGTGGCACATAGAGTAAACACATTCCAACAGCATTTGATTACACCAATGAACGATAGGTTTTTTGTTTGTGTTTTTAAGTTAACTGAGAAAGGAAATGCGCAACGCACTTGAAAATACACTCGAACAATTCGACTACTGTATAAATAGGTGCGAATTCCAGCAGAAGATACTGTAAACAACGATGGGTTTAGTTTTAATACCATTAACTAGCTCAATAAACATTTAGAAAATTATTGGAAAAGAAAACAAAACCCAAAATAATGATTATTTGCTTTTGCATATTACATATATATATAAATATATGCTTGTATATATATCATATATTTATATGATATACAAGTATATTGTTTTTAAAGAATCAAATACAGTTATTGTATTACCACAATATTATTCATATCCATATGGTTCCAAATAACAAAACCGATCAAAATTTCGAACTAACTCAAAACTTTTACTATAATCTTTATAATTCTGATTCTATCAGCGTTGTTCGATCAATTAAATTTTTTGTAAACTTGTTAAGTACATTAAGTGGAATGGTGTATATAAAAACAGTCGATATTAATTTTTAAAACCAAAATGCATAAGTTTATTTTATATATTAATCCTAAATAACTCCTTAGTACCGAGGTTTTAATGTTTCGACTAAAAAAGAACCAGATATGCAGTGTGGAGCTAAAATTAGAGCTGTGAAATTCTATCGTAATTTGTTTAGACTTACAGAAAATTCGGTAAAGCGGAAGTTGAATTTCATTTTAAAGAAGGAAATTTAAGAGCCGGGCTTGAATACTATATTTTGTATTCCTAGGTATGATCAAAAGTGAGTACAATTATTAAATTTCCATTAACTGATTATATAAATTTTTAAATGCTCCACAGTAATAAAATAACACATATATATATATATATATATATATATATATATATATATATATATATACACGTGTATATGCTAATTGAAGGTTCCGCAAGTCTAGTAAATGTTGCAAGATGGAAAAAGGTATGTGTTGAACGAGTTGAAAGAGCTCTTAAGTATTTAAATATGAATGTATATTTTTTCATACTTGTACACTTGACCCAGGCACAGTTTTAAGCCCGGATTTTGTTTTATTTTTTTCCCTTTATTTGTATTTTTTATGTTGAGGTTGCTTAAAAAGGTCGCTTGCGTAAGAGTCCGAGACGTTAATGGCCCAAAGGCAGGTTGGAGTCGCGAACAGCGTGTCTTATGTGTGTGTGCCTGTGTATGTGCGTGTGTATGTGCATATGCGTGTGCTTAATGTGTGTAGACTGAGAGTCTTTTGGGTAAAACCAACTCAATAAACGCAAAATACAAAAACAGCAATAACACGCAAACAGTCATTTCGGACACCGTTGATTATTAGCTTAGTAAACAGACCTTCCCCTTCCCCATTACCATCCACCACCCCGCACACACAACCACGCAACACACTATGCTGCAGCTGGACATCTGTTTCTGTTTTTGGGGCAGGCAATGACGCAGTCAGAAAAAAAACCAAATACATTTTGCATCATTTTATTTTCGATTTCAATTCCAATTTCGATTTCATTTTGGTGTTTTTTTCATGATTATACCCTATTCGAAACTGTGAAATAGAAGGGGTTTATTAAAATAATAGACAAATAGGCGAACTATCGACTACATATCTATCTATCTATCCATCTATCTATAGTATCATTCTGTAGATGACAAATATCTTCATTTATTAGTAAAACTTAATAAACTGAGTATTAAATATGTTTTAAAGAGCAGCTTCTTCATTTTAAAAACGACTTGTTTCGGGTGAGTTTTTCTTTTGATTAAGCACTTTGAATAACGAACTTTTGCTATCTGAAATTGGAAATAATTAACGAAAAGAAGAGTTTCTTAATATATGAATGTATTCATTAATTTGTATTTATATTGAATTGTAATTGACTATGATAACCTAGCCACAGAGGGAACTTAATGGGTGTGAAGAGGGGGGGAGGTAATTAAGTTTTCGATAGATTAAAGTCTGGTTTTCTCGCTTATCTGAAAATTGTTCGTCTTTGCTACAATTTTGTTTTACGAAGATTTGTTCAGTTTTTGGGTTAATGTTTTTGCTCGATTTCAAGAGGATCGGGGTTTTGTATGTGTGTGTAGTGTGTGTGTAGTGTGAGTTTAGTGTATGTGCATGTCAAGGGTTGCGTTGATTATTTTATGGCCATGTGGAAATCTTAACAGGAAATGTCCAAATTGCCAACGGCGGCGTCTGAACGACTGAGACGCCGGTTTGGTTTTCCAGTGAAAAACAAAAAAACACAACAAAAAGAAAATATTTCACAATTTTACAAATTTTATGGCATTCTTCATGTGGACCCGCAATGCAAGTATACAAATATGAGGAAAAGGAACATAACCGTGAAGAAGACGAAATTGTTATATTGGTCGCACAGCACATGGTCGTAAAGCAATTAAACAATGCAGCAATGTGGCAAGACAACAAAGAACCAGGCAACAGCAGTAGTCAGGCAGCCAGGCAACTAGTTGCAACAGTAAAAGTATGCCACAAGCGCCGCGGCGCCTCGCCAAAAATCACTGTTGGAAATTCTATATATGTTAAGATAGATCTTCAACGTAATTCCTGTCTGCATTCGGGGCATATGTCCTCTAATTGCGATATTTCCCCAGGCATGCATGCATGCAGAAACCACGTGCCTGGTCATGCATGCCAGCAGCACTTACTCAGTGGGCGTTGCAAATTGACTCACGCTCCTCAAATAAAACAGCACATTTGCAAATTCTTTGCCATTACTAATAGCATTTGAAGTGCTCTAAAAAAAACAACAATTTCAATCAAATCCCTGCTTGATATATTCAACAGATTTCCAACAACCAGATTTCAACTATAAAACCAAACAAACCCTGTAATTGCTGATGTCGCCTAAGATAAATATAAAAAAATGTAACCCAATACGAAGATAAATTGAAGTTTTAACCACTGATTAGAACTGGAATGTATTGCATCATATTGTTAGAGTAGATTTTTATTATACAAGATAAGTAAGATTTTAAATATATTGCCGATAACAGTTCGTTCAATACTTAAATACATTTTGCTCAACCAAATCTGTTTATCAGTTGATCAATAATATGTGTGGGAAGTCGATTAGTATTGACCTAAATTTCAAATGCAAGATCTCTGAAATCGGCTTGTTCATTCAAAAACAGATTGATCGACTTGGTTGCTGATCAAGAATATTATCGACTAATAGATTCTTTTTGCTTGTTACATGTTTATTACTTTTGCACAACTTCATTATACAATTTTGAATCATTTTCTATGAGATCATTTAGAGTATAAGCAAAATGCTACAAGTAAAATTTCAACAAACGATTTATTTGGTAATTAAGATTCATAGTTTTCATATGAGAAGGGAAATCGTCTTATCTACAACTCTGTGTATCTCTCTGTATATTGAGCAAATATATTTACACCCAAGAGAAAGGTGAGACAAGAAAAGAGCACTATAGTTGGATATATATATATATATTTAGATATGGATACATAAAGATATACATCATATATATATATATATATAACCATGAGTATATTTGGCTAAGGTTGCAAGATTTACCCGTGACAAGTGTTTGTTTGAATCTTAGCCGCAACAAGCTAATAAACCTGATAAGTGTGAAAAAAATCTGCGTGCGTTTGTGTGTATGTGTGTGTGAATGTGTGTGTGTATGTGTGTGTGTACATATCTCATGTTTATATATGCTGAACACTCACCTTAGCAAATAGTCTCCATGGGTATCTTTGTAGCAGTTGTCGCCAGACTTGGCATCGAATGTTGATTTGAATTTTGACTTGGATTCGGACTCGAACTCGAACTGGAACTCGAACTGTTGCCGGAAGCAATTGTTTGGGGTGTTGGCGATACCTTCTCAAGTGTGGGGGTAACTGGTGCTGCATTTGTCGTTGCCGTTGTTGTTGTTGTGATGTTCATGGAGGTGTTCTGGGTGAATTCGGTGCCATTGGCCATCGAGGGCAGACCCTGGGAGCTGCTCGAATGCTGCACCCCATTTGTGGTATTGGTGATATCGTGTCGCAGTCTCGGACAACAGAGACGCTTGCAGGCGATCCACACCTGCGGCTGGCAACCGACCACAATAAAGATGAAGACACCCTGAAGGGCATTAATCAGATCTGTGACCAGCCAGGCACCATGCGGTCCACCAACCAGCCACGAAATGATGTCCAATATCCATGTAACGCCCATCACAACGACGAGTTTTAGGCAAACCTTTCCCAGCGCCGATTTCTCTGACGATGACTTGACATCATCCCGTTTCCACAGGCCACAAGTCAACTGATGCGTTGTCGATATGAAGAGCACAATATTGGCGCAAAGCACCAATCCGATGGGTCCGTAAAAGTAGGCGAATATGGCCAGTGAGCGATTATTGAACCAGCAGAAGACCTCACCAAATCCCGGTCGCAGCAGGGATGTGTCCGTGTCCGGCAGCTGATCCACACAGGCGGCAATCGCACAGATAAGCAGTGGAACACCCCAGGCATAGGCCGAATACAGCCGGAGACGCAACGATTCCTGATTACGTTCCAACGAGCTTGGACGAAAGTCCCGGAACGTCCACCAGATGTTAAAGCACATCGTGTTCAGCCAAAAGAAGGCGGACAGAAAGAAGAACTGCATTCCGATGGCCAACAGGAAACAGCTCGCTGATCCTGGCATTAAGCTCGTGTTGAGCTCCTCGATGGCCAGCAGAATCTTGCCGACCAGGAGACAGAACACGTAATAGATCTGGCAACGCCAGTGCAACGCATGGTGCACAGCCGGCAGCATGTACCCGGCGACAAGTGTGGCAGCCAGAAATACAATAGAGATCAGGATGCCCACATCGAGCACAGCCTTCTGCAGATTACCCTCAACCCCAAAGGATATGTTATTATTATTGTTGTTGCTCGGATTGCTGGGATCATCATTAAAGTGCTGGGTGCAAGCGATGATCTTCACCTCACCCGATCGCTCGGTGTGCTCGAGGCAATATTGTGTTGCACTCAGATTGGTGTGGCTGAGTTGCAAGGCACCCGTGCTGCGATTCAATGTTGCCTCATGCCAATCTCCGGCTATGGCATAACCGCTGGCATTGCCCAAACACTCGGGCAACCCGTACGTCGTCTGATATTGTCCCAACTGGAGTTTCGGGCTGAGCATTAGTTGGCCATCTTGTTCTGCCGCCGGAGCAAGGCTGCAACTTTTGCTGCTGCTCGAGTATATGCCCCATTTGCCGCAACATTTGCGCAGGCGCAAAGGAGTGGCTATTGCTGAAGGAGCATCAGCCTGAGGAGGATTAGGAGAAGCAACAGCACCATCAGCAGCAACAGCAGAGTTGCCATTGGCTAGCTGCGTTTCATCCCTGGCCAGTTCGGGTTCGAGGCAAACCCAGGCCACATCCTGATCTATGCAGTAGTTGTTGGGTTGAACGAGTATTCCACGCTCCCGCACGGACATGGTGCCATTGGGAAAGATGACCACATTCGCTTGGCGACTGCTGAAAAGTTCCCGTTGCTGCTGTTGCATGCCACAATTGGGTCGCACATTGGGTAGAAGTTTGATGAAGCGCGGCTTGGCCCCTTTGGGCTCAAAGAATCGCAACTGTTGCGTCAAATACACCAGTGGCATCCACAACTCGGAGGCCCCAGCGATGCAGGCCAGTGTTGTTGCATTCAAATATTCACCCTGATGGCAACACTTATTCAACAGAATGCGAGGCGGCGGTGGTCGACCAGATGCTGCTGTTGCAATTGTTGTTGTTGCAGTTCCAATTGCTGCTGTTGTTGTTGCCGTTGTTGTAACATTCTCTTCTTCTTTGTCCGCCTCTGCTACACTTTGTACGTGGCTCAGCTGAAGAAGTAGTAGGAGCAACGGTAATAGCTGCCAAAAGCTTTTCATATTTGCTTTGCAAGGCTTCGTCGCTTAAAGCAGAGAGAGAATTTACTTATTCTTTCAATTGAGAGTAATTTATTGATCCTTCGTTGAATTGAGAGCGTGCTTTGAGTTCAGCTTTAAAGTTTATCTCACACTCTTTGCACACTCTTTTTGGAGTTGCACACACAACACTGTTTTTTTGTGTTTATGTTGAGAGACTTCCTATTATTTGCTTGTGCACGCAATACTGTTGTCTTGCTCCGAACCAGCTGCTTCCTTTTATTTGCTGCACACAACACGGTTTGCGTTTTAGAGAAAATACTTTTTTTTGTTCTGCTAAAGCACTTCCTTGCTGCACACAACACTGTTTTATTTTTATTGTGCCAACCTCGTGTAAGACCCTTTTGCACTAATACTTTTGCACAGCAACACTATTTTTGTTACACCTTCGCTCTTTGCATGGTAGCAACAGTGAATGGGTTTTCAATTAAATCTCAAGCTCCTGTTGCCTTTTTACACACTGCAAGCAAAGAGCTTTCTTGTCTAGCTGCACTAATACAAACAGAAAAATAAAACACAAATACACACTATTTTTGTTGTTGTTGTGTTGTGATATGTCTTATTTATTTTTCTGGTTTTTTTCTTTTCGTCTAATTTGCTGACTATTCTCTTGTGTGGCTTCTCGCTCTTGTTGTTGTTGTAATGCTCACGTTTGCAGGCGCTCGTTGTCAATTATGTGAAAATACTGTGGTTGTTGGCTGCACTGCTTCTGCTGCTGCCTCTGCTTCGCTGGCTGCGATGCTCTTCTTGTCTATCTCTTGCATTGTTTGGCACTAGTTGTTGTCACTCTGCGCCCCTCTCTCCAACTTGTCAGCTGCATGTGTTTGTGTGTGTTGCTAGCGTCGTCGTCGTCGTCGTTAAGCACGCATGATCTTTTTCTCAACTTCTTCTTCTTGTTGCTCTTGTGAGCTATTCGCTTTCGTCATACGCTTCTGGCAACTTTTCTGTGTTGTGTTTCGTTTTAGTTCTCAAGCGAAGCAGAAAAATTTGCTTTTCACTTTTTTGCTGTTTATATGCTGTTTAAAATCTTATTGTTGCAAACTTTTTCTTTCTCTTTTTTGTTTGTTTTAATATATACACTCAAATAAACTGGGCGTCAGTTGAACGAACTGCAATTGAATTTCAAGCGCGTCAAGAAAATAATTAATTCGAAAAACACAAAAAAAAAAAACGCCGAGCGTCCCACATCCACGACAAACGAGTACAAGAAACCGACTGACAATTGACTGTTAAGGTAACATGCTGCTGTTTTTTGTTGGCTAAACTGCTTGCACACCGTTGTAGCTGTCGATTTATCGATATTGAGATTATTGGCCATGCACGCGCTATCGATAGCTTGGCGCGCAAACACTTTGCCATTTTGCAGCACTAAAAAGACTGAGTTTTGATGATGACGTGATTAGTGCTTTGTGGTGCTGTTATCAACTAAGTTGGTAGTGTGTACGGGATAAATATAATATTGCATACTTTAGGGCAGCGAACGTAAATGTTGGCCTCGCTTTTACATTTAGCTTGTGTCATCAATAACACCTCAAAGCTAATTTTATTCCCAGTATATTGGCAATTGATTTTGCTAATAAATATATTTCGGGATCAGCATGGACTCTTACCTAACGTTAGGCGGTTTTATTTGAACTAAAAACAAATTTATTATTATCATTTATATTTTCATGGATAAAATAATTGTTAAATTTTTTATTCCAATTGCTTAATATATGATTTGTAGTTTTATGAAACGATACAAAAGTTGGTAGCTAAAAATTGCAATTCTCTTTGAAAATGCATTTTTTCCGAGTAAAGCATTAAAGTTCTCTTTGTAATATACATATACATATACACACACATATATATATATATATATAAATATATACATATATATATCTGTCATTTGTTGCGAGTTCTGTAAACTTGGATATATTGTGAATTATTGGTGCGACTAGGCCTCAAACAAAATAAAAAACGAATAAATAATACAACCCCCTCCCACTCCCGCACTCCTCACCTCTGTAAGACGTGAAGTGGGAGTGGGGAGGGGCTAACATGTTGTCTATTTTTGGGGGGGTGCAGGATGAGAATAGAAGTCGAATAAGATAGAAAATAGAAACAAATCCATTTGATTAAAATCGCATGCAGCAAGCAGGGTGGTTCACGATTTGACTTGGGATTTGACTTTGGGTTTTTCGGGATTTTCGGTAATATTACTTGTTTTGTTTTTTTTTGTGTTTTTGCTTGCATTAAGACATCAAAGTGTGTAACTGGGAGTCGCCTCCACTGACAGCAGTTAAAATCGTTAAGCTAGCGATGTGGAACACTGGCCTTGCGACCTGCTTCTCTTGCCTGCCACACCCCACACTCCACACCCCAAACCCCACATCCCACAACCCCTTGCCCCATCGTCCTGGGATTGTGCTCTGTGGTGCTTGAAATTAGATTTTTTGAGTGAGCGAATGATGAACGCCAGCTGGATGAAATTGGCCAGTGTTGCAAAGCATTTCGTTGCGGAGCCTTATGTGCGCTGTGCGCACTAAAACACGTGTCCAATCGTGGGTGGGTGGGCTGGTGGAGAAGAGGGGTGCTTGGGTTGAGTTCAGTTCACAGCAAAATCCTTCAAAATACAGCTGGTGATTTATGGTAGCTGCTCAGAGCTGGAAAGGTGGGGTTGCTACCAAACAAAATGTTTATGAGCGGATTATGTTTGAATTTAAACAAATTCCAATTGGAAGTTAATGGGCCCCAAAGATTATGCTCGTGCCTTACATGCCAGCGACAACGACTAGCAGATGCTCTGTAATCAACAAATAATTTAACAAACCCCAAAATCTAAACTGCCTCTGTGTAAATCGAAAAATATCGAATATAAATTATATATATCATTTAGTAAATGCATATAAAATAATGTTAATTGTTATATGTAAATAGATAAAAAAAAAAAATCAAATAATGTTATTTAGGATTTAGAAAAAATCGAAAATTAGAAATTAAATAAAATACCCCCAGTAAATAAAATAAAAATAATACAATACAAAGCATATTGAAAAAATGTAATAATTTTTATTAAGTTATATAAATTCTCAAAATGTAAGTAGAAAAAAATGTACTAATATAAATTCAATACACAAAACAATAAGACATTTTTCGAAAACAATTAAATAGTTGAGAAAAAAAAAGGCTTGCTGAGATGACACCAATATGATATTTTTCTTATCTGGCCAATTTTGAGGGTTATGTTTTACCTAAACTGTTAAACCGGAATCGAATCCCTAATTTCACCAATCTGTATTCCACAAAAATCGAATACAGCAATTAATTCGAAAACAATTTAGCAATATACGATTTGGTTCGCTTTTAAGTTTTACACAGATTTCGATTTCTACTTCAAATTACTATTATAAAAATGCATCAGTTCTGTCAAATTGAGTTTGGGCAATTTAATTGGAAACTCAAAACCAAACTATTCAAAGCACATCTGTAGTCTATTTGGGGGTTGCTGAGCCAATCTCTGGCTGGGTATTATTTTACAGGGTATCCATGTGAGACTGAGCAGCAGTGAAATGTGGCGACATTTTGTCGCTGGGGCATGTTTAATTGAAATATGTCGCGGCGACATTTCATACACATTTAACAATCAATCAGACATTTCCATTTGCCCCTCCAGGCCCCCCCCCCCCTTTTTTCTCCCACCACTTTTACGGGGTATCCACTTAATGGCACTCTTGTTGTTTCGCTTGTTTTCTAATTTATGCCGCCAGCGTTGCCGGCTTGTCTTCAATTAGTCGATAGGCAGCCAGCAACTGCAACTGCAACTGCAAAGCAACCAGCAACCAGCCAACTGCTCTTGTTCTTGCCCCTCGGGAGCGCAACTCGGGCATCTCTGCTTACACACACAGAGAGAGAGAGAGAGAAAGAGTCGGAGTGGGAGAGGGAGAGGTAGAGCAGAGGGGGAGCAAAATCAAACTTCAAACTATTCGTCTAGCATTACTTGATACTTAAACGATCTTTATTTATGTCCCTGTCAACGCTTCTCAGCTGCTCACTTTTACAAAATGCAAAAAACCAAAATTAAAAATAAATAATTGAAAAGAGCATATACACTGAGAAAAAACAAAACGAAGAACATAAATAGACTAGTAAATATTCATTTATTTTGATATTTCTTTTCGATATGCGCTTGTTGATAACAATATATAATACATATATAAAATGATAAATATATTAATAAATTGGCTCTTGTTTAATAAGATTAATATTTTAAAATAATAATTATTATATGTATTTATATGTATTATATAATTGATCAGGTATATTTTTATATTTTATATTTATAACATATTCGATCGCTTAAGACAGAAAAATATATTCATAAATGGAATCAACATAAAAAAAGTTCCTTTAAAGCAGATCGATAAAGTTTATTTAATTCTTGCATCGCTTTTAAAAATAAGAATCGATTTAAGATAATAATAATTTCTTTATTTATGAATTGTAAAAATTGCATTAAGCTACTAAAAGTATTGAGAGACGTGGAATTTGTCAGCTAAGGCGTATTTTTATATCAAAACCAGCTGCTGGGTACAGGGTACAGGGTATCGTCGAGTCGAGCTCTCTCGACTACCATTTGCAGGCGTTGCATGTGAACTAAGGGAATGAAAATACCCACTTTAAGTGTAGACGAAAAGTGTTTCTCAGCAGGTCTGGGGAGGCCCGTTCGAGCAGTGGGTGTTTGGCGGGGTGGGGTGGTGTGTGGTGTGTGGTGTACTCTGCCTTGCAGTGGCTTCTTCTTTTTTGTTAATTGAAACCTGTTGTAAATCACAAATCATATCGAATGCTCGCCAACAACAAAGCAGAGCAGAGCAGAGCATCAGCAGATGTCGCCGGTTTTTCATATTTGTGAAAGCATCAAGGGGCGGCTGCAAAACGACAAAAAACAAAGAACAAACAATAAACAAGAAACAGCAACAACAAAAAACAAGCAACATCTTGCGGTACATTTGAGGGCCATTTTGGGAGTCATTTGGAAGATCATAAAATGCAGTCAGCTTGATGCTCCAGTTTCTAATGATATAATAAACGCATTATTCCAAATGCTGAGTGTTTTCATTCGGCCCTAAAACTGGCTAGTCCAATGACAAATGCTACATTTCAATATTTGAAGATTTTGCAACACTGTCGGCAATATGTTTATTCAATCTGCTTATAACATTAAAATTATGCCGAGATGCTTGTTTAATACTTTCTCATTGAGTGTGGGAAATTAGTGCTAAGAATAAACAATTATGTGGATCCAAATATAAGCAAACAAATTTAGTAATATAAAGTCATAAATTTAAATATGTTATTTATTTATTTACAAGATGATGACTTGACTATCAAATTAACATACAAAAATCATAGCTGAGTTATTTGACTTGTTTGAAAAATTTCTGTAACTATTTTTTTTTATATAAGCTTCAAAATGGTTTCGGTAAAGTTGCGGTTCGGTTTTCGGTTCCGGTTTGAAACCGTGAAGAAGGCGCCTAGGAAACTCTTTGCGATTTATGAAATTGAAAAGATTTTCTTGAATCATAATTAGTTGGGATTGCTTGTTATACCGAGTGCTATCTCATTTTGGAGTAACATGAAGATTATCTTTGGCTAGTTTGGAACGATGATTTCAGTTGGATTTGCCCAGTTGGCAAACCCACTAAGAGCACCAGGAGACGATGTCATCATCGATCACAATATTGAAATGAAATCAGACAACTGTAAACTAATGACATTTGTAGATGCACCCCCCCTCCGCACCATGCAACGCGCAACACGCACTACCCTCAAGTTTTTCTGAATGCTTCTGTTGCTGTGTGTGTGGTGTGTGTGTGTGTGTGTGTGGTGTCTTTTTGTGCGTATCGGCTTACAACATGTTAAGGATGTGGATAGGCATGTCCTGTTGCGAGGGTTGATCCAGCACACATTTGTTTGTTTTGAGTGCGTCGTGCTTGACTGTCCAAATATGCGGCAGCTTGTAACAATTACCAAATGACACCCTCGACAATCGACAACCCCCTCCATATAACCCACCCCCCCTACCAACAGGACATGCATGCCTCTCCCACTCACTCTGGGCAAAAAGACAAATGCGCAAATATTCACTTGTCGCAAGAATCAATGGCAACAACAATAATTTTGCCATTAGTCGTCTGCAAATGAAGTAATCAAATGAAATGAAATCAACTTCAAATTCAGTCAGTTGGCTACCAAAAATTTATGAGCTGGAAGTGTTTCTCGGGTGTTTGCGGGTCAAAATCAGAATGCGAATTCCAGGCGGCAATTTCAGATGAAGATGTCGTTTTGACTACTCTTAAAAATATATATTCCATGCAAAAGACAGGAACTTACATTGAAAACAGGACGTGAACAGAATGTGATTTTAATTGGGAACACATTCAATATTGTCTTTTAATACAACAAAATATAAGTCTAAATTTTTTCAAACTGCTAGCTAACTAACTAGTTATTCCTTCATTTGCTGTAGTTTATCAAATACAAATTCATTAAAGGGGAATTCCATAAAATATATAAAAATGTTTTAAATTTTCACAATAAATTGTACAATTTAATATTATCTTTATAACAATTAAAAATAAATAAAGAGATGCATCAGGAAATAAATTGACATTTAGTTAATTGGTTATTTCCCTAAACAATATTGAAGAATACTTGAGATTTTGCTAGTCGTTTTATTTAGATCTGAGCAGATTCGACTTAAATGTCGTTTTAGCTTCTGGTTGGAGTTAAATATATATTAGGCCCGACAATTCCCAGACAACTAATTTAGGTAAATTGTGTATCGCATATTTCCGGCCAGTGTTGCCTAATGGCACAGACGGCGGCAACCCTCAAGGATCCGGGCAAGAAGCAACATAATTCAAAAAGCACTTAACCCATAAAAGTGAAATAATTCGATGGAAATAACAAACGCACTTAACAAATTACAGATGTGAAAATTTCATTTTGAGTGTCAGAGCAGCAACAACAACAACTTGACAATTGTAACACGGTGTCCCTGGGGACACACGCAGAGAGAGAGAGGAAGACAGAGAGAGGGAGAGAGATAGAGATCAAGAGAAAGAGAGAGAGACAGCAGGGAGCGACCCTCTTGGGCCAGCAGCATTCCACTCTGCCACACTCCACATTCCACAAATTAGAAAATGATTAATGGACTCAACTGGTTGCACAAAAACCAAACCCCCCCATCCTCCCTCTGCAATTCCAACCCCTGCTTGCCTCACTCCGCTGGCGCCGTCGCCGACGCATCCTCAACCAGCAACTGGTACTGCTACTGGCACAGCTTACTCTATGGATTTGGGGAAGGGGCCATTTTGGTTGGGGGTGGAGGATGGTCTGGCGTCTGGCACACTTCGGCATAAAATAGCACTCGGGAGATTTGAGCTCCCCGTTGGACGACACCCTTGCATCCTTCCGCCGCACGCCAGGAGTCGAGGTTAAAATCACTCTTCCGATTCGCAACCCCATTTTCTCGAGCACAACCAGAACCCACATGCCACAGTCAGCACAATCCCCCCCCCACTACCCTTCCCTTCTCTCCTCAACCGCCTATTTCCTTTGCTTGCCGTTGCTTTGTTTGTTTGGTTGGGTGGGGGAAGGGGGGGTGTATTTGTTGTCATTTATTGGTGTTGTCCTTGCAATCATGCCTGGTTCTGCCTGGCTGCTGTTCCTTGTGTGATTTTTTACTGGGGTCACACTTTGCTCTTTTGATCGCAGTTCCCCGCGAAACAAGCAAACAGCGAGTGGAACAGAGAGAGAGAGAGAGAGAGGGTGTAAGAGAGAGAGAGAGAGACTGGCTCTTGACTAACCCATGAATCAAATTACATTTTAAATCCTTGATTTTAATCTGAAGGGGCTGACAAATGGATTTCTATGTCAATTTTGCCTAAATTACTGCAACTTTCACTCCGCAGCACATCATCCTCCATCCTCCCCCCCCCACATCCGCCCATCCTTTATCCTTTTTCCTGCTCAACTCGACAAAGGGCTAAACAATTGAATTTTGAATTTTGGATTTTGGATTTTGACACAAGGACACAAACATCGCGCAATTCGGGGTAGGCTGAGCAAGAGGGACGGGTGGGGTGGTCGTCTCTGCGGATGGGCGTTAAGCGTTAAGTGTAACGGAAGGAAACAATCAGTGGGCGTTCTGGCCGCAGCCAGCGGGGGGAAGGAAGCGGCACTTTAATCAAAGATTAGATAACCAGACAACAAAACAGGACAACAGACAAATACTGTCGACACTGTTTGGGGTTACGCATCTTGACGCATTCCATCAGAGATACCAGAATTGAGGCAGTTGCCACTTACCAGTTACCAGTTACCAGCAAAAAATAAATAAAGTTACCTATTGATAAATGTACCCAATTAACGCTTGGAAGTAAACAAATTAATTGTGAGTGCTGAAATTGGGACAAGAGTTGTGAAAAGCGCACTTCAAGGATACCAAATGACTCAAGATCCTTTGGGACAATGGGAACCGCATTACTTTACAGCTTGTCACATAAAATCAGTTTAGAATACAATTTTTAATTATAATAAATATGAGAAATATATAGTAAAATATTTCATTTTTTAAGCTCATCTTTTACTGCTTGGAATAAGTCAGTGTTGGAATGTTAAAACTTTCCAACACTAGTAAAAACAACACTATTTTATAACGCTATTAATAATACAAGTCTCCCAATTCACATGGGGATTAAGAAAAAGCGTATTAAAAAATGAATTTTATATTTTGACAAGATTCGAGCAGTGGAAATTTGTTTAATTTGATCGAATGCAGATGAGTGATAATTAACGATCCTTCTCATGCATTCAAACTATAACGATCATAACAATAATGCTAATAACAACAAATCCAACAACAATAACAGTAAACAAGAAGAAAAAAAGAAAGAAGAATAGAAAGAAAGAAAGACATTGACCAAATGGAGAGTGTCGTAAAAATGTATAATAACAATAATTTAATGTCACAGCAGGAGGCGATTGTTGCCATGTTAACGCTTATTTGTATACCCTGTACCCATTCAAAATGCCCAAAAAGGGTATTTTAGTGTTATAGCAACGTTATGTAACAGGCAGAATAAAGCAACAACGAGCAGAATTAATCAGAATTGATCAGCATCAAAAGCCGAGGTAATCCAGCCAGGTTAATTTCTATGTCAAGCAATAAATAAATATATATATATATATATATATATATATATATATATTTAAACCAATATTTATATATATATGTGTATAAATATACCCCCCTTTTATTTTATTAAAAAACAGTCATACTGACAAATTTATAAAATACATATTTGGGATATGATAATTAAATTTAATTTTGGAAATTCATATATGATTCATAATATCCTTTCATGTGAGTGCAGGGTATCTGCTAGTCGTACACTCCCGGCTCGTAGGCACATTCGAGCTTACATTTTGATAATATTTTAAACAAAAACATCGAAAGAGAACACAAATAAATATAATGCATAAAGTCTGCGATGGAATTCGAATTTCAAATAGAAACATGGCAGGATAGCGAAGGGCAGTTAGAGGGGGTAGAAAAAGCCAATTTCGCGGTATTTTCACGCTTGATGCAACAGCAGCAGTAACAAACAGAATAAACTAAAAAATAAAAATAAACTAAAACAACTCCGGTTGGGTTTTTGGTATGGCAAGTGCCTGGCGGCTGCTGCATTTTTTATTTTGGATTTCGTTCAAAGGAATAAAAAAAAATGAATAAAAACAAATAAGGAAATTGCTGATGAAGTCAACCGGTGGCAAGCTGCTCTGTTTTAATGCAGTTGATGTAATTAAATTATATTTATACAAAAAACAATTTTTGTCGAATTTTTATTAATTTCTTTTTATAAATATTGTCATATCTTTCAAGAAAATTCTTATGGGATATTTATGTATTTGTGTTAGCAGCTAGAAATAATAATTAATTTATTTAAATTTGTAATGCTGTAGAAATTGCATTATATACGCCTGGTTAATTTAGCGAACAGAGTATAGAAATAAAAATAAGTCTGTGGATTAAAATGATAACAAGACTTGGGATTGTGGAATTCTGATTCTGAATTTGGCTTTTGTTTGCTGCGCGCGATTCAGAGAAATCGGCTACGATCCTTGAGCCTCCAGGCTCACTCGATTGCTTCTGGCCAAACCAGAACCCAAACCGAAACCGAAACCGAACACACAAAAATCAAACTCAAACCCAAAACTCTTTCAATCTATCGGATTCGCTTTCACGCTTGAATTTCCCTCGACTGTTTCCAAATAGATCGCTGAATTGGAACATTGATCCCAAATCAAATCTGTGCTTAGTTTCTAAACGATTTGTATTGTGTGCGGTAAGTTCCTTTGATTTGATTTGTTTCGGTTTTACACTCGTTGCCTTTATCATCCGCACATACCTCTTTAAAGCTGGTAGCTCCCACACATCTCCTCCTCCTAGGTAGGCCCAGCTTAACGATTTTCGAATCGTTTCGAATTGTTTCGTTTCGAAACAACTTTATTTCAGTTTTTGTGTTTGGCTTTTTTGTGTTCGATTTTATGACTTCATCTGGGGCGTTGTGTCTCCGGCTAACTTTATGGGACATAATTAAAACTTTATGGCTAAAGCCAGCAAGTGGATCTCTTGCATCTCTGCTTCAACCAGTCACCTTCTCATCTATCCAGTTGTGCTCCCCGTTGCCCTTTGGATGGCGCCATCCTCATAAAAAGGAAATTAAAATCACAGCCGAGCAGAACATTTGACTAAAAACAAAGCACAATAATTGTGTGGGAATTTTTAAAGTGTGTGCGAGTATGTGTGCGAGTGTGTGTGTGTGTGTGTGTGTGTGTGTGTGTGTAGCTATGTGTGCGTCTCGTAATCTTTATGGATCACTTTGCCGTTTAGCAACGTCCAAAGTATATTAATATACCAATGCCAGCTGTGGAGCGCTGCAGAAAAGAGCTGTCAATGGGGCTTAGGAGCTATAACAAAAGAAAGTGATCAACTAAGAGATACCCTGTACACACTTCTATTCATAACTACATTGTCAACATTTACAAAGCATTTCAGGCCTCTCCAATTGTGCTCAATTAAAACAGACGTTTTGCATTTTTAGGCCCATATTGAAAATACCCCTTTGGGCCCACTTTCTGGCTAAAGGGTATACGTAGACATATCTGCATAAATCAAGCAAAGTTGGGAGAGTGTTCGAGGCTAGCTTTGGTAAGCAAACGCTCTTATGGCTAATGAGAAAGGGCGTTGCCAAAATGTCAATACAAGCGGCCACTAATAACCACTGCCACAACTACCAGTTGCCACACGGTGGACGGTGGACGGTGGACGGTGTCGGGGTCTTGGGGTAGGGTATTGGAGTTGGATGCGGTTACAGTCGTCTTGGGCTAGGGGGTCGGGGGTTAAAGTTGAAAGCTGAGCATCGTTGCATGATAAATGACTGCGGCACGTGCGCCGAGTTCTTTTCGGCCAGCTTGGCTACCTGAATGTATTATTTTTTTTTTGTCGGTCGACTTGGTGCTATTTTGAAATATGTATATATATATATATATATATATATATGTGTGTATCTGTGTGCAACTGAGGCGCATTCATCAAATGGGCGCCAAAAAACACTCAACTCGATCTCCAACTCAGCTCAGCTCCAATTGATTATTCATAATGGAGGATCATTAAGAGCGGATCGAAAGAGTAAGTGCATCATTTGATGGATTGGCCCATTAGCGACTAATGACACACATAAGCCACAATATCTCCTCCTTGAATACCTCCACTCTTTTATTCCCGCAGCAACAGTCCCGTTGCCCATCCTGCATGTGGCATGCATTTCCGCTTTTAATTATTGCAAGCGTCGCAATCGTGCAACGCGTTGCATCGCATCCCATCGCATCGCTATGCATCGCTATGCATCGCCCCGGCATGTCATGCAACCAAATTGCTGGCAATAAATTTCACACATTTCAGCACACAACAAGAGCAAAAAGTAAATGCAAAAAAAACACAAAAAAAACAAAAACAAACATCAAGCAAAAAATACTTTCAGAAAACTCCACAACGGATTTTAGAGCGAGACAAAAACAGCATTCTATTTTTTCAGTGTGTTTCCAATTAGCCATGTGTAACAATTTTCGTGTTTTAGTAAACCACAAATTCTTAAATTTCTTTTTGTACAATTTAGAATTGATTAATTTACATAATTAAAACACAAAGTTTGTCTGATTGAACAACCAGAATATTACTTCGAAAGAATGGGTTCTGTTTTTCAACAGCCATAACTACATTAAAGTCAAGCATATTTTAAAAAAAGCACTCTTCAATTTTTAATTTGAATTTTAAGCTATTCAGATTCATTATTTTACATATAATAAAATGTATCTTGTGCGGGGAAAGTATATTAAGAAAGAAAGAAATAATTTAATTATTAATTTTCCCAGAATCATTTTTAAATATGAAATCGCAAAAATAAATATTAAAAAAAAAATGAAAATAAAAATGCAGCCTTAATGGAAGCAATGAGAAAGAGCTGACAGGGAAAGGGGTTTTATATAGATTAAGTGAAGGGATGGGAGAACGCCAGATTAGGACAGTGACGAAGGATGGAAGAGTGGATGGTAGAAAAAGAGAGAGAGGAAAACGGCTGGTACCGTTGGAATGCAATTGCAATTGGCGCAGCAACAAATTGCTGAAATAATTACGCACACATTGACAGCTACAGATTGATATGTTTGCCGGCAAGGACAGCAGCAAGGTAAAAGGACTGGACCGAGAGAGGAAGGGAGAGAGAGAGAGAGAGAGAGAGGATGGGATTGTGTGAGAGGGCGAGAGAGAGAGACAGTCTGGTTGGCAAGTGACAAGCAACTTCTGCTCTGCTCATTGATGAACGCGAGGTGTCAAACAAATTGACTGCCCAGCGAAATGACTCCGCAGAGGCGTCGCAGCCAGGGGGGGATTTCAGCTGGAACAAATTCAAGTTTTATATTAAATATATAAAGATTAAAAATATCTGAAGTGATTTTGAACACCGTAAAAATATTATAGCTTTACACAAACAAACACAAAATGTTCAAATGAAGTTGTTCAAAACTATGAAATAGGCAGAAGGAAGCATAAATTATATATTTTATTGATAAAGTATATATTTCATTGATCAGCAGATGTTCATGCGCTTGTCAGCAACTATTCCTAAGATATTATGATCTCTGGCTATTTAACTATTAAAAGTTAAAAGATGAGTTTTTGTGTACAAAAATTCGACAAGATTTCCATTAATATGCTTTTATTATACTACGTACATTTAGGCATAATAACCATCAATATCGGTCTTATTTGCCACAATTGATTGCCCTTTTTAATTTATAATGTCTAAAAAAAATATAAGGAGTATTTAAGACGTTATTATTTGCTATTTTTAAAAGCACGAATTGAGATCGGGTCTCAGTCTCGACTTTAAATAATCCAAATGCCAGATTAACAAACAAAGCCGTCGGCGTTATCAATGATTATTATTAAAATGATTTGAGTAATATTTAAATTGAAAATAGTTTAATAAAAAAAATAATAATATTTTATGCAAGCAATTTGTCAACTTTTAGGAAACTTTTAATTTCTTTAGCATAAAAGAGAGTCCCAATCGGCCATTTGGGATATCCCCGAGGGCGACGCCACTGCTGCGTTGCAGGATGGCATCTGCAGCATTGGAATTCGCTGTTTACGTGAATTACGCTCAAATTACAAGACGCCAATCGAGCAGCAGCAAAAAAAACCAAATGTAAAAGGAGAAATAAAAACTTTTGCAGCGCCTGAAAATAGCTGCGGAGCAATGAGAATGCAACGCAAATTAAAATTGTTTGCAACATCAACTGGGAAATAAGAGAAGAGGAAAGGAAAGGAGAGAAGAGAAGAGGAGTGGAGTGGAGTGGAGAGGAGAGTTGTGGGGAGTCGAGGTGGCATAATACATGCCATGTAAGTGGGACAGGGTGCACTAGACGAGCACAACAGGGCGACTCTTGCTTGCTGCTTGCGCCCATTGAGCTCGTTAGGCGATAACTTTATGCGGCATTAAATTTTATGCGGCCATAAAACAAACAAATTCGCCTCGAACGAACACACTCATTCACAACACACATAAACACACACACACACAGAGGTATTACGACAACTAAACACGACATGAAACAACAACAACAACAACAGCAACAAAAACAATTACATGCAACAACAACAATAACATTGTCAATGAGCCTTGTGTTTGTGGAATGCATGGTTAATAGTAACAAGGATCCAGGGATATAAATATATATATATATATATATATGTATATATATATATGGGTATCGTATCGTTAAGTGGAACAAGAACATGCCGCTTTACGCCCCAATACAACTCAACTTGGCTGCATTGTGTGGCATTGTAAATAGTAAACCCATATTTGGAGCCGCAGAGCCCGATTGAGATTGCGAGAGCAACTGCTAAACTGGAATAATAATCACAACTGCAAATTGGCCCGAGCACAAATCGCACCTAAAAGCATTTTCAAGGGGCTAGTAAAATAAAACAAAGCCCTGGCTAAATGGGAGATTTGCTCGGCTTGGAGTTGAGAGGTGCGGCGAGGAAGCATAGATGAAGATTTAGATACAAGGGTAGCTGTGCTTCAAATGCCTTGTTTTCTAATCACGTGTCAAATCTGTACATCATTTTGATGGTAACTTAAAACCAAACATCAAATTCAAAGGGTCGACAATCGCATGCGCAATCGGCAAAGAAATATATAGGAAGAGAGAGAGGGAGAGGGGGGAATAGCAGACGGTTGCAGGATGCAGGCTGTGGCAACTGTGCCTCGAGGCAGCATTCAGCAAAGTCAGCGAGCCTGATGTAAACTGATTAACAAGCCCGATAAGCGACATGCCTCAAACAATTGTCGAGCACTCGCATTTGCCACATTTTTTTTGACGCTGCCTCAATGGCCACAATGGACCATTGTTAGTACCTTTGTTCCGCTACCTCTTCAAATATTTATATATATATATATATATATATATATATATATATATATATTCCTTACGCGCTCTCTTTCGCTGCGCTTTGTTGTAGCCGTGGAGGGGCGTTGCTGTTGTTATTGCCACAGCTGTTGTAAATAAATAGCATAATGCATCGACTTGCCACATAGAAGAATGAATGATTCACGATTTGAGTGGCATATGCAGAATCGAAGTCAAAACTTTCATAATTAACTACAAGTGATATTAGCAAAAATAAAGCTGAAGTTTATAGCATAAAACAAAGAGAATTTACTGCTAGAATTGTCTAACCAATAGAAATAGAGTATATATAAAATATCAGAATTATAGAAACATAGAAACATCAAAAACTTCAGTTTCTATCTTGTCTTGTGGCTTATATCATTTAAAATTAAATTAATTAATACTGCAAATAATATTTACAATTTTGAACATTTTTATTTTCTTTTTATCGCCAATACGACAATTCCAATATATATTTGAATATACAATTACGAATTTTAATGTTAATAACAATAAAAACCAAAGTTGAGCAAAGACCGAAGACACTCAATAAATTTGATATTAAAAATAATCAATAAATACAACAAATTTAATTGTTTTAAACAAAACTAAGACACAAATGGAAACTGGAAATGTAAAGTATATAAAATGTTGGGCATTGTCAAATTCGGCAACATGTTGCATGAATTAATTGCAACTAATCTCAACTATCTCATTTCACTTTTGAATGTCAATTGACTAAGCCACGCTCATTCAACCCAGGTACACACAAATCCACACACACACACACACACACACAAACACACACAGAAAATATTACAAAGAAGTTGATGTTGCACCTGCGGCTCTCAACGGGAGCAACGATCAGCCAAATTGAGTAAAGCATCTCAGAAATGATGTGGCAAGTTAATTTCCGAGTGCGCCACAACAATAGATTAATAGGCATACAATTTACAATGTTGTCGAAAAGCGTGAATTGTTTTTGTTGTTGTTGTTGATGGTTGATGTTACTGTTGTTGGCTGGCCTAATGCTACCGCAACATTGGGGCGTGGCAAGCAGTTAATAGTGGTAAAAGGTCGCCGGCTCTTCAGGTAAAAAACGAGCTCTACCTCATCCGGCGGGGGGTTCGCCCTCCCCCCCCTCCCCCCCCACACCACACTCACACACACACTCACCCGTGATGGCATCCATTAATGAGCGCGACAAACTAACGACATTTGTGGTCTGCTCCAATGATGATTTATGGAGCTGTTCATTAAGTTCATTAAAAGTGAAAGGATGATCTGCAGATCTGCAGACCTTACTTTGCGTACGCTGGTTGCCAGTTGTCTGGTGTGGCATGTGTCAGGTGGTTTCTTCACTGTCCCTACCCCAACCCCTACCCCTACCCCTACCCCTACCCCTACCCCTACCCCTACCCCTACTACTGTCTGTTGACTGTTTATTTGTGTGTTTTGTACCTTCCCAAATGAGCCGTAACCAATAAATGTTTATGACCCTGCGGAGGCAGCGGTATCAGCGGCAGGGGGGCATTGCTGGAGGGGTGGCGGGGCGGCAACTGGTACTGCGACAAGTCCACCAACAACAGTCAATAATTTAAGCCAGTCCAAAAGAGATCATCCGAAACTTTTTGGCGCAGGCGCCAGTCGCTCTTATCAATGGATAACACGTCGGGTGAGGGGTGGGGGTGAGGGGGATTCCTCAGTTCGACAGCCCGCTGCGTTCGAAGACAAACAAAGAAAGCAACAACAACAATAAAAACACCAACAACAACAACAACAACAGCATTTCTAATAGGCACAACAAATGAGCTGACAAAAAAAGGCAGCTGCATTTTTTAGTTTGGGTTTGCAGCGCATATTTAGAGCCCTATCAAAAGAGGCGTGGCTTTTTAAGTAACGCTAATTTTGTAATTTAAATCATGTGTTTGATACAAAATAATATAAATACAAAATATATGAAATATGCAAATATAAAGCTTCCTTTGTGCATTTAAAATTGGACTATTTACATCGGTTCTCGCAAAATTATTGAATTGTGGGTTTAATTCTCAATTTTTATTGGTAATGTTGAGATTCAAGTTTATATTTGACAGTCATGTGCCTTCCTGGAATATCGTTAAGCTGGTTTTATTCGCACAATTGCAGATTACCAATTAATATTTATATTTAGTTTAATTATATGAAAATTTTATATTTGAACATTCAAAGTGTACAACTTGATGTAAATACAAAGTAGGTGGGAAACTGCTTTAGATTAAATATTTAATATTTTTTATTTAATATTTTTTATTTATTATATTTTATTTTTTATTTATGTTATCTTGCTAAAAGACGAATAGTTCTTTATTGGCGAAATACTTGTACACTTTTATTTTGAGTAGAGCCCAAAAACACAAAACATATGCTACAAGCACATCAATAGCTGATCTAAAATATAAAGAGAAGAAAAAGAAGAAGAAGAAGAAGACGACGACGCAGCTTGCCACAACTAGACTTTCCATATCAACTCCACTTATCTGAGGTCCTTCCAGCTGAGCTGAGAGCGGAACAGGTTGGCCCGCACATGTGAAAAGTAGAAACATAAATCATATGCTCATTGAAAACCTAAATAAAAAAAAAAAGGTAAGCAGAAAACAGGGAAAACAAATGCTCTCAGTGACATTTGCGACCTTATCCGATGCACTCGATCGAGTGATCAATCGACCAAGTGGTGCAGTGGTGCAGTGGTGCTCTCACTGACGTCATAGAGCGCCTACCTGATGGCATTTTAATTGTGGCAACTAAAAATGATTAAGCACACTTCGTTTATCAGGGTAAACAACAGCTGAAGCTGGCACTAGGAATGTTCCATCTTTGGAATACCCTGTACAAAATGTTGTTAATTGAATTCCCTTAACTTTTGCATTTTCAAAGGAAGCTTGAAACTGAATTAAAGAATCCTCCTCATAATCCAATAACTAAAATGCTATAAGATCTTCTCTTATTCGTTGGCATCTGAAACGATCACTAGTCGTGGCTTTGATTCGGCTTAAACCTCTGTTGCAAATAGCTTCGAGGCGTGAAATTTGTACGTTGCGGTGGGTCTCCAGAATCTCGGTGCCCCAGTGGGACGGCAGGTGAATAAACTGCGTTGCAACTGTCCGCCCTTTCTTAAAAAACACTTTGTGCATGCTATAATTATGCTGGGCTCGCTATTTGTTTAGCTCTGGGTTCCCCACATCGCACACTGGGCCCAATGCATTATCGATTCATGAATCCAAGATTATAATTAAAACCAAATGTTTTCTGTTTCCTTAATCATTCGCATAGCAATTTGAATTGTGTTAGTTGAAGAATTGAAACGGTAGCTGGTAGTCCAATTTGTGTTTGGGTGACTTTGGTACCACTGTGCGACGGGACTCGAGCCGCACGCACATTTCACTTATTATTTATGAGGCGTGCGCTGTGGGCGTGGCACGCTTGTTGATCGGCGCTACATGGCCGTACCCCGTACTCCGTACCCCGTACCACAGTCCATACTGTTGATGTACCTGCTTGAATGGTGGATCGGACAGTGCCGGACGGAAGGCGAAGTTTTCAATCAACGTTGAACCGTTCAGCCGCTTGGCATGCCAGGCGAAGACAAGCGGGGACCACCCTTTTAATGAAGCCCTAATTACAGTGTTTATAACAAAAGGTGATTACCAAAGCAAACCAACAACACCAGACACCAGACACCAAGCGACCAACAACCAGGCCAGCAAACAAGCCAACAATCCAAGCAAGCCAACAATCCAAGCAAGCCAACATTTACAGTCAGGCAGTTGGAGGCAGGCTGGCAGTCAGGGCCTTGGTACGCATCAACAGCTCTTTAGGACAAAACGAGCGACTGACGTCGGAGCCGACAACCCGTCGAATCTTCCCCAAAACGGTTGCGCATCGAACCGCCAGAGACGCCTTGGGGCAAACGCCTTGTTTATTTCAGATCGCGCAGCACGAAAGACTCTCCGAAAGATTCTCCACAAACTTTCTGGCTTTGTCAGCGGTCAGCGCTCCAAACTAATCTTTCAGACTTGTTTCTTGAATACCCCTTAGCAGTGAATACACATATTTATTTTTTACATATCGATGGTTTATGCATATATATATTTATATATATATATATATATTGTTAGTATTTTAATATGTTTAAACGATTCTTGTGAAGGAAGTGTTTTTAAACCATAAAAAAGTACTAGAGATTATTTCTAGTATTTATGGTTAATTATTGTAATGCAATCAGATTAAAATGTTATTAAGCATAATATATATATATTTAATTGACAGGGTATCTGCCTGTCGAGCACAGCCAACTGACGCATTATGCATGATTTGTTGCTGTTGTGTTGTGTGTGTTGTCTCCGTCTCTGTCATCGTCACAATATTTATAACTTTTCATGTTTAAATTCGTAATTTTAGCTCACCCCCTCCCGTCCCCCGTTCACTGTCCACCGTTTCACGTCCTTCGTCCACCCACAAGGGGTGGCATACAGCATACAGCATGCTGTATGATGTACCCATGCCCCAGGTGCCCTGGCCTCACCCAGAACATTTGCCTTGTAACTATTGATTTTAATCGAAATTGGCCTAAATTGCTTGTGTTTTTTTTTTTGAGATGTTCTTATTGCTTCCCATTTTTGGGGCATGCAATTTAAGACACTTTTGCTGTGATGAGGCGCCTCCGCTGCGCTCCCTTTTATATATAGTGCATCGGTAGATGCAGCTTTTAACTTAACTTTATTGAATACTGCGCTTTTTTTTGGCTTCTTTGAATCTTTTGCTTTGCCAGTAAATAAAAAGGCTGCGCTCCTTGCTAGTTTTTCATTTTGCTATTGCTACTGCAACTAATACAAACTTTAACTGAGTAATGGAAAAATTAGCAGAGTCAAGCGGTAAATATAAATCAAAAAAATGCTTTTCAAACACAGAGTGTAAAATAAATAATTATTTGCAGATTATATTGCAATTGCTTTAAAAATTTACAAAGCATGAAAAATAAAATAGCATTTTGGCTCTTTTATTACTCTTTTGATATTGCTCTTGCTACTAGGGAGTAATGGATGCCGTATAAATAAATTAGTAGTTTTTTTTTTATCAGATTTTCTTTTTTCCTATGTTTAATGTATAAATAAATGTTTACATAAAGATTTACAATTTACTTTAAAATTGTCATTTCCATTTTAAATTTAAATATTTATTATAAGTTTTTCATAATCTTGTTACTTACATTTTAATTCGAATTTGAATATGAAATTGCTAATTGTTGATTAAATAAATAAGTAAAAAATTAATAAATTAAACAAAGATATGGGAAAAGGGAATACTCGAATTAAAATTCAAATATTAAGGAAAAAAAAAACAAAGTTGGTAAAGCACACTTTTTGCATTTTCTCTCTGATTGGTAAATCAATTAAGGGAAGAACGTTGTCCACAGAATCTGCATAGCTGAAGACGCAGACAACTTCTGGGGGCGTATTCAGTGAAGGCTTTCAGCAACTACTTTGTGAGGTAATGAATTGATGGTGCCATCTCTCTCGCACTCCGGCAATCGTATGGCACACGGCCTGCAAGTAAAACATCAATTGGATTGTAAAGACCGAAAGAAAGACTTGAAAGGCAGAGCCGACCGTTGCCGGCAACGCCGTCCGAGCAACTTATCATGTCCAAATTAAGCTCAATACCAAATAAACAAGTCGTACGACTGCATGTTGCTTTTTTTTGTTGCAGTATGTGTTTTTTTTTTATTTTGGTTTATTTCTTATTTTTTTTTGTATCCTTTCCTGACCGCCGGGAATTTTGAAGCAATGCGCACAGCGTTTCTTTTATTTCAATTCTGGTCCGTTCTGTCGATAATGCGAACTCTATTTGCATTGGGCGCGGCAACTTTGAGACTGGGAGACTAAGAGAGACCCAAAGCCGTATGCTGAAGTTGGAGTTGGAGTTGATGTTGGAGGCGATGCGGTCTCAGCTTTGCGTTCACCTTTGTTTGAATTAATCGAAGTGATATTTTGCTTGTCCCAAAATAATTTATCCTATGCAGTCAGCAAGTAAGGCAGTCTGGCAGGCAGTCAGTCGAGGGGATAGGTGGGATGGTGGCAAGGTGCACAGATACACTGCACTAACCGACCGATATATATTTGCCTGCAGCTGCTGGAGCCTTTATTGGTTTTCTCTGGCGCTCCGGCGTCGAAAGCTGCACAAAAATATAAATATTCCCCATATGGAACCCATTGATACATTTTGACATGAGTTGTGGCCTAAGCGCGCGTTAATAACCTCAATTTATGCGATTTTGAAGACGGCGGCGCCAAAAAATAAAAAATAAAATAATCACAGAAAACACACAAAAAAAAAATATGATAAAAAGCTGCATAAATCTGCCGAAGTTTTGATACACTTGCTTATTTAAATATTTAACACTTTAATGTTTTAAGCAGTTTTTTTTTTGGGTTCTTGTTTTTATACCTTACGCTTTGATTTGTTCAATGTTTTTAACAAGTCTAATTGTTAACTTGAATATACAATTATGTTGTTAACAAAAAAATTAATTGTATATCAGTCTAAATAGTTGGTTATCTGATTTAGTGTTTATCGAATTTATTTACTAATTTCTTTCAGCTTAACTTAGACAGTTTAACAGTTGAAAATATCTACATCTTCATTTTGTACATTGTCTTAACGGATTGATACATTTTCCGCTAGTTCGAAAATGTGTTACATGCTTTGTGACAAAATCTGAATATTCTCTGCAAAGCTATTTAAATTGATTTATTTTCAATTTACTTATGATTTTGGGATTGTTCAATATGAAACATGAAACATATATTCGAAACGCAATCTCATTATCAATATTATGTTAAAATCAATGTAAGCCCGAGTTAAGTCATCAGAATATATATATATATATATATATATATATATATATATTATATACTAATTTGATTCTTGCAAAGCTTGAACAGGTTTCTGATAGCAACTGTGGTCATTTTTGTATGTTTTGTTTTTATTGAGTTGACAGTCGCTGTTATTGTTGTTGCAAGTTGTTGCTGTTGTTGTTGTTGTTTGCAGGTTGCTCAATTTCATGGTCATTTGTGGCACAGCCATAGCATGCAGCTGTCGTTTCTGTCGCGAGTTCGTTGCCTAAGTCTTTCGTTGCGTGCCTTGTTGCGTGCATGTTTTCAAGCGGGGGGGGGTAGACGAGGGCAAATCGGAAGAGGGATTGAAGTGGACAAGCAGCAGCAGCAGCAAACCTTATGCACAATTAACAAGATTCGCATAAAATTACAAAACTGACATAATTCAAGATAGCAGGCAGGGCTCTTCTGCAAGTCTCTCACAAAATTATCTCATTCGCATTCTCATTCTCGTTCTCATTCCCGGAGTCGTTGCAAGCTGTCTGCTAAATGGCCTGCTAATGGCCTAAAGTGTACTTGCCGATAATATTTACGCACTCAAGTCTGAGCAGCTTGGCTCTCCTCATTTTTTCACCAATATTTCTTTCTTTTCTTTTTGGAGACAGAGAGAGAGAGAGAGAGAGAAAAAGAGCTGGGTTTCTCTGACTTTGGGCACTTCTCAGATATGATGCATTAAATGTTTGATTTTACGACTGTTGGCACATGAAATGAATTTACATGCATTCAATTACAAATTGTGAGCCGTTTGCAGTAACACACAAAATAAATAGCCGCAAATAGTCAACTAACTGTTAAATACTCTGTTCCGATCATAGAAATCGCATCTATGTCAGTCCAAAACATCAATTAATAACTATTGTTTTCCATTCTATTTGATGGATTGCAGCTTTAAGCTGAAATAATCTCAATTATTAAAGCTTGCAAGAACAAAGATTTTCATCTTTCCTCAATGGAATAAATCAAAGTGTTTATACAGCAGACTTTACCTTACCTTACCGATCATTCAAGCTGATCTTTAAAAATCTTTTGCAGTTTTTTTTTTGTATTATTTATTATTATATATTTATTATTATTATTTATTTAGGAAAGATATCTCGGCATTTACAATTATTTTCAAAATTTATCTTTAGATGTTAACACATTTGTTTTCCAGCACAAACGTCTAATATACCCATTCAACACTGTTGGCTCAGAGGGTATTTTGAACAGCGAGCGCAAAAACGGCAAGTTTCTAGTGAAAAACTTGGCAATTAGTTTATAAAGTTTATGAGCCAACTGTCAACTGCCAAGTGCCAACTGCTTGTAACGGCGCGTTTTTACGATCCAATAGAGATGACCCCTCCTCTCTCTCCCCCGCCCCACACACTCCACCACTGTATTGCACAGCGCCTCAATTTATACCCTCCCCCACACCTCGCCCATATGCAGCGACAAGTTTTGTAGCGTTGTTAAACGTTTGCATGATTTTGATTTTGATTTTAATGATACGATGCGACTTGAGACGTGGACTTAGAGAGATTGAGATTGAGACTGGGTCTGGGTCTGGATCTGGGTCTGGAGACGACTGCAGTCGTCGCAGAGCTGTGTAGTTTGCAGCACGTCCTAATTAGCGCCCCGACTGTGGTGGCCATCAAAATAAACACTTTTAGAATACGAGCGAGAAGACATGTTTTTATAGCCATAAATTCGTTGGGTTTATGTTGAGAAATCTCTGATCTGGCATTGAGATTATGGCCTTGGTATTCCATCCCTGCCCGCTCATCACAGACTTTCATTCTTTGACTTTGATGGATATTCAATAGCCGCTTTAATTGAATAAACAAATACTTGTTGTTCCTTGTTTTTTTTGGCTCCTTTTAATCAGCGAGGATAAAGCGCAAAGTGGTCTAAAGCCTGGAGCCATAATAGCATATTCATGTTTATGGTCAGCCTTCAGCTGTAGCTTATTGAGCAAAGCCACGCCCTCATTCCGGCCTCCTCTCCCTCTTTCTCTCTCTCTCTCTGTCTCTATCTGCCTCCTTAGGTTGGCCTTAACATGCGACTAATGGCTAATGGCTCATACCTGCCATGTTGCTGGTTCGATCTGTTTGCGAGTCGGGCAAAGTTATCACACGATCCATCCCATTTGAGAGGACCGCCTTGCATTGCATTAATATAAGTGTAAGCCCAGACTGTCCTCCGATTTCTTTGCCAATAATTTAAATTCAGACCAGATAAGACACCCAACGGCTCAGAAAACAGTCAACCAGACTGCATCTGGAGTCAACAGCAAATATTGCCTTTTTCCACTCGTTTTATACCCCTTTTATTTTGTCGTATAGCTTGCAACACGTCGAGGAAGTATGCACATTCTTAACCAGAAGTCAGCTCGTTCCATCTATCCAACTAACTGTATGAACTCAGTCAGTGTTATGTCTATATTGATGAAATTTGGCTTATACTGGTATTTTAGCTGCGGACAGCATATATGTCAGAGCCAGCTGGATCGGACTACTATATCATATAGTTGCCATTAGAACGATCCGATGACAGACATGTTCTTCTATGAAATCCTTCTTGCTTGCCAACATATATGTTTCGTACATATAAACAAAAAATCATTAAGATTAAATTACTATTTAATATAGCTGTAAAAGGAACAATCGGTTGAGAAATGAGTTCTTGTGTGAGTTAAATTAAGGTCTAATAGACTTAAGAAACCTAAGAAGTTTCCTCAGATTTGATTTTTTTACATTTTGTCATGTGTTCTTTGAAAATTTAATTATCCAATAAAAATATAATTGTATAATTTGGAATTTGTTGTTATATATATTATGATTGAATTAAGAAGGGGAAAAATTCTAAAATGAAGTTCATCGACATTAAAAGGAAGCATTGAGGATCCCATTAAAAGCTGAGTCGATTCCAGATCTGCAAATTGTTTTATCAAGAGCATCTTAGCCATAAACGGAGAACGATGGCCTGGGGAATGTCAGAGGGAAACATGGGAACGGGAATTAATCAACAGGAGCAGAAGCAGCGAGCAGAAGAAGAGAGATACAGCGATGGGGCCGGGGGGATGGGGTAACTGGCAGTGGTACACAGCCTAATGGTCATAATGAATGGATAATGGCTAAGAAGTCGCATTAACCACATTCAAGAAAGCGCGTTGATATTTGCACAGAGCCAAACAATATATAAATTAAGGTAACTGCATGGGACGCACAACTGGATTGGGATTGTGATTGGGAATGGGTAGTGGACTTGAACATCGAATGGGAACTGCGATATGGAGGAGACTCATTATGGGGCAACAACAGTGCTGCCAAAAGCCAAACAGCACACAGCAAAAAGAAGCCAAAAATGAGAGGAAATTATGCCTTTAGAGTATACAGTTTACCTAACTAACTGACTGATTGATTGATTGACCGATTGACAGTAAAAAGACAAACATCAGATCAATTTAACAATGGGAATAAAGGTGTTCAAGCATAGTTGTTGGAGAATTTAATGTCTAATCAGAAGGTAGTCCTGATTGATTGATGACTGATTGACGACTGAACTGCGTAAGCAATCAAAGTAAACCTCAATGATCAATCCTCTTGATTAAATAATATTTATGATTCCAAATTTTGAGAGTACATAAACAAAATATAAATATATATTTCAAATTTGGAGAGCAGCCTTTGTCAGTTTTAAAGTGAGAGATGTTTGTGGAAAAATGCTAAAATGGCAACACTGATGAGGACAGCAGCAGCAACTGTTGCAACTTGCAACATGCAACGATTTTGGTGCTCTTTCTTTCTCTGCTCTGTGGCATATACTTAATTTCAAGTTGTCCGCGGAAAAACTTAAGCATATTTAACCGCATGTCGCTGAATTTAATGTGAGTGTGTGTGAGTGTGTGTGTGTGTGCGTCGCAGGTGGGGGCTCAAGTGGGGGGCTCAGGTGGGGCCCTGCAACTGTGGTGGTTCTCATTCTCCGTCTCCGTCACAGTCTCCAACTCCGACTCCTACTGCGACTGCATCGCAATTCTCAGCTCGAAAACTGGCACTGATTTGAATGTCTGGACACGGGACGCTGGCGCTGTCCAAAAGATTGCTTGTTGCATGAGGCATGAGGCATGCGGCTCGTTGTTGTTGTTAAGCGACGCTCACGCATATTCCGCATATGCAGACACAGCGCGACGGGATGCAGGCGCCACTTGGCCAACAACACACCAGAGCAGAGCAGAGCAAAGCAGGACTGGTGAGGGGAGGGGAGGAGAGGATAGGGATGGTAAGGGCAGGGAAGAGTATAGCTGATCAGACAGGTAAGTAAATGCTAATGCCAATGCCCTCTGTTGTTAGCTCTGCGGCTGTCGCTGCCTGCAACCGGCTGACCTTTGCACATGCCGCATAACAACAACAAAAACAACAACAACAAAAAACCACAACAACAACAACAATAGCAACAACAGCAACATGGCTGAGCCTGTAGAGGTCAGATGTCGCCAGTTGAACATGTCAAAGCGCCAGGCAAAGTACACTCAGCAAAAACCAATTATTCTATATCTATATTTATATCTATATCTTTATCTATATATATATCTATATCTTTATCTATATATATATCTATATATATATCTATATCTATATTTATATATATATCTATATCTATATCTATATCTATATCTATATCTATATCTATATCTATATCTATATCTATATCTATATCTATATCTATATCTATATCTATATCTATATCTATATCTATATCTATATCTATATCTATATCTATATCTATATCTATATCTATATCTATATCTATATCTATATCTATATCTATATCTATATCTATATCTATATCTGTATCTGTATCTATATGTATATATATACCTATAACTATATTTATTAACATTTCTTTAATTCTTTAGTTTTCTTTTCTTTTTCTTTTTTTGTATATTTTTTCTCAGTGTCGACGTTTCTCTCACTCCATAATGCCCTTCTTCAATCGCCGTCATCATCTTGGGCTGGCTGCTGTCAGCGTTGCCATCATATCAAATGACAAACTCGACTGCACAATGAAACGCAATGCGTGCTGGCAGCTCTGCAGATTATCAGAGCTTGGCCAGCTCAATTGGAAAATGATCGATGATCGCAAATGTGTGAGTGTGCGCCTGTGTGTGTGTGTGTGTGTGCATGGATTTGAAATGGGTTCCAATCCAAACTGACATTTGTATTGTGAATTTTTATCTCTGCCTCTGCCTCTGCATCTCCCTCTCAAACTCCCTCTCTCTTTCTCTCTTTTTCTATCTCTCGAGATTGTCAATTAGTCGGGGTTTTAAGGTGGCATTTTGGGCAGTGCCCTAATTAAGGTTCGCTTCTGTTTCGGATTCTGTGAATCCCAGTCTCTGAATTGTGTTTCTCTTTCGAATCTCCGTTGTCGACTGACCCAACTTGAGATTAGAATAACAAGTGCAGTTGAGCGCAAGTCAAAGACACAATTTTACCTTTTCAGCCAATTATGCTCAAGTGGAGAACCACAAAGAGCAGAAGCAATTTGGGATTTATCCAATTATGTGTTGACATTTATAAGTTGGCCATATCGCTTTCGACAGTATATTGAAAATCATATAAGATGATTTTAACTTGTAAGTTAATCTAGGAAGAAAGCGCAATAAAATTAGCTTATAATAAAAAATAAAATAATAATAATATAGAGTTTTTGTTAAAAAATGTATATTGAAAAGGCAAGCTTAAGAAGAACGCGGAATATATATATATATAAATTTTATATACATTTATATTTATATATATATATATATATATATTAAGGTGGCCACAAGGCGCTGGGGAACACAACACAAATGAACATGTCGACGTCCAAGTGTCACCACAAAGCAAGTAGTAGCCAAGTAGTAGTTGCGACAGAAATTGGGACACATACAAAAAACATGCGGCAGGAAGGAAAGGTACAAAGTCAAGAAAAAAAAAAATCGGGGGAATCGCGGCGGGGTTACGAGGAACGTGTCGTGTCCATGTAGCAGCTGCAACTGCTGCTGCTGCTGCTGATATTCCTGCTGCTGCTGCTGGTGCCTGTGTCCAGCAGTGAGCAGGGACCATCATCATCGCCATCGCCAACGCTGGAGCAGCAGCAGCAGGAACAGGAGCAGCAGCAGGGAATGTTGTGAGTTGCCAGCGATTGCAATCTATCGCTCTCTCTTTCTGTGTGTGTGTGTGTGTGTAGGTGAGTGTGTTGTTTTTTTGTTATACCCTGTACCCCTTGAAGAGATATCCCTCTGACCACATCAACTATGAAGAAGATTTATAATCAATATCAACAAATTAATTATATAAACTTTCAATATATTTAATCTGTATATCAAACATATCGATAAATATCGATTCGATAGAGGGTAGCAATGATTGCAATTGTTTCAGTTTTCTGCTTTGATTAAGTTTTTATTCTTTAAGGATTTGTAGTCCAACCTAATAAATAATCAGTTTCCGTTGGAATGGGATCGAGTACAGGGTATGTGGCTGAGCAACAGTTGGCTTCGGATTGTTGCAGTTGTCGCCACAGCGAATTTAATTTTCCGCCATTTACTCATTTGGTCACAGGGAGGGTACCACAAAGCGTATGTGCCAATGCCAAAGTGGACCTCAAGGAGGACCTCATCAATGCAGATCTCGGGCTATTGATAAGGGCAACCGCTGCGAATGAAGTTGTCTCATCCGTCGAAACGGTTAGCGGGTGGAAGCTAGTGGTGGGAGGGAGGCAGGGGTGAGCGTACAGAAAACATACACAATTTAATTAAACGAGACGACTACCGTGCTGGCTGTGCTCCACTTAACGGCTCGAGGAGATCGCTGATGATCGTTGAACGTTGATCGAGTATCGATCGCACTGCTTAACTTGCATAAATCTCACGGCCGGCTATCGATTGCGTTTATCTTATCGATAAAATGGCCATAAGCTAAGCCAATCCAGCCGAGACCTTGAGACACTTGCTGCTGCTGCTAATGAAGATGTCTTATAGAAATCGCTGGGCATTTGGAGTTTTGGGCCGTTTGCATAATTCATTTCCCATTTGTATATATATTAATATAAACATATACAGATATCGGGGGCTATAAAGAGCCCGATAATGGACGCAATTAAGTTCGTGTCCCTTTGATCATTTTCCACATTTACGCGGCCATTAAAGAGATTCCCAGCGCATTTTTCTCGCACATTAACGGCCACTCATTTCCATAGTCGACGATGACATGCAACCAATCCAGAGGCACACCGTCCGGCACAAGCAAGAGGCAGGTACAAGCAGAAGGTTCGATGTCCGGGACCCTTAACTCAATTTAGCTCCATTCCGCATTTCGCTTATCGCTTTTGTAGTCAGAGTGAAGAAAAATGATAGACTCATGTGGAAAAACATCTTGGTCTTTAAACTTATGGGCGTTGCTGTTAGGGTGCACCCCATTCCCCCCCCCCCCCTCCCCACATCTCCTCCTCCTCTCACATACTCTAGCCAGTCGTCGCTTGGGACCCTCGAGGGGCTGAGGTGTTAATTAGCTTTATCTTAATGCAGGTTCCGGCACACAGTTCAAACTGAATTATACATAATAATTTGTTTGCCACTCTCTAAAGTGGAACTTAATGTTGCCGCACTGCGCATAAAAACCAAGATATGATACCCTCAATGGGCCACACTCCGTCACTCTCTCACTCTGTCCCTCTCTCGCTCTCTCTTTCACTTGCACCGCTCTCTATTGTTCTCTTTCAATTTCTGTGTTAATTTACGAGCCGGAGACGCCACCCACAGGCCAGCTTGATGCGAGGCATGTTAGAAGCTCGTGTTAAACGTCCATTAATCAAATTAGATATGCATTAATACGGGCTTAGAACGATGGAGCTTTGGCAGATTTTCGTAATGGCCGACTGTGGGCATACACATAGATACATATACATCTAAGCACACACATTTATATATATCTGCCTGTCACGTATAAATTAATCTGTCAGCCTCGCTATTATTTCCGGATTGCTTGCTATTTTCCTAAAAAAAAAAATAAAAGCAACTAGAAATGAATGTAAATACATTATTTTATTTATGTGCCTAAATTTAGTTATGTATATTTAAATACGTGTATGTTATTTATTTATCATTTTATATATAAAATACTATTTTTTATATTTAAAATACTATTTTTCATAATCTACAACTGAGTTTATTTATGTTTTATCTATTACACAATATTTATATGCCTATCTGATAATTTATTTCTGTGTTTTATTTAATATACCATTTAAAAAAACTTTATTCCAATATCTACAATTTAGTTTTTTATGTTACACATTTCACATATGCATTTCGATTTACTTAAAATGTAACTAAAATGTATTTGGTAGTAATACATTTTGTCGAGTATTTGTGTAATTTAGTATTAAGGGTTGGCTAATAGACTTTTCTGCATAAATCAGATGTCTAAATAGCCACTGCCAAGCTGCCTTTTTGGTCAGATATTTATTGGTAATTCGAGTAACGGCAAACAACAACAACAGCAGCAACAAAAACAACTTTTTACAGCGCCTACTACCAACTAACACTTAGCAAAGTAAACCACCCACAAGCACAACCCCAATAAGTATAGAGAGAGAAATATACAGCGACGTTTCTCTGTATTAGTGCGTATCTATGTGATTGTCTGCCGGACGGTATGCCTGTATGTGTGTGAGCGAAAAAGTAGGCGGAGCTAAGCGACAAACAGCAACAGAAGCAAATGAAAACTTACAAACGAAACGCAAAGGGGTTTGCGGAGTGGTTGCATTTTTGGGGTGGGTTAAGGTGTGGGTTCAAATGAGTGAAAGTACACAGACTGACTCTCTCTCTCTCGCTCCCTCTCGCTCTATCTTAGCTAGTCGCCATTATAGCGCTTTGATTAAACAAACAAACAATCAAATGAGCATTAAACAAACACAGAGTGAAACCAACACATGCACACACGCTGAGAGCGCGCTCAGCCATTATGTGCGCTCTCTTTAAAACGAACAGTGAGAGAGCAAGAGTGAGAGCAAGAGCAGGCGCAGCAGACCAGGCGTATTGCGATTTGTAGTGCCATAACACTCGCACTCACGTCCACCGACTGCCGACTCAAGTATGTGTGCGTGTGTGTTTGTGGGGAGATGGCGAGATGGAGACTGGGCAGCAGCGCCGCGACTGCGACTGCTACTGCGACTGCGGATACTTTTCTTGCGGCGTGCACGCCATACAAAATCAGTCAATGTCTTGGAGTTGATGGCGCGAGTACACGCGACACGAGTTGGCTGCGACTTCGACTTCGACTGCGACATCTCGAATGTGACTGTAACTGCGACTACGATTCTGACTGCGACGCGTGCGAACTCCACTCAAACTCTGACTGTCACGTGATACGCAAGCCCACAAAAAGCCGCCGCCGCCTTCGTTCGCAACGTGATAATATAAAACATAAAACAGCAAAACAAAAAAAAACATAGAAGAATTTTAAAAAACAATTGCAATTTTGTTATACATTTTTTTTGTGTTGTGGCCCCAAAAATACAAAGAATAAAGAAAAACATGCAACATCTGTGAAGTTTCGCATAGAATTGAAATTTAACCAACACAAAAGAAATAACAGTTCCTAAAGCGAATTGAATTTGCAAAACAAAAAACAAAACAAAGTAGGAAATACAAAAGAAAAAGAATAAAAAGCTTCACGACGTCGTCGCCCGGGTCAATAATGCTGGTGCCGTCGGACATGATCGCGGCACAGTCCAAGATGGTCTATCAAATGAACAAATATTGTGCGGATCGTGTGCAAGTGCGCAAGGCGCAGATCCACAAACAAATCCAGGAGGTCTGTCGCATCGTGCAGGATGTGCTCAAAGAAGTGGAGGTGCAGGAGCCACGCTTCATATCCTCCCTCAACGATTACAATGGACGATTCGAGGGCCTGGAAGTGATCTCACCCACAGAGTTTGAAATCATCATCTATCTGAATCAGATGGGTGTTCTCAATTTTGTCGACGATGGCACCTTGCCGGGCTGTGCGGTGCTCAAGCTGAGCGATGGACGCAAGCGATCCATGTCGTTGTGGGTGGAGTTCATTACGGCATCTGGTTATTTGTCGGCGCGAAAGATACGCTCCAGATTCCAGACGCTGGTGGCACAGGCGTGCGACAAGTGCGCCTATCGCGACATTGTCAAGATGATAGCCGATACCACCGAGGTGAAGTTGCGCATCAGGGAGCGCATCATTGTCCAAATTACGCCCGCCTTTAAGTGTGCCGGCCTCTGGCCGCGCTCAGCATCGCACTGGCCCCTGCCGGGCATACCCTGGCCGCATCCAAATATTGTTGCAGAGGTTAAGACTGAGGGATTCGATATGCTTTCCAAGGAGTGCATCGCACTCCAGGGCAAGAACTCCGCCATGGAGGGCGATGCCTGGGTGCTCAGCTTTACGGACGCCGAGAATCGTCTTCTGCAAGGTGAGTTGACCCCATCCCCATCCCCATATGCATTTCCATCTTAAATCCGAATCAGTCAATTCAATTCGAATTGCCGTCGGCAAAAAAATTTAATACTTTACATTTAATATTAATATTAATATTGCAAAAAGATATTCAAATGATATATCATATTTGTCTGTATAATCACTAAAAACTAATTATTTTGCCAGTCTAGCTTTGAAATCAAAATTTAGTTAGAGCTCAGATGATATATAATATAGCCAACATTTCATTATCCTTATACAGCTTCGTATTTATATTTCGCGATTAACCTTAAGTCTTGGAAAAGTAATACCCATTTAACTGATATAGGAGTATAATATACTTTAAGTAGCCAGTGATATTTTGTTGAACAGAAACCCTTATCTATGAAATGCAGTAATTTATTACTAAGCATTATAAATTAAGAATTTAAAAGCACATCCAAAAATGTTCACATTTCCACCTGTTCCGCTATACAAATATGGCGCTATACCAAAAACCTTTTTAGCACACTCACTAAAACTAATATTTATTCGATGGTAAATTAGGCTATAAATCTAGAAACCTAGCATAATAAGTAACTCGACTGCTGAATCATAGATCCCCCTCAAAACCCGATGATAGCTGAGGGTCTTACAATCACTGACACACTTTAATGTAATTGATTTATTTCAAACAAATCAGCAAGTGCAGTTTCAAATAATAATTCATAATTGCTCGTAAATTAGATTTCGATCTGGCAACACTACACACAATCAGGTGGCAACGATCATGCAAATCATTATATGATTGCCAGTTTCTTAGATCCAATTGATAAGAAGTGCTTTGGAGCACGTAAACCAAGCCTTTCACTCTTAAAACGTATGTCTGATCTTGATCAAAGTCTTTTTGATAGAACAGTTAATATTTGATTGCTAAATTGATTTAAATAATTTAATTTCAATATTTACAGTACAGCTTTTACCAAAAAAAATATATTTATTGATGCTAAAATCTCGAATTCATGTAAACAAAATTGTTGTCAATAGGAATTCTGTTCTTAAGTTTCTTTTAGCTAAGCTGACAATTTATTACAGAAAGCTCACTTTAAATAAACTTCCCCTTATAATTTTAGAACGAATTTTGTTTGCAAGTGTAGATATTTTTGCATTTATCAAAAGTTTATTGATCACTTCAAAGAGTGCAATCAGATTCAATTAACTTTCAACTTAAATGAAGTTCACAAACGCCTTAAACGCATCCGTTTATCGGAGCATAGAGATAAGAAATGAGATATGTCCCGTATATGATTATGATTGTGCAGCGGCCCATAAATCTGAGCTGCGTTCAGCTATTGGATGTGATGGCCCATTTGGCCGGTCTTTGAGCCCAATGTCTTTGCGTCTCCACGCGCACAAATCCGCTGATCAGAGCCAGATAAAACGCAGTCGCAGTCGCAGTCACAGTCGCAGTCGCAGTTGCTACCATAGCTATAAGGCCGTTAAGTTGGTTAGTCAGGCAAACTGGTTTTATTATTGTTGTTGTTGTTGTTGTTATAGAAGTAGTAGATATCAACAATGCCAGTGCCTGAGCCATAAATAAATTTCTAAACGATTTTATAAATATTTTAAATCTCAGCGATTAGATAAAGTCAACAAATAAATAAAACAACGACGCTGGGGCCCCTAAGAAAAGTAAAAACAACACAAAACCAAAAAAAAAAAAAAAGCCACCATAGACGACAAAAGCGAATTTTAAAATCCAAAAAAAAGAAGAAAATAAATAAATAAAAAATTAAACCAAAGACCCAAATCGAAATCAAATCTTCAGGGCCTCACATTGATTTCGTGTGCTTTCCTTGTTGTCATCTTCGTCTTTCCGTCCGTCTGCCTCAGCCCACCTCTTTCACCAAGAAAATGTCTCGTTCCGCGATCTTCTTCGATCTAAGTTGGATCTTCTTGGCATTTAATTTAATGCGCTGTCGCATAATAATTTACTTAGCTGGAATCGTGCTTTTAACCAACTGTCAACTGAGACTCGGATCGATTACAATGTCGTTATCGCAATATCACAATATCGTATATCGATTACGCTGCCTGTCACACTTATCAGATCTCTCGTTTGAGTATTCATTATGCGCTTGAAATATTCTACAAATTTCCCATAACTCAATTGAGTAAATGATCTATTTAGTTTGGATAAGTTTAACGCAGAGTTTTATCATTTGGGCATTATTTAGAATATAGTATTGGAGTTGAGATCTATAAACTATATTTCGCATGAATTAGCTCCAGCTATATCTATATCTGTATTTATATTTATATATAGATATATATATGTACATATAAATGTATGCTTATCAGTTATTTTGAAATCTCAAAATTAGTTTCAATTTATATTTTTCTTTATTGTTTTTATAACAACATGTTACTTAGCATTTGGGTTTGTCAATAACAACAGAAAATCAACGTGTGCCCTACGCATGATTATCGGAGGTACAGTTCTAAGATTAGCAGGTCTTGACACACGCACTCCATGATTTATGTGCTGCAAACGTCAGTTTGCTGTGTGGGTTGATCAATCAAACCGGTTCACAACATATTCGTTGTCGTAATCGTAGTTGTAGTTCTTGTTGTAGTTGTAGTTGTAGTTATAGTTGTAGTTATAGTTGTAGTTATAGTTGTAGTTATAGTTATAGTAGTAGTTGTAATTTTAGTTGTAGTTGTAGTTGTAGTTGTAGTTGTAGTTGTAGTTGTAGTTGTAGTTGTAGTTGTAGTTGTATTTGTAGTTGTAGTTGTAGTTGTAGTTGTAGTTGTAATTTTAGTCGAGGCCTAGTTTCCAATCTGTCTGTTCACACCTTGAACATTACTAGAAAGAGTGTTTATTTCTTGGACATTAACTACACAGTTTCCCCAAATTCGATTAGTCAGTGAAATAATTACCACTCGCGGTACTCCCACTTATCAAATTACACACTTATATTTTTTTTTGGTTGTACATTTTGGACACTTGAGTGCTATTTATATGAGTAATAGGCCAGTTACCATCCATAAAATAATATATATATTTAATGGGAATTATGATATGTTTTGGAGTTGTTGCCAAGTTGACCATGTCAAACACTACAACTTACAAGTCTGTCAAGTTTTGCCTCTTTTTTTTCAATTTAATTGTTAATTTAAAGCTTGTTTTTTTCGTTTGGGTGTCAAATCTGTAATATCAAATCCATAATAAAAATCGAACTCACGTGAATCAATTTAAAATTAATAAAAATGGAAACAAATATAACTTGCTAAAGTAACTGAAGGTTGAAAGAATCTACAATCCCATAAAATATATATGTTCTTGATGAGCAACAATAGCCGAGCCGATTTAGTCATATCCATTTTTGTCAATAAGGAGATAAAGGTGACTAGGAGAATTAGAAATTTCAGATTAAAAATATAAATAATCGTTTAACATATCGAATAAAATAAAAATAAAAGCCATGCTCTTTCAGATATATTTTTCATATTGGGAGTGTGTCGAAGCCTTTATTAACCGTGCAATTTTCTTTTAGAATCATTTCTTATAAATCACATTTTCATATTTAACAAATTACACAGCAGAAAGCGCAAACTTTTTCTATATACACACACACACACATATATATATATATATATATACATGTTTAAGACTTATGCAGGATAATGGCAGTCGAACTCTTCCGAGTATTTCAACTTGCATTTTATATTTAATTTTTTCCATATCGATATTTTATTATGTTATTTACATATATATAGATATATATATACATTAAGGATGTGACACTTAACCGATATTTGATTATGTTGCAGGTGCAAGTCGCCGCCGTTGCCTTAGCATATTGAAGACACTGCGAGATCGTCATTTGGACCTGCCGGGCAATCCTGTGACGTCATACCATCTGAAGACACTGCTGCTGTACGAGTGCGAGAAGCATCCGAGGGAGATGGAGTGGGAGGAGAACTGCATTGCGGATCGCATCAATGGGATATTTTTGCAGTTGATCTCGTGCCTGCAGTGCAGACGCTGTCCGCACTACTTCCTGCCCAATATGGATCTCTTCAAGGGCAAGTCGCCGGGGGCTCTCGAGAATGCCGCCAAGCAGGTCTGGCGCCTCACACGCATCATGCTGACCAATGTCCGCTGCTTGGAGGAGTTGTAGGGATCCTAAGAAACTAAATATGTGTGATGTGTATTTTTTTTTTTTTTTTTACTTTGTATATTTTGTGTGTGGACAAAACAAGCTAAGAAGCAAAAGCCGCATAATGTGGATTAGAAATGGTCGATAGTTAGGGATTAACACGCACACACACACACACACACACACACACTGGGGGGTAAGCGCTCAGAGAGGAAAACTACATAATTCGGAAATTTTAACCCAAATACTATTTGATATTTTGTTAGTGAATAAGTTGTTTAGTTCTTAGGTGCTTTCGAAAAGTATACGCCGCTTACAGAGTTTCCTATATTTAAATGATATAGTTACATAAATACTATATAGCATATACGTATATATAAACCTACATAGATCTATCACATAATATTCAATAACAGCGCACAAAACCCAATTACTTTTATCCAGTAATTAACTATAACTAAATACCACATATAAAAATATATATTTATATATATATATCTATATATAAATAGTTTTTTTTTTTTTGTGCACAACATTTTTGCCAAGCGGCAAATAAAATTAGCTAAAGTATTTAGTTTAAGTTAAGGTCAATGATGAAGTTGAAGATAAAGTTAAAAACCATCTTTTTTTGTTTAAATTATTTATTTGTGTTTTTGCTCTTCTTGTGAGTTTAGTCAATAAAAACTTGCGTTTTTTCAAAACAAATTTGAGTTGAACTTTTTATTCTTAAGCTGCTAAGCCCACATATATATTTCAGAGATGCATTTAATCTTTATAACTGTTTTAGTGATTTAGTGATTAGCCAATGCAATTGATTGAATTAAGTACACCTTTTAACACACGTCAGCAGAGATGATCCGATCCAGTTGGCATTTTGCCTCCAACTGTTAATTATTGCTTTTAAATGTGAATAATTATTTGACATTTATTTACAGATAGTTAACGTAAGTTGCATAATTTAGCAATCGCTGTTAATTGATTAACAAATCAATTAACAACCAATAACCTTATCGCATCTACAGTGGAACTTCTTTTGCGTGAACACCAGTCGAGAGAGCTTTGGAGTTTATATGTTTAAATGCTTGTATGCAAGTAAGAATTTATGTATGTATGAATTAATGAATGTATGAAAGTATAAATAGAGAATATTATATAGAAAATATGATATTCATTTGATATTTCTTCACCGATTCTAACAAATTTTGTACAAATGATTTATATAATTAAACGATTTTGATCGATACTGCGGTAATGAAGTAAGTAATCGATAAACTGCATCAGCTGTTAATTCCGATGTAGAATATACATATTTTACAGTAGATACTACCTTCCGACTGTTGTCATTATACCCTGTTTATCCAGTTTCTTATTGTGGTTTATGTTAACGCGTTTATCAAACGTGAATAAAAGCAATGTGCTGTATTTATTAACAGCTGCTTAACATGACATGCGGACCATATAAAGAGCTCTTTCAATTACGATATATGGGCTTTAAGCTATATTATTGCTCCCGAAAACAAACCCAAAATAGACTGAATAATAATTTCGATTCGGGTGGTTCGCTACTTTGATGTTTGATATTTTCTGAGTGGTCGTCGTTGTTTGGGTGACGATTTTGGGGCCGAAGCATTGCTTGGCCGATATTATGCAGAGCACAGAGCGGAGTGAATATATGTACTATATGTCCAGGCCTGACAGTCGATCGGTTTTGTCAACACGCCACGCATTTGAATGGCACATTAAGCAAATTTTGCAGACAGCTAACAATAAGCGCAATAAACTTTACATCAAATGTCGCAAAATGATGGCCAAACATGGCCATAATATGCAAACTGTTTATATGCAGATTTGTATATTTGATGTGGCGGCCCACTTTGAGCCTGAGTCAGCACAACCTGTCTGAGCGATGGCTGTGGGCCAAGTTGAAACGACGATTGACTGATTGATGGATTGATGGCGCATACTTTGGCATTTGGCATTTGGATCACGTGTGAGTTTCATTTTTAAGCAACAAACATAACAGTCAAATTAAATTTAATGCCATTAATAAATTTATTTATTTTACATTGTTGTTTATACTTAATGCAAATAGCCTGCATTTTATATACCTATATATAAAATATATAGTAAAGTTAACCACACTATCCACTCCGTAGATTATCTGTAGAATAAATATATATGTATATTATGCATAAAGTTACTCAACTATAAACAGGGCATCTTCAAGTCGAGCACTCCCCGCTACAGATCTCTCTTACGCTTTGTTGTTATTGTTATTGTTATTATTATTGTTATTGCATTAACTGTTGTTTCATTCGCTGTACACACTTATTTATATAATTAATTTATACATATTTATGTTATTGTTTTCTACCTGATTTATACTTTTACCAGTTTTGATTCTATATAATTAGAACAACTGTCCCTAACATCAAAGGGTTACATTGTTCTCATATTATATATGAATATATTTTGATCTTTTGTTTAGCTTCAAATGGTAAATTATATCAAATAATTATAATTATAGCACGTAGTCGATATTTATTTTTAGATTGTGTTATGTATATTAACATATTTAATTAATAATTAACTTATTAATAATAATACGAATTTTTGAAAGATTCTCTGGAACATATATATTGATTGAATCCTGAGTGGTCGTTATTTGGGCTTAGATACCAACGAATTTTGGAATTCATAAACTTTGCCATTTGCCCTCTCAGTTAAGCAGACATTTGCCCATTGTATTATTTAGATTTTTCTATATAGTTTTCAATATTTGTAGATATTGAATAAGAGACGAGTCAAAAAAGTCTCTGTATAAATTCTTTATGTAGCCGAAAGCATCAATATTTTTACAACCGTTTGAAAGTCCTAATTTCTGTGGGCGTTTGACTTTTTTCTAGCCGGTTTTATTAAGTTTTGGCCGCTAGTTTGGGGCGTTAAAATTGGAAGCATCTTTCGGATCGGGTCATTAGCCAGTTGCGCTTTTAATGAGTTGTTGTTTATTGTATTTAATTTGCATCTTAATATGAGCAACAATAATAAAATCAAATTTATATATTATTTGTTGTTGTTTGCGGTCGCTGCTTTTATTTATTAATTTTTTTTTTTATGTTGATAATTTGATTTGTGTCAGTTTGCGTTTTCATTTCGTGTATTTTTGGGTAGGGGAAGGGGATCAATGCGAGGGGCAACAATGTGTTGCTTCCCACACAAATTAAAGAACAATTCATAAATGATAGATCCCCAGCCACCCCACCTCAGACCAGGCCATCGCTTGACTCCTTTGAGCTGTCGCCTGTCCATTGGCATCATCATCCCCAGATGTCAGTTATGGCCAATTTGTTAGCCATCTTGTTGTTGCTGTTGTTATTGTTGTCATTTTTTTGTTTGTTCGTCTCTTAATGAATTCCATGCAATTTATATTCATTAAAAAAGCCAGAAGCAAATTTTTATGAACATCTCATAATCACATCTTGAACACACAATTTGTTATAACAGCCAATTTTGGCAATGCGCAATTTTTGATCCAACCATTTAAAGTGTATTTTATGTTTTTCTTGATCAGAATATGATTTGAAACTAAATTATGACTTTATATTGATCATTTCGGTTGATTTAAGGACAGAATAATGATCATGAAATTATATTAAGCATCAATTTAATTTAAATTATATTTATATATATATATGTTTTGTTATATATTGTGCTTTTTATATATTTTTGCGGAAATGCCATACGAAAAACATTTGAAACTGGTTTTCAACCTTTTTTTTACAATATGTATATATATGTATATGTCTAATAAAGGAATTTCGATTAATCCTATATCTCTTTAAGTTTAGATATATTTAATTGCTGGTCAACATATTATTATTATTTTTCTGCTTCTGCTTAAAATTGTTACTATAGATATTCATTGAAATATCGGTGCAAATAACTGATTCGAACAAAAATGGTGAATTACGGTTTCGGTTTGGTCCCATCATCGGTTCACCTTTCAATTTAAATCCCTAATATTATCGCTTTAATAACACGTAGTTCTTAAGTATAATAATTTAGGAGAGTTCTACAACAGATTGAATATGCTTTTGATGCGGTGATCGGGCTTAAAGTACGAGTAAATGCTGTGATAATCTGGAATTAAAGTTTTCTCAAAATCTTAAAGTATGATCATTATGGAGATGGAGAATGGAGAATGGAGCCAGCAGCAGCTACCAACGACGAGGATTTGTGTGTACGCCTGTCAACCGGCATCAGCATCTTGCACTGTGCACCTATCTGCCCCCCCTCCCCCTCCCCCTCCCCCCAATCCCACCACCTCCCCGCAAACCGCTGCAGCTCTCTTTATTTTTTAAGCGAAAATCAAAACAAATGTTTTATTTAAATGGTTAATTTGATCAGGCGCTGGCCACAAACCGGACTTGCGCTGTGGAATTTCGCATCTTGAATCATGTGCAGCTGGATGGGGTTGTGGCGATGTGGCGACGTGGGGATTAGGTATCATGAATTGGGAATCTGGGCAACTTGTGTGTGTTGCAAACGCCCAAATGAATCGCTTACAAGATGATGATGATGCGACACTCTCTCTCTCTCTTTCGATGTGTGTGTGTGTGTGTTAGTGTGTGTGGAACACAAATGATGAACAAATGACGCGAAATCGTGAGAATTGCATTCGTGGGCCACAGCCACAGTTGGCCATTTTAATTTGCGGGCTTCAATCAAACTGCACACGGAACACTGACAACCAGCGCAGGGGAGGGATTCAGCAGGGTCTTTGCTTGATGGGGAGCGGGGGTGCGGTGTGCATTAAACCCGCCAAATGAGATGAGCCGAGTGATGTGACGTCGACGTCGCCGTTGCCGTCGCCGTCGCCGTTGCCGTCGCCGTTGCCGTTGCGAACTGCGCTTGCGTCGACGCTTGCCACTTAGCATAAACGGAATGAGGCAACAAACGGAGGCAGGCACTTCTTGTTGTTCCCTTTCTTTATTTGGTATACCCTGTACCCTCATGACGAGGGGCACGCAAGAACACACATCTCCAAATCCAATTCACATAACAGCTACAGAACTGAAATTTGGAAATTTAAAACCAACTCCGAAAATACTTTGTAGAAAATGCGATTATTACAAAATTGAATACCGAGAAGAATGTCAAAACTTAAGCTGCTCGAACTGTAAGTGGTATCTGAATGTGTTGCAACTTGATACCCTGGAATTTAGGGTTTGTGTTCGTGGGTTCTTTTTGGTGAGCAAGTTAAAGTTGGGCGCAGAGAATCTGGCCGTCGGGCAATCTACCATATCTGCTGATCGCAGCTTGCTTGAGATGAGAGACGAGAATTCGGGAGTCGGGAGTTGGGAGTCTGAGCGGTGAGGGAGAATGGCCTCTACACTCTCGGATGGGCGGGGAGGGGTAGTTGGGAATCGCGAGTAAACGCGAGCCAAGTGAGAGACGACCTGTGTGGCCGTTGCATCAGGTTAACAAGCTGTAATTAGGGACCCTTTAGCCTGTCATCGCCAGGGTGCTTGATTATAGGCTTTTGACAAAAAGCAAATATTAATTTAATACGCTCGCAAGCCACAAGCGCCGCAAGGCAACCAGCAACAGCAACGGCAACGGCAGCAGTGGGAAACCAGCTGAGGCAACTGTTTAAACTGCTTTAAGCTGTACAAATTGCAAAAACAAAAAAAAAAAAAAAATAAAAAAATAAAGAGAAAATTAAATATAAATAAATGCTAAAATCTCTTACATGGCAGGCGTAATTACGACGATAAGGGCAAAACAAATTCATTCCCTGCCCAGCCATAGAAATATATATTTAGCTCTTTAAACGGCATATAAAACCCTAAAATATTCCACGTATTAAATTCAGTTATATGGATACTTTAAATAAGCAACATTTATGAGATGATATTAAGCATAAAATCTTAATTCTTTCTATCTTTTAAAGTTGTCTATAAACCCATAATATCGGTCTCTGTAAATGCTACTTATAAAATTTTTCAATTTAAGTTCCGGTTCAAAAGTTCAATTAGTAAAACGATCCGTTCCGGTTTGGGACCCAATTTTAACTAGTTGTTCTTGTATCGCTTTTCAAAAAGATACATTAAGAAATTATGAAAAATAAAGTATAAAATATTTATGTAAGCAAAATTAACTTTAATAATGTCGTTGCCAAATTATTCTTTTAGCTCAATTTAAGCATGTTAAATAGTTAATAATTGTAGCTGAGAGAATACAACTGTGAATCGGTTTTAATTAAATAGTTTCCTAAAAATGAGTACATCAATAATTAGTTTTTCCAGGTCACGTCTTAATTATATTGATTTATTTTACAAGTGAAAATAAGAAACTTAACACGAAACTATTAGGAAAAAAACCTTTTTTTTATTTATGATTAAATATTGTTGCTTTAAATTAAAGTGTATCTGCTTGATTTCAGTTTATTTGTCATTATATATTGCTTTGGGCTGCAGAACATTTTGTTCTTAATCACTTGACATGCATTATGTATATATATAAAAATGGCATTAATCCAGCGCTATCAATTTAATCATTGAAAGCTAAACCAAACCCAAAACCAAAACTCAAATTCAATTGCAGTGCTCATTTTGTTGTTGTTGCACGTTTGTTTGTTGTCGTCGTTGTTTTTTGTTTTTTGTTTTTTTGTTCTCTGACAATCGTACGCCCATTTTTGGTTAAAAACAATGGGTTCAAACGGCTGCGCTTCAGCGGAAAACAAAAAGCAGCGAAGCAGCCCTAAATCAATCACAACCAAGCGACATGTCAACAGCGAGACCCCAGCTCCCAGTTCTCAACTTTCCTCTACCACACCCCCCCCCCCCCCTTCCACAGATGTCAAACCCTCCGTCCACTCCCTTCACCCATCATATTGCCACCCCCAGCCCCCCACATGACGCAGTTGGATTCGCCAAAGCAAAATGTCAACGTGATCATTGCCGAGCTTGAAAAGGGCCGCCGCATATATATTGGCCATATATAAACGCATATATGAGACACAGATGACGGGGGGCAGGCGGAGGTGAAAGGGTATTGGGAATAGGGTCTGACGACTACTATGTGGAACGTGGCCAAAAGGGACGATCAACAGCAACAACAACAAGCTGTTTGCGCGTGATATCTGAACTACGAAATTGAGATCGATTTTCGAGTACGTGTCTGAAATGAGAATCAATGAGAGCTCTGCCCAAACAGCGAGGGAGTGAGCGAGATGGGCAGATGTGTGCAAAGAGAGAGAGAGAGAGAGAGAGAGCAGCAGAGCTGTAACAATAAATTATGATATTATTTTTTTGAAATTAACCTTAAGCAAAATGACAGGCTTGGTTAACGATACACATCTCCCTCCCTATCCCTCTCTCTCTCTCTCCCTCTCTCTCTGTCTCTCTCTCACACACACACTGTTTTTTCTCTCTCTCTTTATTGCGTGATTAGCGTGCACTTGTCGTCAACATCGTAAGTTAAGAGATCGCCAACGTGTTGAGCGGTAAGGTTGGGATAAGTGTTGCCATTTTGGCCATTTCTGGCCCTCAAAAATGACTAATAAAACAGTCAAAAATGCTTTACATGCAATTTAATCTAATCTTTTTCAAGTGTTTTCTTTTAATTTAACGTTCAGATTAATTTATTATATTAATAAAATAAATAAATAATTTACTGATAACCTCTGAAACCTCTGGCTTTCGTAAATGTATATTATTTTAGTATATATGCCGAAGCAAGCCACGATTCAGTTTATTAATTTTGGTGTACCTCGAAATATTTAAAATATTTATTGGTCTAATATTTTAATTCCCCAATTTTTAAATTACTTGTTTTTTCCTTTTAGCTTTTTTTAGCCAATGTTTGTCAACACTGTTGGAGGGGTGGGTGATGGAGATTGCTTCACTGCCTGCTCTGGCGTAATTAGTATTCCAGAACAGTGGAAGACGAAACACATGTACAAAGCTAGGCAATGCCCAGCGAGTTGCCGTCGAGTCTGAAGTTTTGATCGGAGACGATCGCTTGATCATCGTGCCCCCCTCTGCCCCCAACACTCCGCCCTCATCCTTTGACCGTTCCAGGAACACAACGCGGCGCATGCGTAATGAGCAACTGAAAACAACTGAGAATTGAGAATCGAAGACAGAACCTGCACCCAGTTAAATCACAAAAAAAAAAAAAACGTAACAGAAAATCAAAAGACAACGCATAAAAAAGAAATCTGATTGACCGTTTTGGGGGCCACTCAATGCGTTGCTTGAGGACACTGGAGGCTCCAATCTCGAGTACCGACTCCCGACTCCCTACTCCCGAGTCTTGACTGTGGATACGTGTCGCTGATTTGTTCGCTGTCATAATTCAATAAAGTAGTCAAATGTCACCTGTACTTAAGCAAAAAGCGCAAAGGCTTACGGTTATTATTATTTCATTGATGCCACACTTATGTGTTTGTGTGTTGGTGTGTGTGTGGTGCATGCAACAACACAAACGGGTTTAATGACTCTCAAACGTTAAAATCAAATCCGTTTAGCGAATGCTTTTTGCATTACCAATGACGAAAGGGTTGGATTTGGAACTGCTGCGGGGTGTTAAGGTGGGAAGAAAGGAGAGAGGAGAGGGTGTGTAGATTGTGCAGAGATCAACAAATGAGAAATGACAAATTGTCATCCAGCTGATTTGCAAAAAGCCCTTTTTTATATTAATCCAACTATTTTAACAGACAATAAAAGCAAGCGCAAAATTTGTATTTCTCTTTGCATGGAAAACTGTGTAAAAAAATCAAATTTTATTCAAATTTAATATTACCGCTTTATATTAATGTTAGTATTATGATTATTAACACAATTTCTTATTATTTTAAATTATTATTTTATCATTATTATTATTATTGGAGTTTGTGTACTACGATCATTTATATAATTAGCTATAGTTTCTGATTCAGTTCTAGATTGTATTGTAAGTTTAAAATTATTGAAGAACCTATCTGTATGACACAGACACTGTTTTTTACAAATACCTTTGCTTGATACTCGACATTATATCAGAGATTATTATAATTAACTGTTTATAGTAAAATTTGTTTTATGCACAAATGAAAATGATAACAATCTTAAAGCATTTAAGTTTAGCAAAATATTTAAATTATTTAAGAAAACAATGATATATATAAAGATGTAGTTAGGCAAAGTGTATTTAATGATATTCTTATTAATCTTTAACATATTTTCAAGTTCTGCAAATTGCCAAAATGGCAATTTAGAGAAAATAACATAAATACTAAACTTAAATCGAGAGACTTGTTTTAGTTGCATGTCAAATTTAGTTATTGTATTTTGACATAGAAACTTGGGGCTGTCCGTAAAGATAGTTGACACAGAGAGACGGATAGACGGAGACTGCGGGACAAAGGGACAGTCGGACGGAGGGACAGAGGGACTGGTTTGATATATCTACAAGATAAACGACTGCGTTGATGGTCAATGGTCGTCGGAGCGGGCGACGACGGTGTCGGTGACGCTTTTTAAAACAATAATAACAACAATAACAACAACAGCAGCAAGAAGAAGAAGAAGAAGAGCAAAGACAAAAGAGACGAAGGAGCAGAGCTGGAGGAGCGAACAAAAAGACAAACGTTGCGGCGACAACGCAGCAAGTGACAAACGTTTAGATGGATGGATCGTTCTTCATTTGCGACCCGAAGAGCCCAAAAACCCAACCGGACCCCGGACCCCGGACAACGGACCGTACTACGGTACGTACCGCATACAGACAGGGGCATTGACAAGGGGCAAGAAGGCGGTAGAGCCAACAGTCAACAGCTAACAGCCAACTGCTAACAGCCAACAGCTAAGAGCCAAGAGCCAAGAACCAAGAACCAAGAACCATCACCGGTAGAGCAAATAAACCAACCGAAAAACGCGACGATTGCACATAAATTATATTCAAATTTCTTCAAGATCTAAGAGATATATAAATACGGGAAAAACATACACACACACACACACACACTTACACACACATTCAAGAGTTTATAGTACATGCTCGTTTCCACTTTTTATCATTTGTGCCTGTTTCGCTGTCTGTCTGTCTGTTTGTCCCGATGTCCGCCTGTCCGACTGTCCGACTGTCTATGTCGCCCTTTGTTTCAAATTTATGCAGATATGCGCCTATCTGAATACATCTTTTCTTCTCTCTCTCTCTCTCTCTCTCTCTCGCTCTCACTCTCACTCTCGCTCTCTCGCTTGCTGGTTATGTGTGTGGAAATCCCGCCAAATGGCGTTGGAAAGAAACGCTCCCACCTGGTCGCGATCCTTCATTGATCCACACCCAAAATTAAATTCAATTGGGAACCCATAGACAATCGTAAATCACAGCATGCACATATATAAATATATATATATAAATATATCTAGTAAGAAGAAGATGAGGGAGCAAGTCTGATATACCGTTGACAACTTTGATTTTTTTCTCCCTCTCTCAATCTGTATCTCTATTTCTCTCCAGCCTGGCTGACTTAAACAAAACAGTTACAAATTGTGCTCTGATAAGTTTTATTTTGGGTGATATATCCTAATTAGTTACTGAGTTATATTTTGTATGCCAAGCTAAACTTCTCTAATGGATCTGAGGTAGAAGAGAAAAGTAGAATCTGAGAAAGAGATATTTTTGCATTTTTAGATCCAAACTGAATTGAATATCGGTTCTGGCTCCTTTTCGTTTCGATTTTGGTAAAGGTTATAAAGTTGTTCCATATTTTTTATCTTTACTATTCTTTTCTGTTATTATTCAATTTTTTTTAAATGTAAACTTCGTTCTAGTTCTGAAATTAAAGTTATGGTTTGCCGCTAGAATCTTAGGCTTTAACATATTCTAATCACAGTAATTAAGTTATTATATTATATGGATAAGTCAGCTTAACGACTGCTTAAATTAAGCAAACTTCAGATTAAATTGTCCAATCCACGTACAACGATATTTTAATTCGTTTTTATCAACTTTAATTTACAGCATATATTTTTATTCTTTTTATGCCATGTTTTGCGAGACTATTCAAAATTTAAAATGAAATGTTTACTTGTCAGTTTTTTTTTTTCAAAAATATTTAGTTATGCATAATGTGTTTTATTTTATTTATACTTTATTATTTTTTTATTCTTTTTTTCTCTTTGGCTTGTTTCATGTTTTATGTGTTGTTTGGTTTCTGTTTATGTTTCCATCAATTTGAATTAGTGCCAAATGCAAAAGAGTTTCATCTAATTGATAGAAACAAAACTAATTTTGACGAATGCTTTGATCTGCATCACATGTCTCCTCAATCTGTCCGTCTGTCCGTCTGCTTGGACCACAATTTTGATGATAATGCGAAACACTTGTCTTCTCAAAAATCTTGTTTTTGACTCTGATGGTAAATGTTGCGGAGGGGAGCATTTACAGCAAATATTAGTTCTATATACATACCAAAAATAAATTGTCATGTAGAATTGATCATTTTTGATTTTTGTCATACTCAATTAAAGTATAGATATGTTGGATTTAAAAATCAACTATATTAAAATATTAAATTGAAGATGATTTGTGAAATGCATATGTAAAAAAAACAGGGTGTTAAATCAAATAGAATTTCACTTCCGGTTTCGTTATTTTAAGTGTAAAAGCTTCGATCAAATATATAAATTGGTTTCACATTTCTAATAGAGTTTTATTTTTTATTGTACTAGAAAATGTAAAATCGGTTAATGTAACTAGTTCTTAAAAAAATTTCGAATTTGTGTATCTGTCTACACTTCTAAATTTGAATTTGAAGTGTGAACTGTAGATTTTTAGATTCGATTCACGCATTTGATTAGTTTTTCCAAGAAAGTTAATAAATAAATCTGAAAATGTTTTAATGCTTGGAATTTCACATTTAATGTGACACAGAAAATCTACCTCATTTTGATTTCTTTGATATTTGAATTAAGCAGATTAAAAAACATTTTCTTTCTCCTGAATTTAGATAAGTTAAAATAAAATTAATAAATTGGTTGACTTCAAATTTAGGTGATATCAAAATGAGAATATTCAAAGAAATGTTCAATCTAAATAATTAAAATGGAAAATTCTGGCGCCTTGGCCAAAAATATACCTAAAGCTAGGATTAAACGCTGACTTTTCGACCAGGTCTTCTCTCAGCGTAAACTGTAAAAAAGATATAAATTTATTTAAGATCATACAAAAAATTAACGTTAATATATAATATATGTCTGCAATAGGCCGGGGCTTAAACGGGTGGTTGGCGGAAGTAGCAAGGGTGTTGGTGAGAATGAGAAGGAGGTGGAGGAGGAGGAGTAAGAGTTGGGAAGGGGGAATTACAGACGGCATTCGTTTGGCTGAAACACGGCGCTGTCAAAAATTGCCAACTGGCACATTAATCCAGGCGACATATTTATGAATGTGTGGATCTGTGGAGCTGGCTGCATGCGCTGTGCGAGTGGAGTATCTGTGAAATGTAAAACTTTTGTGTGTTCGTGTATCCGTGAGATATAAAGATATCGCTGTTGGACGACAACGGCAACGGCAACGTCGACGACGACGACGACGTCGACGAGGGTTGCTCGTTGCTCGTTGCTAAATGAGTGCACATTTCAGATAAATTATTGCACACAATTCGTGTACGACGGCGTCTGGCACAAAATGTATTTAACAAATTAAATTTACACACAAACACACACACACAAGTCTAACACTGTGTGTGTGTCTGTGTGTGTGTGAGAGCGAGACATCAAAGAGTGCGCCGCAGCGTGACAGCGACTGTCCGACGGAGCGACACAGGCCGACGGCAACGACGGCTCTTTGTGCCTCTTTTTTGCTTTGTGGGCGGAGCTTGTTTCCAGCCAATGCCGGAACGCGCTCACATAGATACCGACTACAGCACACACACATGCACACATACACACACAGGCGCACGTAGATACAAGCAGCAGATACAGAAAAAGATACTTTCACATGGCGCGTGATTAGTCAGCAATTCCTGCTGGCTGTGCTGCCTGTGCAGTTATGTATCTCACAGATACATTTACAAAAACCAAGTATCTCATCGATTTTTACGTGCGAATTTCGCCAAGCCTTGGCACGAGACTTGTCACGTGACACGTTGACAGTTGCATCTGTATCTGTATCTGTTTCTGTTTCTGTATCTGTATCTGTATGTGTATCTGTATCTGTATCTGTATCTGTATCTGTATCTGTATCTGTATCTGTATCTGTGACTATATCGGTGTATCCTGTGCAGCGCTTTCAATATCTGCAGCGGCATCAGCAGCTATAGCCACACAGTCAATTATTTTCGCAATTGTTTTATAAACATTTTATATACAAAAAACTATTAAATGTGATAAATTAAATAATTTATTATTTATAAAAACTAAGCCATATAAAAATATAACAAAATGGACTAATCAAATGTTTTCTTCCTAAATATTCAAATATTAATAATCAAAGCCTAAACTGAATAACAAGAAATATGAAGGGCTTAAAATTAATAAACTTGTTAATTAAATATTTAAAATTGTATTTAAGTTTATATCATATTTAATGTGTCCCAATTAGAGTGTAAAAATATGTCCTTTCAAGATGATTTTAAGTACTTAAATTTGGAAGAATGGATACTACGGATTTTACTCAAAGGAATGGTTTTTTATGAAGTTTAGGAAAGAATAATTAAAGATAATGTTGAGTTTTCGTTCTTGAATTTTAATCAGTAATGTTGCAATTTCGACTCCTCGTTTTGAGTGACTTTAATGCCCGTAAGAAATATGTAAAATATACAAAACTAGAAGGATATATTTTTTTAACTCGAATATTGCGAACAAAAAAAACCTTATTGATTTTGTTTAATGAATTGGGAAAATGGCAAAGGACTAATTTTGTACAGTGTATCTGTGGCAGTAGCAGTAGCTGCAGCTGCATTTGTGGGTGTTTACTCATAGTTCCATTCATGAGATGGCGGATACATACTGAGAGCGAGAGATAGATAGAGAGAGAGCGAGAGAGTGAGAGAGTGTGAGAGAGAAAGAGAGATAGCGAGTGAGAGAGAGATAAGAAGAGCCAACAACGAGTTGCAGCATTTTTTATTATGTTTTTTTTTTGTTTTTGGTTTTGTGTTTGGGTTGGGGCCGACAGCTTTATATATCCAAGCTGTAAATATCCGCGAGATTTACAACGCCAACATCGGCTCTGACTCTCTGCCGCCGACGCCGACGACGACAGCGTTTTGACTGTTTTTTTTTTTTTTTTTGCGTATCTGTTCGCTTGAATCGCAGCATCGAGTGTTTTGCTGGCAACGCATTCGACAGGCACGGCACGACAAGAGGACAAGACACGACTCCGACTCCAACTCGGACTTCGACTTGGACTTGGACTCCGAATTCTCAGATTCCCGGTTAACGGATAATCCATAACGCAATCGCAATTGCAATCGCAATCACAATCATTGCTAATCCGCCCGATTTTCGCAAGCAGATAAAGATACAGCTCCAGATACATCTCAGACCAGAAAAATACGCGAAACTGAAAACAGGAGAAAAAAAGGCATTTCGTTGTGCTCCAGTTGGCTGTTGCTATCCCATTGTTGCCACTTTGGGCTGTCAACCGTAACTCACAATTGAATTGTTCCTTTGTATTCTGTGTGTATTGTGTGTCGCCTATAGTGCCTCCTTCTCCAACTCCTTCATATCCTCTATCTCCTCCATCTCCATCTCCATCTCCTAACCGACTACCCCGTTTTCGATTTTGGTTAACGCTTGCAGTTTCATATAATTGGCATACGCCTGACGTCTGTCCACGTTTGTAGTTTGCCGCCTAGATCCGCATACGGAACTGGAACAGGGACTGGGAATCAGGCATCGATATCATCGTTAGCATCATGCTGGTGCCGCCGGACATGATGGCCGCCCAGACGCGCATGATATACCAGCTAAATCGCTTCTGTGCGGAACGCGTCCAAGCTCGCATCTTCAAGACGGCGACAGCGATCCGCGAGATCTGCAAGATTGTCCAGGCTATACTCAAGGAGGTGGAACTGCAGGAGCCACGCCTCATCTCCAGTCTGGTCGAATGCAATGGCAGGTGAGTTGAATCGGTCAACAACGCATTCTCAGCCACAAAACCAAACAAATCTCGAATACCTAATTTGTGTTTTGAGTCAGGAAAACATTTCATATTTTCAAGCTATCTAAATTTGATTTAAAATAATTAATTTATTAATTAGAAATTGGTTCAATATTTTGAAATGCTCAAAGAAAAAACCAAATTAATTCGATTAGTTGATTAACCAACTATATCAAATCCTAAATATCCTAAATTCATATGATAAAAAGGATTAAAAAATAAAAAGTTTGTTTTATGCTGAAACAACTCTATTCTTATACATAGCAATGTGGCGATCCTTCCAAGGATAGTTTACAGTTAATATAAATAACGTTTAAATTGAGGTGTTATTGATTCCCAAATGAAGATCCAATAAATATATATATAGATATATAATTATATCATATAATTAATATATATATAAGCCAATTTTGGATGTGTAAAGTTTTGTGCCCCAGGAGCTATCATCGATATTGAGCAGGAACTGAGGAGCATGACTTGACAGCAATGACATTGCATGTTTTATCGGATTGAGGATCTTATTTGTTTTTGTTTTTGTTGTTGTTGTTGTTGTTTTTTGGCCTGTTGGCAGTTGTGAGCCAGATACGAGGGCCACACAGTGAGTGCTGCGATGACAGCCGTCAGACGCCCGAATTACGCAGATCCAATTGGAGCAGCCAGTTGGAGGATGCAAGGGGAATACGAGAAGATCTCGAAATGAGATCAAAGGATTACATCGACATGAATATAATTCAAACAGATTTTGCCGAATAGATATATATTTATGTCTAAATCGATTTTTATTTTCTAAACTTTTGGCTTGAGCTACTGCGACTATTGCCAAATTCAATTTACCATAAATATTCATATATAAAAGAAAAGTTCTCATTGCGAAATGAAAGATTCGGACTTTAAAATATTTCTTTTTTTTAATGATATCACAACTATTATTTTACTTATTTACTCTTCTAGCTATCATGCGAGCAATCACTGATTGACTATCATTTTTTAAACTAGTCGTTCAAAAATTAAGTTTTATTTTTATCGGGTTTTTTTTTAGGTTTTATAGCTAGATCAGAAATAGCTTAGCAACGACTTATTATTTTTATTAGATAGTTACATATATCAAATAAGTGGCTTTAATGCAAATAAAAAAATTTATATTTTAATAGTTTTCATTACAATCTTAATTTTTCTTTAACAACAACCGATCAATATCGGAGTTCTTATGTTATACATATATATATAAATATATATATATTGTATATATTGCGAAAAAACTCAGTCAATTTATATTTTGGGCAGAATCTTAAATTTTTCAATATTTATATGTTGCTGAGCGATTAAATACTCTATTTAGGATTAACCTATCGATAAGGATAATATCGAATATATTTAGCTAGATATTAGACAAATATTGATGGTACTAATGCTATTGTTTTGCTCTGCTTTTCGATCCGTGGCAGGTTCGAGGGCGTTGAGGTTATATCACCGAATGAGTTCGAGATCGTGCTCTACCTCAACCAGATGGGCGTCTTTAACTTCGTCGACGATGGCACCTTGCCGGGCTGTGCGGTGCTCAAGCTGAGCGATGGACGCAAGCGATCCATGTCGTTGTGGGTGGAGTTCATTACGGCATCTGGCTATTTGTCGGCGCGAAAGATACGCTCCAGATTCCAGACGCTGGTGGCGCAGGCGTGCGACAAGTGCATCTATCGGGACATGGTCAAGATGATCGGCGACACCAGCGAGGTGAAGTTGCGCATTCGGGAGCGTTATGTGGTCCAAATAACGCCGGCATTCAAATGCTCCGGCATTTGGCCACGCTCAGCAGCGCATTGGCCATTGGCCCATATTCCGTGGCCGCATCCGAATCTCGTTGGGGAGGTGAAGACGGAGGGATTTGATCTGTTGTCCAAGGAGAGCATCGTTATGCAAAACAAGAACAACAATGCGGCTAGCATGGAGGGCGATGCTTGGACACTGAGCTTCTTTGAGGCCGAGAATCGATTGCTGCAAGGTAAGACAAAGACAGAGAGAAAGAGAGAGAGAGAGAGAGAGAGATGGAGACTGAGAAGGTGCTCAAGAGAGAGAGAGAGAGAGAGATGAGAGGATGATGGGAACTGATGGGCATCTTCAAAGGTGACTGCCGTCGTCGCTGTCTGAGCATATTGAAGACGTTGCGTGATCGTCACTTGGAACTGCCCGGCAATCCCATTGAGGCGTATCATCTGAAGAATCTGCTGCTCTACGAGTGCGAGAAGCATCCGCGCGACATTGAGTGGGACGAGTGCTGCATTGCGGACCGTTTGAATGGCATATTCTTGCAGCTAATCTCCTGCCTGCAATACCGTCGCTGCCCCCACTACTTCCTGCCCAGCCTCGACATGTTCAAGGGCAAAACACCCAGCGCCTTGGAGCAGGCCGCCAAGCAGGTCTGGCGTTTGACCCGTGAGATGCTCACCAATGCCAATGCCTTTGAAAAGTTGTAAGCTAAATAACTAACACACTGTGTAAAAGAGAGAAAAAGAGAGAGTGAGTATGTGTGTGAGAGAGTGAGAGAGAGAGAGAGAGAGTGAGAGAGAATTTGATTCAAGTTGCTAAATTTTCATTGTCGCACAGAGCTGATTGTGTTGAATCTGATAAGCGAATATTGCCGCAGTGGCTGCCATTTTGTGCCATTTGCGAATGAGTGAGTGTGTGTGAAAGTGTGTGTGTGTGTGTGGTGTGCGAGTGTGTGTGTGCATACACCAAGAAAAAGTATGTCCAAAATGCAGCTCAGCTTCATTTGCAGACAATTCATTCATGCAAACTACAAGCGACATTTTTGATATGCTTTCAAAGTTAACAGTTTGACAAAATCTACCTTTATATAACTCATTGAAGGAGACTCTATATAGTTGGTCATATCATATACCTATTCGTTTAGGCATCGCATTCACAAATCTTCCATTTGGAACTCGATATTTTCAAATCAAAATTGTTTTAAAAAAAAACCAGTTGCATAATCAGATATTACCAGATCAAATAGTACCATAAAAAAAGCCAAAAAAAAGAAGAAAAAAACTAAATTTGGAACCAAGTTAAATTTGAAAACACTATCGAAGGACGAAATGATTTGATATCCTGCCCCTTTTTTTCAAAATATTTAGACAAAGTCAGCTTTCATTTTGTGCACACCTAAGCCCAAATTTTTGCTTGAAGAAATCAATATTTTTGTGGAGTTTTAACTATGGAGTTCAAATTGCGTAGATATATTACAAAATTACAAGAATTTTTGAAAGTATATCTAAAAACTAGATATAAATTAATTTAACAAATACGTTTCTACTTTTAAGCAAATTTCGTCTAGGGATATCGAAAACTATGTTTAGTTTTTTTTTTTAATACAATTTGAGAGATATTTTTAAATTCAAGGGCATGTTATGTATGTATTTCTCCAAGTGTAGCCGCAACAATGGCAAGCAGCGGCATTCGAAGTGTTAATGCAAAAGATGCGAGATAAGCCGCACATTGCCCCCCTCACTCCTCATCCCTTTGCCTGCTGCTGCTGCTTCTCCCTGTTGTTGTTGTTGTTGTTGTAGTTGTTGTTACTGCTGCCATTTGCCATTTGGCATTCTCAATGCATGGCTGGCTGGCTGCTTATCCCCGGCGAATATTGTTTTTAATAACAATCTTTCGCCTTATGGCCCAAAACAATGACAGGCAGCGAAAACAAAGCGAAAACCCAAACAAAGCAAAAAAAAAACAACAAAAACCCAACATAAAAAAGAAAAGAAAAAAACACCAACATAAAGAGGAAAAATTGAAAAATAGAGAGAAAAAGAGCATTTTGTCGGGTCGCCTCTTGGAAGTGTGCTCGAGTGTGATTTGAACATCGCGCTTATTATCGAAAATTGAGTACTTACTCAGTGTATCCGTTGTAAGTAATGAATAACCCAACAGTAAATGCCCAGTATTTACATACATATCTACACTGAACACATTTTTTGTAATTGAACACAATTGATATGCTTGTCTTTTTATGTTTATAATAATACAACACAACCAATGTTAATTATCTGTTTTTTTTTTCGATCTATGAAACATGCAAATAATTCTAAAATAACTCTTGGCAATTAACTACATAAATACTATTTAAAAATCGAATAAATGTTTTGTTGTTTATTTGGGTTTGTTAATGAAATCTTTAATGATTTTTATATAAATTTCATAAAAGCTATGTTTTTATGTCCTGTTTAAATGATGCAGTTTTAGTTATATATAGTATATATTATTAATTTTTATTATTATTAATTTAATATATATTTGTTATATATTTGCCCAAGTTTTAGGTGCATTTCTTTTGCCAATCTGAGATCAGAGTTGGGCTCATTAAAAAAGAGTTGGTAGCTCTTCCGATTGGATGCGATTGGGTCACTTTGGTTGGTGAGTTAATGTTATGAGTATTGAACATTCGCAGATCACCAAAAACCGTAAAGACAGACAGAGAGAGAGAGAGAGAGAGAGAGATAGAAAAAGAGTAAAAAAAAATAAAAAGAAAAGAAAAATTTATTTGTTGCTCTTAGTCAGGACAGCTGCAGCGACAACTGAGCATCAATTTTATTACCCTTATTTATGGTTATGGTTTTCGGGGCTCCAAGGCGCTCTTCTTCTTCGTCTTATTCGTCTTCTCTTTCTTCATCGTCTTTAGATTATTGCTGTTGTTGTTGCTGTTGTTGTTGTAGCGGAATAAAGACAAAAAGTTTTCAGCGAATGTAATCGATATTTTTCGTTGATGGTTATTTTTTTTCTGTTTTTGCTGACAAAGGATATTTTGTTCCGCTGTAATGTTAAGAGACAACAGAGAAATCCATTTTCATATACATGTGTTGCTACAGTGGTCGCTCGCTTAAGGCTTCTCCGCGTAATAGTTGTAATTAATTAATTATAAATTGATTTTAAATATTTATGCTTAACTATTTTTCTAAACTTCAATTAATCTTTACTAGACGAGAGTCAGAAAGGGATAATAGCCTAAGACTAAGTTCATAATTATCTGTAATATTTATTGCATTAAGTGTATACAATAAATATATATAATAGGCTAATAATTTTACGTGAGGATTTAAAATCTAAATTTGATAAAAAAAAAAACAATATTATAATATTCTAAAAATAATTGTACTATTTTTTACTAGTTGTATGTTGCGAACGACTACTGTACAACAAACTGCGTATCGTAAACAGAAAATGCAGAAGAAGGGGGGTTGCTGGTGGGGATGGGGGTGTGTGTTTGTATGGCGTTTGTTGGGCTGCAGAGGTAGCATAATGCGATAGCCAAAATAACAAATTATGCTCAAGCACGCAGGATCATATTACAATCAAATGTGTATACCCCTCTAACCCCCTACCCCTCTATCCATCGCCCTTACTCCGAGCCACACGGACTACCCCCTCCCCTTTTGGGTAATTCATGCCATTATAACAGCAAACCCGCCCATCTGCTTAAGCATGTGAGGGGTGGGAGGGAAGGGGTGAGGAGTGGTGAGGGCGTGGCAGCAGTTTGCCATGGGAAAAGCATCATCAGGTGACTTGCGGATGTTGTTGTTGTTGTTCCTGGCTGCTGGTTGCGCACTTAGCCAAGACGAAGGCTGAGGCAGGATGTGGGGTGGGGGTTTTCTGCTTTCCAAGATGTGGTTGGTTTTGGGGGCAGCGCGGCACGTGTCCACCATGTGAATAGCCGCAGGCTGTGCGCCCCTTAAACTGATAAGGCACGTTAATTCATATCCACATATTTTTTTTATGCTGATCACGAATATATATATACTATATAGGGTCGCAGATGCTTTACTACATTACATTCTTTTCAATCAAATTGAAAATTATTTAAGTGTATAAAAATATTACTGATTTAAATATTGTGTTATTTTTATAATGAGTATAAGAAATACTTAAAACAAAATTAAAAAATATTAAAATAATTAAATAATATGAACGAATAAAATTACTGTTGCATTTTTATTGTGCCCATGGAAAATATTTAAACAAAAAATAATTGCATTTCAAACCTAATTCAATTAAAGACGAATTGAAAAATTCTCTCTTGGTTTCGGCATTCATTATTATTATTATTGTTATTATTAATGATAATAATAATTATTGTATTTACTATTGGTACTATTAATATGATTATTATTATTATTACAATAATTATTATTAATTATGTCATGAAAGTGCATTGCAATTATAAAGGGCGTAAAGTTCACCGCCTCACCCCGAAAACCTTTCGCTGTTTTACCTCTTCGCAAACCTTTTGTCGTTTTGCGGCTTTTCGGTTAGCTGTCAAAACTTTGCGCAAAGCAAACAAAAGCAAAACAAGCCGAACACCGGTAAAAGTCGCCCTTTGATTTCTGTTCGGGCTTAGTTCTTAGTTCTCTCAGTTCTCCTTTTGCATTATTCTGCTTGCTGCTTTGACATTTATGTAAGCTACCCCACCCCCATCGTTTCCACTACTTTGCCTTCCCCTCCCCCTCTCTTAAGTCTGTGGGCGTAGCGCGCGTTGACAGGCGGCTTGCGATAATGCCGCATTGTTAAAGTCCTCTTGTCCTCTTGTTATCTCCTCCTCCTCCTGCTACTGCTCCACATATGTATCCTCATCCCTTTCGTTTCATGTTTTCCTTTTGTTTTAATTGTTTACTAATGATATTTAAATTAGTGCTCTAAATGTCCGCAAGCGCTTGCTTTGTATGATTATTTACCTCATGCATTATATTTTTGTCATCTCATTTGTTTGCCTCTGCTTCTGACACATGCCCCCTTCTCTTCCACCTTGGCATTACTCAATCCTCCCAAACTCCCTCTCTCTCTCTCTCTGTTTCCCTATGCCTTAAAGTCTGTTAAAGTCATTGCTTGTTTTGTTTAGTTAACAGCTGGCAAATAACATTTATAGCAATGATAAACTTGCTGCTAATCTCTGCAAAAAATTATTAACCAACTGGATAATAAATTTTAAATCGATACAAAATTTACAATTTGAGATGTCTTTGATTTGTTAAGTGTTCAAAAGTGTTCTGGTTTAAGCGTTATACGCTGTTCCCATCCAAAGTAAATCCAAAGGGTATCATGAAATTTTCCAAATGTTTTTTTATATTTGATTTTTTTGCCTTTATTTCAACGCCAAAAGTAATTTTTGGCATAGAACAACCAATTGTCACGCACAGAGTATCTGCTATTTATGTATGCTCAACATCCATAATATTTTATAAATTATTTAATAAATCTTAATAATTTAATTATTTTATAGTAATTGTTTTTTATTTAATCTTATAACTCTTTTAAATAGTAAAACAAAAACGAAAAAATTTCCACAGTAATTTTTGACCAAAAAAAAAAAAAAGCCAAAATATTAACTTTTTCTGTATTTAAATTTAAAAAAAAATCATAGTAAAAAAGATTTAAATATAAAAATAATACGAAAACTGTCTGAGAGAAGTTTTTTAGGGATTGGAGGAGGGGTTTGGGCAGGAATGGGGGCTGGCATAATAATTATGTTGTCATTATCAAAAACACGTGGTGCAATTTAACAACATGCCACAAAGAGTCGAGTACGTCGCCAGCCGCCACACGCCACAAATTATGAATATCAAAAATGTAGAAAAAAAATGACACAGGAAAAAGGAAAGGCAAAAGTGAAGTGAAGTGAAGCTGCCCGGAGGGAGGGGAGTGTGGCGGCGTAGAGGAAAATTAGTTTTCCACGCATCGCCAGCAAACACAATGGAGCATACATCAGCAGGGGTGTGGCAGGGTGGATTGGCAGGGGGAGGGAGATGGCACCTACACACGATAATTTATAGCAGATTGTCGCCTCCTATGGGACAGGCACAGAGAGTTGGAGCTGCCAAGGGGGGGTGAGTCTTACTCCACTGTAGATAACCACATATATATATTTATGTATATATATATATATATTTTTTTTTTAATTTTTTTTTTTTTGGGTTGGGCATTTGCATTCAATTACGGCAGCTGTGAGCCGGACACATTTATTTTTAGCCAAACGCCCATAAACGAAGCCCCAAAATGCGCCACAAGTGAGAGGTGAGGCGGGCGGGGCTGGAAAGGAGTGCATAAAGGGGGATTAGGGGTGGGGGTATGATGTGCGGTGTGGGGGATGGAGAATGGGGGATGGGGTGTGGGGATTTTAGCTAGCGTTGGCTGCGCTCAATCATAATTATGTGATTTGTTTGCAACGCCGACGTTAAAAGTTAAAGTTAAATTTAATGGAGGCGGGGAGGTGACTAATTAAACGTGCTGCCAAAAGGGGTTGAGGGAAGGAGGTGGGTGTGTACGTGTGTGTGTCAGTGTGTGTGTTACACTGACATGTTGACGTATTGTCGCTTGTGTCGCCGAGTGGAAGTTATGACATTTTGATTTCAGTTTCCATTTGATGTCGCTCAGCCGGCGCTAAAAAAACTAGAGATGAAAAAATATGAAAAAAAAAAATAGCCAGACGCTGATTTGTGCTCATGTAGCAATGGGGGGCAGGAAGAGCCGTAGTGAAGTAGGAAGGGGTAAGGTAGGGGTCGGGAGTATGCTAGGTGAACTCAACTAATTAAGACGAGAGTCGGAAGCTGCTGCCTGCAAACGCCAGCTGCACACAATTTAAAAGCGACTGGATTGAGAGGAAAAATAAATAAACAAGATATTTTAATTGCTAATTGCAGTGTGTACACAGTGAGAAAATGAGATGAGATTAAAGTTAAATCATGCTAAAGTTAAGCACAAAATGCATTCAAAGCAGACTTTCAAGTAGCGAATCGAATACTGTCAAAAGAATCATTATCTTAAATATATATATATATTATTGGTAATACTTCAATACAATCCACCCATCATATCTGGTATTTATAAATATAATTGGATGCCAGGCAAAGCAAAAAAAACGTTTTTTTATTAGTTGTGGTCAATTTAATTGGATACTTTTGGTTAACTATTCGGCTCCATAAAATATTATAGACCAAGAAAAGATAGTATCAAATTCATATAATTATAAATATGTTATTAAATTATTTGAAACTAGAATTGTTTTTCACTGAATGAATAAATGTGAATGAGAAAGAAGTGAGTAAATTTTGAGAGACTCCAAACTGATGATTTGAATCAGTTGTCGATTCTAATGAAAATTATACACAAAACAAATATAAATTTCATGTTATGGATCCTTTAAACAGATTGCCTTGGTTCATCTTGTTGTTGTTGTTGTTATTGTTGTTGTTGTTGTTAATAATTTAAATGCTTATCTGGTCGGGAGTATCTATCGCATTGGATCGGATCGGATCGCGTGTGTTGTTTGGTGTATCTTTTACATATAATTGATATTATCTGCATTTCATTTGACTTCTTTTTGTCTTTTCTTTTTTGTTATGTTTTCGTTTCTGTGTTGTTTTTGTTGTTGTTGTTGTTGGTGTTGTTTTGAACATTCCACAGGTTCTCCAGGTTCTGTTGTCTGTTGTCTTTCTTGTGGTTGCAACTCCCTCCTCTCCTCTGCCCCTATCCATCGGTGGATGATCATGTTGACAATCTGCTGCTGAAACAATTTCTTGGAAATTTTGAACTCTTTGAGAAAACCTTTTTTTTTATTTATTTATTTTTATTTTTGTTGTAGCTTTTGTCAAATTCATTCGATATTTGTCGTTTCGAGCAGCGTTTTATTCATTTATTCATTAATAATGTTAATCGATATTCGAATTGTTGTTGTGACAGAGATCAAAATCGTTTTAATAATTTTTTTACAGAGGTAACGATTAATTTTAATTAAAACAGTTCTTCCTTTTATATATTTATAATATTAATAATTGAATCAAAATATCAAAAGGGTATTTTCTTTTATTTATTTATTATCTTAATTATTATCGTCCTAATTTGGGGAATATAAACAATTGTTTTTAAGCTTAAAAATATCTTTGATTTAATAATTTCTTAGCTCAAACCTAATTTTTAGATTAAGATCTTTTATCTTAAAATAGTTCCATATTTATTACGCATTTCAATCACTTTAATTTTAGTTTTAATTTTAAGAATGCCCATGATTGATTTTATATTAAAGCAGTTCTTTCTTTTATTTATTTTTAATTTCAATAATATTTATAATGAAATTATCATTATAAATTTAAGAATAAACAATTTAATGAATAATATTATTTCAATTAAAATTTCTTATCCATTGAAACTGAAATTAAAGGTATTTGAAAGTATTGTTATATTATTATAATAAACTGTTTTATTATAGTATTTTATATAGGGACAAATATTATTAATTCCCATAACAAAATGTTGAATTTTCTGCTTGTATGAAAATGTTGAGAATTAATCCTTAAACTGAGTTTCTTTTTTGTACCCTAGAGTGTTATTTAATCTTAATATTATTATTACATTTAAATATTTCCCATTGTTGTAGTCAAATTAAATAAATTCTTATAATTTTTTTAGTTTTTATTTATAAATACGCTAATTAAGTAGGATACAAAAAAAAAAACAACAAAAAAAGTAGTATAAATAATAGTTACATATAGTGCTTAAACATAAATAGATAGATTAATAATTTCAAATTGAATAAATTATGCAATAATCAAAATACTATAATAAAAATACAACAAAATTTGTTTTCTTTTCGCATTGTTTGTTTGCTGTGCGTTGGGTGTGTGTCTGCGATGAACAGTGGGAACAGTAGCAAAGACACACTCATCTCTCTTGGATGGTTGTAAGCTGAGGTAAGAGTGAAAAACCATTGCCTGCTTTTGGACGCGAGGAAAAGCTTTCCGGTTCGGGTATGTGCTGTTAAAATGGTTGCGAAATTTGCTTAGTGTTTAATCCTTGCAATATTTGGTGTGCAGGACATTCTCCGCGCCGGAGAAAATGGCGCCCTCGTGCAGAGGACACAACTTCAAATACAAATCACTCGACTCTAGCGACTCGATCAGAATATACTCCAGATAAATGCGCGGCGAGGAGAGAATGCGCCACGTCAACGGATTCAGAATATTTGTCTGATATTCCCAGAAGACTGTCGCATGTCCCGGGTCATGCAGATCCCGGCCAGGCACCAGCGATGTGTACTCAAAGCCCGGCTCAAAGTACATGGCCTTTGTTGAGAATTTCATGCGTTCCGTGCTCCACTTGTTGTTGATCCCATGCCCGTTCCCAATCCGCTTGTGATTCTCGTGCAGTTTGATGGAGAGGGTGCCTACCTCGCCGCCATGGAGATTGCTCTCGTCGTGGCTGGAGACACGCACGGTGATCTTGTAGTGCTGCCGGCAGAAGGGTTTGCGATCGCCCGTCATCAGATAAAATACGGGCGGGGCATCCTCCGATTTGACCATGCCCTTCGCCAGATGCTTGCGATAATCCTGCTCGCTATGGAAACCCATGCGCATGCACAGACTGCCCGGCTCCTCGCAGCTGCCGCACTTAACATCCTTGAAGCTCTACGGGGAAGAAGAAAGAGAGAGAAGAACGAGATTAGCCTTAGAGCGGAGAAGAAAGGCGGGTGAAGGGGAAAGGCGGAAGGTGGTAGATGTTGAATGAGGAGGAAAGGAAAGATTGCGGGCGGAATGAGGGGGATTAAGAAAGGACGAATGATGATGAGAAATGAGGGGGAACCGTAGGTGGAGGAGGAAAGAGAAGGAGTAAGGAGGAAAAAAAGCTACTCACATCGTAGGAGTCACAGCTGATGCCCAGAAAGGGACACTTGCCGCCAACAATGGTCTCCGTGAAGAATTGCTCGCTGCGAATGTGATTGCAGCCGACGAACTCCTGCATGGTAGTGAAGAGGGACGCCTTCCGGTTGCTCTTCATCACGTCCTGCAGCTTCTTGTCGCAGCCGGGGTTGTCGAAACCACCATTTGGATAGAAGTCGACGTGGCCCACGCGCTGAATGATGCCCAGTCCACCCTTCATCAGCGGATTCGCATCGGTGTGTATTACATCCACAAAGTGGGCATCGGAGCGATCCAGTCTGACAATCGGGTCGGTGTCCGTGAAGAGGGGTGCAGCTGGATCCAGGCCGGAAATGCGACCCAATTTGAGACCAAAATCACGCTGGAGGTGGGAGCCCGCATAGCCGGAGAGATGGGCGCCCAGGGAGTGCCCGATAATGTGGACATTGTCCAAATTGGGCAGACGAAGTTCCTCGTAGAGCAGGTGAATCACATGCGCTGTTATCGCACCCACTAGGCGTATATTCGCCACGGCCTGAACATACGGCGGACTCGATCCGCCGCCCCAATCAACTAGGATTACGGCGCATTCATCTTTGGCCGGACAATGGGTGAGTAGTGCCTGGGCCATTTCCAGCATCCAGGGCATGGTGCCCGACTCCAGATACCCATGCACAATCAAATAAATCTTGGCCTCTCGACTGATAGACAATCCCTGGACAGCATCCGGATCATTTAGATCAATGTACTTTGGCTGGTCCAGCGAGCGTTGCGTGTATAGCGTAAAATGGGGCTCAATATCTGAAGGCTTCTGCGGATGCACACTTATCGTCCGCGTAACTGTGTTCCACGGCCCATTGATAGGGAAACAGCCGTAGACACCGAAGCATTTCACTTCATTGATATCTGCAAGGAAATCAGAAGAAATTTCAATTAAAATACAGCAAAATTTTCATCCAAAATGTGGAACATGTTGCTAACAGTGCTTGGATATGTTATTAGCAAAAAACACTAATGTAACTCATAACAATACTAAGATGCTGTTCAAGGACAGTGCTTGGATATGTTATTAGCAAAAAACACTCATGTAACTCATAACAATACTAAGATGCTGTTCAAGGACCCACTTTAACACTGTTCTAGAACTAACCTAGTTATGCTAAAGACCTTCTTTCTGTATGTTATTAAAGAGAAGCTGTTAGAGCTTCATATTTATTCTGGCTATGTTAAGGCTTCACTTAAGTTACGCATGCATTCGTCATGTTAATAAAGGCCTCTTCAATTAGATATGTTTTAATTAAAACGTTTACTGCTTCGATGGCATTACAAGAATTGCATATGTTTACTGTTCGACCGCTGTTATCCACTGCTTGCAAATGTCATTGAATGAATACTGCTTGCTCGACCACAACAACAACCACCAAAGTAACGGAAGCAGCAGCTGAGAAGTGCGCGCAAAAATTCTCATTGGTCACATTGGGCGGACTTCATCGGGTCGTTGGCCTTCGGCTATTTAGCCGATTGACTGATCAATGCTAAAACTGTTCGTCGTCATTGCTGTTGTTGCTATTTTAATTTATAGCTGAAGTTTTCTATTAGATAATCATGTGTGCTTTCGACCTCTTCATAAATACACAAGACATTTACATAAAATATATATTCACATGTCTATTGTTAATTATTGTGATTGCTATTTTTCCCCTTTCGACTTGTGTTTTTTCTCAAAGGCAGCTAAAAGCTTTAACCCCTCCCCCACGCCATTACCTCAACAACAAAAAAAAAACCAAAGAAACAGAATTTCAACTTATCTGCGTTTTCTTCGTCTTCAAAGTATACAAAAGCCACTTTCAGGTGAACTCGCTTCTTCTTCGTCTACTTCATGTTGATTTACTTACAAGCCGTTTGCATACTTGAGAAATTTTCGACTATAAAAATACCCTGTATCCGGGTATAAAATCAGAGAATCTTTTTTACTCTGCACACTTAACAAGTCTAAAACAGACTATAGATTGAATACTTGAATACAGTCAGATATTTATAAACTGCATACTTTAATCTATAGAAGATTTGATTTGTCCAACGTAATTCTTCAATGATTACAATTTGTAGATTAACTAATTTTCAAAAGTTGCAATTATCTGTCTTGTATAATTATCTGTCTAGTAAATATCATTTATAAAGCTTATCAAAGGTGATATGTCAGTTTCAAGTGCACTTCAATTCTATAATAGGGATTTTTCAACAAGGGCTTTCAGACTAAAGACTACGTTCTAGATATGACTAAATCTCACAAGAAACAGTCCCATTCTATATGTGCATAGTATATACATTTTATATACAATCTATTTCAAGTCGAAGCACAAGCTAAAATTTAAAGTTTCTAGCCTTTGCATCAAAGATAACCCATATATATATATATATATATAGAATATAGTTTTATGTTTTCTTTTAATGTTTTTTTTTATGTTGTTTTCATTTTTCTATCTCCTCTTCTCTGTTTCTTAAGGAAAGTTCCTAAAACAAACAAATATAATAAATACACTTGAGAGAATATTTCTTCTGATGGTGGTGTTATTTTTTTTCGCAACTGTATGCTGGTACATATGGTATATATTTATATATGTAGACTGCTTAAAGTGCTGTTTAATTTGTTGGCCTGGCTGTAAGCACTTACCACTTTTGGGCGCCGGTGGCAGATCGATTAATGTGTTGACTGCCGCACGACTTGTGTGATTTGCCAAATAGAGCATCGTTTGCAGCATTAAGCCGCCAGTTGTATTTGCCACATACATCTTGTGCTTGCAACAGAAGTTTTTCTCTTCCGCTGTTAATTATTCTACACTTGTTTAAATTCACTTTTGGTTACAGTCTGTCTACATTTTAGGCAGATACACGTCAGAGTTTTTTTTTTATTTTTTCTTTAGTTAATTTTAACTTTTTTGTTTGAAGACAATTTAGCTCTCACTTTTAATTAAACTAATCTTATCGGCTTTTAAATCGCGCAGCTGTCTCTTCTTATTGCTCACACTTTTTGTTGTTGTTCTTGTTGTCTTCGATTTGCCTATTATTTTCTTTCGATAGATCAGTTTGCTAGTAAACGGTAAATCGTTTCTCGCCAGTCTTTCCTTGCCGTCTTTCGCGTTCCACGTTTGTCCGCGCACTGAAGTCGATCAGCTGCGAGCCACGCAATTTGTATGCCTTGACAAACTTGAGCTTCGGCCTCGCTGTCAACGTCGCTGTCGCTGCTGCTGCTGCCGCTTCGATGAGCGGGGTATAACGGCACTAAGATAACTTTTGCCTCTACCTCCCCTTCGAATCAACAGATGCAAAGTACAACGAACGTCGTCGTTGTGTTGGCGGCAGATGCACTTTAAACATGATAAGCGCTTTCAAGCGCTTCGCTGAACAAAATCGATGCGTCGCTAGAGCTACGCTGCCTATGAAGTAAAGCTTCAAAGCGCTTGCTGCTATGTAAAGTTTCCAGAGAGAGAAAGCGAGAAAGACAGAGAGAGAGGGAGAGTGGAAGTAAAAGGGCAAACACTGCACTCAGAAAAAAATAATTCCACATTTTGTTTATTGAATTTTGTATAGCAATTAACAACTTAGGTTAATCGGTTGTCAACCTGAAGGTGTACACATAGGCCATCTTTGGCCCATTGTGATAAAATAACCACAAATAACAACTTACTTTTAGATTTTAATTTTTTAATTTTTTATAAATAAAAATAATTTCTTACATTTTTATTTTTGCCTTACGAGTATAGAAAGACATAGAGATGATTGTACTCTATCTAAGCGATAAGCGCAGCTTGAAGCAGCAAAACTTAAATAGAAACTATGTCAAGCTCTCTGCCCGGCAAGCCTACAAAACACACACACACACACCCATGTGTATATACATATGGATGAGGGGGCGTTGAGGTTGTTTACAGCTGCCGAAGCGGGTGGCTGGCGCTTTGCTGTTCGGTTTTGTTATCAGTGTTTCGGATTCGGGATCCAAAGTCCATTGGCAAAGGTGTTTACCGACTGGCTTGATTCGTCGCCAACAGGATTTCAATTTTGTGCCATTGACGTCAATTGTCTGCCAGTGGTGATCCGCAGTACCAGATCGCAAAGAATAACCCAGCTTAGCTGCCTTATCATTTAATAATAATAATTATTACTCTTCTTCTTGTTGTTGTTGGTCGTTTTCCCTTGGTTTTTCTTAGTACTCTCTGATTTACTCATTAACCTCTTAATCCCCCTTGTTAATCATCGGATCTTAAAATAGTTTTTTGTGTGGCGAGGTTAGTTTTTGAGTAGGCCTCTGTGCAAAGCGAATCAACTTTTTTTTATTGGTCTCGCAATGCAAAAGATTATTAATCCCATTTTTTTGTTGCCTTTAGTTACATCTTCTGGACTTTGACATTACGAAAGTTTTAGTTGATTTTTATTTAATATAATTTAATTTAATTTTATATTTTGTAATATTCAAAGTGAAAGTTCGAAAATAGTTCGAAAAGAGTTTTAGATCAAAGTCAAGATCGCCATTATAATTTATGTATATAAAATATGGTATACAAATTATTATAAATTTATTGAACAAAATGATTACATTTAAAATGGGCTTATTCAATGTGTTTTCTTTTTTTATTATTGTTGGATTTTGATTTGTTTTCAAAAAAAAACGCATCGCATCGGTAATCAGTGTATGAAGAGTATTTTTGTAATTCTGCGTCTGTTTTTTGTTGTTGTTGTTTATTTTTTTGTTTGTTATTTATAAAAACACAAAGTGCAACATTGAATATACGTCAGCAACTGAACTCTTCAAGGCGATAATACCCTCTGACATAAGTGTGCTGAAAATTAATATTAAAACGATCACAACAAAATTTGCATACTGATTGATTAAATTGGTTCGAGAACTATCGATATTATGGTTTTTACCCATTTTGCTGAAAAATAAATGCATTATAGTAATTTATTTGAATCAGAATTTTTATGGAAACGTTTTGTTAATTATAATAAAAAAGATTAACTGAAAATAGTTTTTCATATTTACCGAAAATTTCTAGTCAGAAACGCGTTTTTAACTTAGAATTTAGTATTTATCTAGAGCTGACAATTGGTTTTTGAAAGTCGGATGACTTTTGGCGAAGTTCTGGCTCTGGAAAACTTTTCTTCTTAAATTATGAATTAGAGTTAGGATTTTGAAGTCCAATCGCTAAAGTTTATGGACCCGATTTGACAATCTGCTTTAAATAGATTTATAAACCAAACAACTAAAAGATTTTCTTATGGAATATTTAGGTAAATTTCATTTTATTTTTTTTTAATATGTTTTTTAAATACTCGTATAAAATAAAACAAAATATTTGTTTAATTATGTATTATGCTTGTATGGAGCAAAAGTTTAAAGATGAAACTCGTTTCGCACAACTATTCATTTTTGGTTATGATCGATGGCATATTAATGTATATTAAGTAGTATTAAAAAAAAAAATTAAAAAAAAAAAACGTTTTAGGCACTTGGTATAACTTATTGTCGTAAAAATTAGTTAAGGCAAATCGCGGGACAAATCTGTTGGAAATTACAAAGGATTTCATAAATGTGACAATAGTTAGATACAGATAAGATGGCACTTAGCATTAAGATACTTAAGATACAACTAGTTAAAGATTATGAAAAAAAAATAGAAATAGAAAAGATTTTTTTTTTTTTGTTTATTCTCGATTTGGATCGTGGATGGTGGATTGTGGTTTGTGAATCGCCTCACTCGCTGCGCTGCATAATCATCTCGATTTTGTCGCCAGCGACGGCGATCAGCGGCACCGTTAAGCAACAGTCAAAGTCCTGCGTCTTCATCTCATTGACCTGGGGGCAAATACAAGCAATAAATTCTAAAATTAGAAATACGAAATCTAAGCGGTTCAAACCGGAGCTGATAGGATCTAGTCACATAAATCGATATATTTTTAGATTTATAAATACAAATAACAAAACAAGACACATTTTAAACCAATTAGAACATAAACATAGCTTTTAAGAATCGCCGCAAAACTATAGAATTTTGAAATGATCTACATGATGTTAAATTATTATTGTCTATGGGTCTATTTCGGAATTATTTTAGCTTTAGTTTAACAATCATATATCTTCTGACGATTCTCACATTACCAAAACCTTTAACATATCACTTTATATTATTGAATATGGATCTTCTATATGGGCTCTCAATTATAGGACTCACCAGACTGAAATAGAATCTGCACAAAAACTATTTTTGTTATGACCTTTCCAAATTTTAGCTTGGTATTAATAATAATAAATTATTAACTTATCGTAAGATATTTTCCTTATACATCTGATCGTAGAACATTGCTTGCTTATAGGTTAAAATTGATTGTTCAGTTGAATTATTGTTAGTTTTAAGCACTCTCTCTTCAAACATGTATTGGAAACTATGCTTAACTATCCTTAACCCATTTCCGATCCTATGCTCCAGTTATAATAATCCCTATGCCGATAATATATATTATTAATGGTATATGTGTGCGTCACTTGCCTGCATAATGCGATCGAAGGGCTTTAGCTGACCGGACATATCCGCTGGGCCGCCGCTACGAATGCGATTAATGAAGACGCCTCGCTCGTAGAGTCCATCCGAGACGGAGAAGCCATAATCATCGTACACCTTATCCTTGTAAAGGGTGACATGAAAGATGCGCTGCTGTTGCTGCTGTTGTTGTGCATCTGTGGCATTGTTATTGAGGCTGGCCTCGGTGTTGGCCGATGGACTGCGAGGACGTCGCTGCACCCGCGCATAGATGGCCTGGGTCTGCAGTGGCAAGTTGGAGTTGGCGCCGCTGCCACCACTGTTGCTCGTGTCGTGGCTGCGCATTATTTTCAGATCGACAACGTTGCTCAGATTGTGCAACAAAGTGGTGGCATGTGACAGCGACATGCCCTGCACCGAATGATCACCGATCGCCAGCAGCTGATCCCCAACACGAATCTGTCCATTCTTGTGCGCGATGCCACCTGCCCCAACACAAATAACATATATATATATATAAATTAAGAACGGATCAGATATGTTTCTCTCTCAAGCTGACTCACCATCGACGATGGCGCTAATGGTAATCGGCTTGGTTATATCCTCACTGCCGGCCAGGGTAATGCCCAGCAGTCCGCCCATTGGCTTCAGGTGCACCGTGAAGATGATCTGATGCAGGCTGCTCCCGCTGCTCTTGCTGCTCGAACTGGCTGCCGAGCCGTACACCTTGCTCTCCATTGGCGGCGGCAATGCCGTGCAGTCCACGCTGCAAACAATCAAATGCCTTGTTCAATCAATCGGTCAATCAATTGGTCAATCAGTCAATCATTTACCTAGCATATCTATTCAGCTCATAGCCACCATATGGATGCGTTTCACGACGTTCCGCATCCAGTTCATCATCCTCCTCGGGCAGCTCGGTGGTCAGACTCTGTGTATTTGCTGCCCCAACAAAGGATCGACTTGTCGAGCAGCCATTGGCCACCGGCGGCCAGATACCATTTGGCTGTAGCTGTGCCTGTGGCGGATGACGCAGCTGTACGGACTGCAAGCTGCCCGTCTCATCCAGAGTGGGAGCGCGAAAGTAATCCGGCTGTGGGGTGCTCGACTTGAGCGAGATGCAATCGTTGTAATTGCAATTGCTGTAAATGGGACTGGGCAGAAAGTCGGGCAACACCACCCGCTTGATGGTCAGTGTGGTAAAGTCCGCATTGGATGATGCATTGCCTACTCCTCCTGCAGCTGCTGCTGCTTGGTTCTGTGTGGGCAGCTCCTTGAGCAGGGCATCTACATTGAAATGCTGCACGGGATGCTGGTCGACAGCCAGAAGTATGTCGCCCGGTCGCAGGGAGCCACATCGATGTGCCGGACTACCCATTTTCACATCGGATATGACCAGACCAGCACTGGAACCACTGACGCTGAGGCCCAGGCCACATTTGCCAGCGCGCAGTAGCTTGACGTTGAAGACACCGCTGGATGGCACCACAGCGTCGGGCATATCGAACTCGACCTCCAGCTCCAGCCAGTTGGCAGCCGTGGGGAGGACGGCCGCACTGTTGCCGGGCCGACCGTCGAGCAGTTGTCGCATTGCCGCCACATCCAAGCTGTACATCTTATTGATGGCCACAATTCGATCACCGGACTGCATGCAACCGCTGCGATCCGCCACAGAATCGGGCAGGATCTGGCCAATGGTCACGGCTCGACCGCAACTGCTCGCATTGCCCAGCACAATGCCAGCTCCTTGACTACAGTCGAGCAGCACCGGAAAGCTTTCCGCCCGGCACAGACTGGGATTGGGATTGGCTGTGGCTGTGGCTGTGACACCATTGGCCTCCAGGGTCACCGAACTTTTGCGAATGAATCGCTGTCGCTGCTGCCTGCCACTCGATTTGCGTGATTCCAGTGTGCTGAAACTGTACTTGGGGCTGCCCAGCGACGTCATACCTGCAATGTAGGATGCACTCAGACAAATCAGTGGCAAGAAAAATTAAAAAAATATATTATTCCCTAACCAGTCATTGAAGAAGCAGTCTCAGACTCACCTAGGAATTTATTTATATATCTACTATAATCGATGTCTACCTTTGTAAGAATAATTTATTGCCAATAAATTAAAAAAAACCTGATAAGGTAAATTAAAATTCAAAAAAATCTAAAAAAAAAATTTTTTTTAAAAAAATGTGTTTGTAGTGAAATTTATTTAATGAGTTTATATATTCTTGATTAGTATTAACAATTGAGTCAATATTCAGCCATTTTGAAACTGGCCAGATCGAGCCACTATATAGCTGATGAGATGACTCCAATCTGCGAGGGTATATCAAATCCGACTCTAATTTAGACGGAAGATATTCAATTTATATTGCTGGTATATATATATATATATATAGTCTATACATCTGTTGCACAATAAAGTGCGGATCGTTAGCTATTTGGATTGTTTTTTTCAGTGCATTCTAAATGATGTTGTTATTTTTAGACACCCCTCTGCGAGCAGCTGTCGCTTAGCCACTATTTACGGCCGGCCTGGCAAAGATTCTGCCTGCCCAAACTTGGCCAATAGCTTTTAACACACGTTTTTGCCCCTGCCGCATAAGGAGGCAGTAAGTTTTGGGTGGCAGGGGCAGAGGGAGGAGGAGGTGGAATAGGTCGCCTCCATCTGATGGGAATGTGTGAGAAATAGTTCAAACGCTTTCAACTGCAGCTAATCCGCAGCTTAGTCACATATGCACACACATGTGTGTGCCTGTACATGTGTGTGTGTGTGTGTGCGTGTCGCCTCATTGCTGTTTATTTGCCTGTCGCTCTGGCCCTAGAATTTACGGTCTAAAGTAGTCGTCCATTGTCGCCCCCGAAAGTCAAATTGTTCGTCTTTTGAACGCACTCAAACACAAATTGATTGGCATTCAGCTTGATTGAGCGAGGGCTGCACAAATAGTTTGTTAACGAGTGGGAGTAAACTTAATATATATATATATGTAGATTTATATATGTATATTTAGATATGCCGATGTTTAAAATTGTTAACATTTAACTGCGGGTGGTTGCCATCAAATATTCTTGAGTCAATTCCGTTGAGTCGCAATACATTGAGCAACCCTCGCTACGTATTGGTTTAGCTGCTGCCGATCTCGCCAACGTCTGCTGTTCATTAGCCAGACGCCCACGCAACGCAACCTTCAAAGCACCATTTTTGGATGGGCGCTTTGACTTTTGGCGTTGCACAAACAGCCGCCGATTGGGGCACTTAGATAGCCAAACATAAAATAATAGATGGAGACTAGCATATATATATATATATATATATGTGTTGCAAGAAAGGAGTGAGCATTGTGGCATGTGGAACTTACCACGTCGCGCCAATGCATAAGCCGGCATGATCTGCATTTGTGTGTAGCCGCGTCCGCTGGTGTCCAACATGGTCATGACCTCATCGGGAGTGTAGTTCGTGCTCTCAATCATTGTCTCGTCGATGGATAGCACCTGATCGCCAACTGATAAGGCGCCACAACTGCACACAAAAAGACAACAAAAGAAAAATATATATATATATATATAAACAGAATCAGAATAAATCACACAATGCGAATTCTACGTTTGTATCTCAATTTAAGCAATTTTTAGAGTTAATGTCATGAAATTAATGCGATTCCTATTTTGTAGAGTCAGATTAAAGATTAGCGAATAGGTCACTCGTAGAAGCCATCTGGAAAACGTATCATTTTTTATGGCTACATTTTTTTTTATTAAATATTTGTAATATTGTTAATTTTGCAAATTTAAAGGAAATACGGAATTTGCTAGAAATTCTTGTTTAATGGATATTTTATGTGATATGGCAGCTATTTAAATTTACATTCCAAAAGGAAAAACTTGTTTTACTGATGAATGCACAGTTAAATATATAAATAAATGGACCAGAAAAAAAAAATTTCCTAGGTTTTCTATAGATCTTAGAAAATGTTCAATTTCGGTTCTGGTTCTGGTTCTGAATTGGACTGAAATGCTGGTTGGCATGGAATGATAATTATCTCAAATCGGGGAATACGAAATCGATAAACGATTAATATCGATTATAGATGGTTAGTGATAAATGTAGATAAATGTTAGTTAGTAAGTGTTTTTGTAATTGAAATACTCACCGATCGGCAATACTGGCGGGTAGTATGCTAGCAATATATATATCCGATTGGGTAACTTCATCAATGCGATCGGTACTGCTGCTGCTGGTCGCTGTGCCCGCCGAGCTGGAGCCGGTGCCGGCGCTCGAATAGTTGCACAGCACCAAACCCAATTTATCGTTCATGGGTCGCTCGATCTCGATGATTAGCGGTCCCATCGAGAACTCGACGTTCTGCACAACGGACACGTCATATTCGATGGTCAGATTTGTATAGCCGGAAACGTGGCCGCATTTAATGATCTGTTGCGCCTCCACCAGGGTCTTGCCAATCAACGAGATCTAACAGTGCAGACAGAGACAGGAAGAGTGTGTGTGAGAGAGAGAGAGAGATGTACGACCTATAAGGAGGAGGTCCCTTGACTTACATTATCGACGCGCAGCAGACGATCGCCGGGCTTAATGCGACCCGTCTTATAGACGGGGCCGTGCAGTCTTACGTGGGTCACGATCAGCGGATAGTCGCCGCCCCCTCGCAGCGTTAGGCCCAGGCAGCCGCTCTCCCGCTCCACGGTGATCTGTGCCAGTTTCGAGGTAACATACAAACTATTCTGTGAAACTGACAATTACGAGAGAGGCAGAAAGAGACAGAGAGAGTGTAAGAGAGAGAGAGAGAGGGAGAGTATTGATGAGAATAACACTTACTGCATTCGGGTAGAGAGTACTCAATCTCCACAATAGCTGGAGCCGCATCTGCTCCACTGGAGCACAGCATGTTCATAATCTTTTGATTGCTGAGGCCAATTGTTGAGATGCCATCGATCTGATGGAGCCGATCGCCGGGCAGCAAAAAATCGGCAGCATGACCAACTGGATTGAGTGCCCCAATAACCGGTGGATAGGATAAATCATTGCGTTCTGTGAATGGATTAAAATTGAGAAATCAAAATTAATATTTTTTATAATCAAACAACTTACTAGGTATTTATGAATGAGCTAAAATTCGTATTCTTAGCCATTCTTCTAAATGAACATGTGGGATATATTTTTCTTTATTACTAAAAAATAACCATTTAATGTACATCATATTTACATATTTACATCATGTTCCCTGACAGGTAGTGTTAGCGATGCTCCGACATATTTCTATGAAGCTCTTCACAAATATTGCATATTTTTGCAAATTTGCAATGCATCAAAAGCATTCTGCCACAAGTTGCACGCAATTTCCAATTTGAATTGATAGATCTGTTCTTTAAAGATTTGGATAACAATCTATAACCAATTGATGTGAAAATACATTTTTTTAAAAAGTAGCATGGAAAATGCTTAATTGAACTCGTCTTTGTATAATTTATTATAAAAGATCACTACAAGAGCAAGGTTTATGCATTCTCGATTTGATATATATATATACATATATATATATCTCAAAGGGTTTTATTGCTATTGGAAATTGAGCTGTTTTTGCAGTTTTTGCAACTTTTGTAGAAGAGATGCCCACCTCAACTACACACACACTTGCACACACACACACACACACACACACACACTTGTGTTAACTTTGACGCAAAAGGCGACTTTTATTTTCGCACGCTTCAATGGCGCCTAAAGATTTTCCTAATATCCGCAAAAAAGACAACCCAAAAAAATTGAAAAAATCACATTAAGGAAAGACAAGGGCAAAGACACTGAGAAAAAAAACCGTTACGTTCAGTTTTTGTGCGATTCGCCTCATCTGCCACGCACAACAACAAATGTATCTTGCAGATACATTTCCCTAGATGCGTATCTAGGCAAACAGTTATTGTTTGTGTATAAAATAACTCTTATTTTGTATTCACAGAAAAGGGTATATTGAAGTTGTGCAAATAGTAAGTATACAATATATGTTCTTGATCAGAGGCAGCTGCCGAGTCAATAAAAAAACGGATCTAAAATATAAAATAAATAAATTAGACTTTAGACTTGAAATACACGATATTTCCAAAAATTGCCAACGATTTTCTACACGAAAATTATTATGTAGTTAGTTTGATAGTTTGTAGTTATTATTGTTTAGCTTTCAGTATCACATTTTCATTTGGAGGTTCTTCTGCATTATTAATTTTAATACATATTAAAAAAAAAAAATACACAACTTTTTTTAAATTTAGTTTTGCCCTTCAACAATTTCAGCATAATAAACATTAAACAGTTAATAATCGTACTGAATATTTATAGTTTCTGATCGTATTCAATTTAGGCCCGTTTGACTGGCAGTGTTCGTTGCTTGCTGCCTTGGTCTCCATTACCAATTCTGTCAACGGCTCGTCATGCGACACAGTCGCGCCTTTTGGCCAAATTGCAACAAAAAAAAAAAAAAAAAACCAAAAACTAATCGTAAAAAGCGGCTAGCCAAATTGTTGATTGTTGTTGATGTTGATGTTGTTTTTGCTATGACAAACTACGCAGGCAGTGACTGTGTGGATGCCACAGTTGCTACAGTTGCTATTGTTGGCAAGTTGCCAGTTGCCAACAACATAAGCAACAAATTATTAAGTCCCAACATGCCCCGCCCCAAAAACCTCCAACATGTCGCAAATTTTGAAGACGCTTACGTCAGACAGGCGGCAAAGATGACTGGAAGCCAGGAGTCTAGTCCAGCTCTGGCGCAATTGGGGTGATACACTTAAAACACAACTAAATGTAAATCTCCAAAATGCAATCGAAGATTTTACAAGAATCATTTCAACAAACAGTTGACTAACATTTAAAACAAATCAAATGCTTTTTTTTTTTTTATTTCTACACTTATATTTTTTGTATTTAAATAAAAAAAAAATTGCTCAAGAGAAAATATTTATATATTTGTTTGTTTTTATTTTGTTCAGTGTAGGCTTAATCCCAGTCTATGGCCATTGCAATCTTCTATTCTGTGTAGCTGACACTTACTATCTCTGTCTGGTGGCTGCTACCACTGGGGGCGTGCTGCATGCGGCATGGCGAATCTCTGGCCGAGCTCCCGCCATATAACGCAATATGTTGAGATTAGTCAGGGAAACGAAACAAAAATTCTAGACTACGGACTACAGACGGCGGACTACGGACTACGGACAACAACTACGGATGCAGACGAAATATATATTATAATGTCTGGCAGTCGACAGACTCGCCACGCCTGTGCTGCACGAGGAGAAGGAGGGGTGGCGAGTGGAGTGGAGTGGAGGGGCGGATGGCGTCGTTGGCAGATTGAAATGATGATTTATTTTGGCAGCGGCGACGTCGACGGCGACAACGACGACGACGACGACGACGACGACGAAGAAGATGAAAACGACGACAAACGATGTTTGTCCATCGGCTATCGACGCGGACGCGTTCCGCATTCAAATCGTATAGTATCGGCCCACTTTTGGCTGGAGATCAAGACAGTTCGACCGCAACAGCACCCCTCCCAAAGTTAACCAAAAAAAAAAAAAAAAAACACACACACACACACACACAGAATATGAATAAACTAGAAAACCGAAAACAAGAACCGCAAATTGAAACGGGGGGCCAGCGCATATTGTATCAAGTTAATGAATTTCTTATGACTCAATAGTTCATGGAGGAGCCAACAAACAAATCATATCGAAAGACAGGCAAAGACCTACACTGAGAGAAATGCTTGACTGTTATGGTATAGCACTCTTTATGCATGGATATATATATATTTGTATTAAACAAAGAATGCGAAACAAGCGAAAATAAACATTTTTGAGCACCATTTAAATATTAATTTTTTTTTTTTATATTTTAAATAAATATTTGTTTGCTTCGGCGAGGGTCAAACATAAATTTCGCTTATACTCTTAAAAATGCTGTACACATTTTAAAATATAAGCAAAGAATATAATACGATTTTGGACAGATTGAACAAGATAATATAAATACGCATACAAAAGGATCGTTAAATTAAAAAAAAAAATATTTATTTCAAATAAATTATTTTTAAAGCTTTTTAAAGAGATTAAAATGTACTTATCAAACTGAGCTAAGGCTAAACGTGTTTTATGATTTGAAAACTCATAATTAAAATACTTGTTATTTTTTTCATATAAATAGATTCAAGTCTTTTATAAAGACTGTAACTTTAGCCTAATAACAAACCTTTTTTTTCATATAATTCTAATTAAACCTTTATCAATTGTATCTGTCGAAATACTCATTTTGGCCATAATTTGTAAATCTAACCTAATAACCAGGGAAAGGCAACCCGTCGATTTACAAATTGATTTAACTCAATTATGGAATCATTTTTGAAAAATTTACCAACTATGACAGACAGCTGTCAAAAATCACAAGAGCCAAATAATTGAACTTTTTGTGTGTGTGTGTTCAAAATGCGGGCTACTGTTTTCAATCTCAATAGATTCACAAATCTGGAATCGCAAATTTAAATCCCCTCAATGGAATTGGTGAACAGCTGCCATTAATATTGATATAATTACAAATGATGGTGGTAAATAATTATGCCACATTAGGAGTTCACTTGAATGTGTCAATTCGCAGCTAACCCGCCCCGTGCCCACTGTCTGCCACTTACCTGCAAAACTGATGGCCAAATTGAGGGCATTGCGTGGCAGCGTGATCGTTGTATATGTTGTGCCCCTTTCCGGTGCCAGTCCAGAGTCCTCCGACTGTGCCGGACTCATCGCGCGTTCAACTGCAAAAAGAAAGAAATATGAGAAAATTATAAGATAAAGAGCGGAGATCAGGCATGGCGTAAAATCAACATCAAAGGTGTCTTTTGGCCCAGACAAAGACGTTCATTGACCGGCACCCCCTACCCCCTACCCCCTGCCCCTATCACCGCACATAATAATTTTGCCAAAAGCAAGCAGAAAACCGAATCCGATGCAACAGACCGTTGCACGGGTTGAACAACGGACTTGCTTTGCGGATTTCCCCCATGCATTACCAAAAGAAAAAAAAAAAAAGTTGAAAAAAAGTAGGAAAAAAGTAGCGCCAGAAGATCAAAGCGACCCACCGATTTCGCCATGGAGTTTTCGCCTTCCGGTTCGAAAGAAAAGAGCTGCCCCTATGTGACCCATAATTGCTATCGAATTGATTCATAAACCAACTGATTGGTTGCACGCGTCACGTTGCTTCCCCCTCATGCGTCCACTAAGTAATTTTTCAAAATTATCGCCTACAAATTTGACGTTCATTACAAAAATGTAAACAGGGATTGAAGGCGGTTGTAGCATTATTGCAATCCAAGGCTCTTAAGCAGCATTGCTCAATAGTAGAGAATTTGGTAAAAACTTAAAGCAAACGATCATATATCATATTTGAAACTAAATCCATAAATGCTTAATAAGATATGATTTATTATCCATATGGATTTCTTGAAAACTCGCGACTCATTTGTACAAACTGTAATTAAGTTTTCGGATTACCAAAATCAAAGGGCATAGTTCCTATCAGCTGGATTTATGCTTTGTATATATGTCTTTGACCCACTCCTCAACAAGTAGCTCGAATTCACTGCTGAGATTTATATGTTATTGTCCGCATCGACAAGCAGATCTTGCACAACACAGAAAAAAGCATGAAATACAGCAATAACAAACAAAAAAAAAATTGAATTTCTCCTCAAAATCAATTTATAATTTATTTCATTGAGCAACAATTGTATACGAATTGTAAGAGAAACAGATGCAACCTGTCCACAAATCGTTTAAGAATGAAATAATGAATGTGAATGAAATTGAAATAGTAAAAAGCCAAACAAAAAAATCTTCGATTTGCGTAAATTTTGCATTTGCATTAACTTACACAACTATAACTCTATAGATATATATAATAATCGTGTTTAAGAAGTAACAAAATGTGAGCAAGATTTTGACCGGTTTCTTGTACTTTTTTGGAAATTGTATTCAATGTTTTCTTCTTTTTTTTTTGCGGAACATACGAAATGGGCTACAATTACCCCTTTTGCTGCGAACATGTGCGGCCAGAACAGACGCACACCTAAACTACACACACACACACACACACACGCACACACATGTGCGTTAACTTTGACGCAAACGACGACCACAGCGGACACGACTTTTATTTTCGAACGCTTCAATGGCGCATAAAGTTTTTCCTAATGCCAGCGCCCAAGTCGGAAAAACAAAAGCAATAATTAGGCAAAAAAAAAAAATAAAGAAAAAAAAACGAAATGAAAACCCAGAACCGAAAAGCAAAAAGCATAACAAAACATATAGAAAAAACAGCGACAAGGGCGGAGAAGCTAAAAAAACGTAGCGTTGAGATTTTGGGCGTTTCGCCTCATTTGCCAAGCATAACAACAAATGTATCTTGCAGATACATTTGCCTAGATGCGTATCTACGTGCACAGATGTAGGTGTATATGGGTACTTGTATTTCGGTATTGTATACATACACATTTGCATAAATATATAGACATTTATATGTTTTGAGTATTTCATTTATTTTTATTGAATGTGTTTAGCTTTTCTTGGGTTTGCTTTTTTGCCAATTTCTAATATATTTTAGTGCCACTTTTGGTTGCACATTATGCGGCCAGCGTCATTTGACATTTGGCCGCTTCTTCCTCATCTTCTGGCTGTGCATTTCCTTTTCTTTTTCTGTTAATATTTCTCTTTTTTGCCCACTTTACACATTTTGCTTTGATGTCATTTCACATTTTACATTTATTTTTCTACAATTCTTTGGCTTTTGGAGTGTGTTTCTCTGTTGTTTTTTTTTTTTGTGTGTGTGTTTTTGTTTTTTGCTATTTTTGTGTGATTTTTCATTTTGATTTCGGCCAGCGGCATCGCTATAAGTTTTTCATTTTCATTTCTTTTATTTTGTTTTTATTACTGCCGTTGTGTTTTCGACATAATTCATCGGATTTGTCGAGCGGAAATCAGCTTCAGATTGAAACTACACATTTATACAAATTTATGTATTTTTTTAACATTCAATTCTGGCCATTCAACCAGAATCAGAATCAGTTTGTCGGTTGAGACACTATTGAAGGCTATTCATTAATTCTTTTAATATTATTTTTAGATTTGATCAAAAATTCTATTCTTCATCCTTGGTCTTACATCGGAAAAAACCACGTGCGAATTTTCTTTTTTTTTGTATATTGAATAAGCACAACGCCAAAAATACGATGTTAAAAATATTTTTTTTTAAATTTTTTAATAACACAGTTGAACTAATAATAATATAAATTTTATATTTTTTCACAATTATTGCGGGTGACAAAACTTTCTGGGTGACTTCATTAGGAAATTGCAAATTGACGGGCAAATTCGCGGGGCCATTTGCAGTTCCGTTTAAAGAGGCGACTGCTGCCAACTGCTGCAAGGGGCGGTCGGGCTGCCCGGGGGTGGGGAGGTGTTGGAAATCATTAAAAACTATTTTGGGTGTTTTGTTTTTTTTTTTTTTTTGCAGTTCGCTCGGTTTTTATGGTCGGTTTTTTGGCATTCGTTGGCAGGCTGAAAAAGTTGCAGTTAAATTTATCGTCGACAGTTGTGCGTTGCAAGTAGCTTGTTGCATGTGGCAAGGCGGAAATTGCGCTGAGCCGCAACGTCGCAACATTAGCGGGGAAATGGTGCTAGTTGGCATTACCACTTCCTGGACTAATCCTGGCAATTAAACAGATCACACAGATCGCATAGATCGCAGAACGTGCACAGTTCACTTGGCAGGGTGATTGAAATAGATGGACAGTTGGACAGTTGGTTTACTTTTGAATGGCAGCTCACTTCTCACTTGAAGGCCGCCCCAGCCCCAAAGATTTCTCAACTCACTCAACTCAAGAAATTGAACGACGGATTGACTGACGGACTGACGGACTGACAATAGGTTCGACACACACAAGTTCGCTGGGGGTCTTTTCTGTATCTTTTTTTCTTCCCCCCCCCCCCCCCCGTTATTTACGGCACATTTGCAACAAGATATTCCATTCGCTTTGCAACATTTACTTTTGGAAATAGACATCATTCAAATCACAAAGAGGAGCTGTACTCCCTATAATATCTCCCCCCCACTCCTCCCACTCTTGTATCTGCCCCTAATGAATACATTCATCTGTTAATGTTTTGGTTATGTGCAGCGAGCATCTTTTAACTAGATGAGTTCATTTGAAATATTATTTTTTTTTTTTTTGCGAGTTCTTGCTTGTAAACTTTATAGATATATATATATAGATATGTTTTCTATAGAAAAAGTGAAATGTTCGATTTCGAACTAAGAATGAGAACTCGAAATAAGTCATTCATGCAAATCCTAATAATAGTTCTTACTTTTAATCAAATCCAGTCGTATTATTCGTATCTTTTGTTCTACAATCTGTCTGCCTCTTCGTATTTCAACTTAAAATAGAAAATACGAGTTTAAGAATTGTGTAAAAAATAGCACTCATTCCCATTCTGGATGAAGCATACTTTTCACTTTCAACATTCTGCCCATTTGACAGGTGCCTCCTCCAACAATGTGGGCCAAGCGGGAAATGTGTGTCGATTGATTGACGTGCGATTATGGAGTAGTACTTGGTTATTCCCTGGTGCAGTTTCGAAATGTACAAAAAACAAAAGAGTAGACAGAGAGAAAGAGGAGTACTTAGAGAAATGTGCGCAATACTTGCCGCGCCTTGGCTTTTGAAAACACACAGAGAGAAATATTAATGTGTCCATTAACCTCGCTTTGTCACTTTGTATAATGGACGACAGTTACAGAGGAACAGTCTGACTGGAAAATATGTCAAAAATTTCACAACACCACCCTGCAGGGGCGGGGCAAAAGGGGCAACACGGTGGGTGCCCACCAAGCGACAGGCGAAGACAACAAGAAAAACCAATTATTGCAAATGAACTCAAGTGTGGTTCCGCAAAAAAGCAAAAAAAAAAAAAAAATACAAGAAAAAAGAATAAAATGTCAACATCTGATAAAGCCGCAACGAACACATGCCCCAAAACCGAGAACGGGGCAGTTGCAAGGGCAGCGGATGCAGCCAAAGTGCAACAGCCGATGAACTGAACTGAACTGAACTAAGCGCAACTCAAAACTCAATGCAACGGAAAGTTGCGTGCAAATAAAAAAAAAAGAAGAAGAAAAAAGAATAAAGCGAATTTCGCAAGAGGGGAGTGCTTGCCGTTGCTGCCTGTGGCATGCAGCAGGCAGTTGCAGCTACTGCATTTAGATCCTCAACTATTTAGCAAGACGATGACATTTCTGAGTTGAAAAAAAAACGAGAACGACAATTGAATGAACTAGTTCATGCGAACAGCATTAATTATTGAGTTAAATATTTTTAACAGCTGTTGCAAGTATGCAAGTTGTGTCTATGTGTGTGTGTCTGTGTGTGTGTAAGCCAAGCTTCACACATTTATTAAGCAGCGCCAACTCATATTTTAGTCCAATATTACTATAAATATTTGTTAGTTGATTCGATCAGTTCCTTTAGGCAATTAAATATAGTAAATTATAGTAAAATTAAGTCTGATCCGTCCAATCTGCAGGCATATAAAATATTCCTTATTGGTTATTTTGCAAATGCTTTCAATCTAATTGAATTATTCCGCTTGCCCCCGAATTAAGTGTGAAGTGTGGCAAGCAGACAGCAGACAATATATAGACACATATATTTGTATAATATATATTATATAGTGTATATTGACGTTTTAGTGTATGTGTGTGAATATGTGTCTCATTATTGCGCCGTTTTGAGGCAAATATTTAGCGAGCAAGAAAAACGACGCGACGCGTTGCAAGAGAATTGATTTATGCCCAAACGAGTTGTTGTTGTTGTTGTCGCGGCGGCGTCAGTTCCTTAAAAAAAAATAATAAGCAAAGCAGAGTCCACCCACAGTGTGGCACAGGGGTCGAAGGGGCGTTTCATAGGCGCTGAGTGTCGCCTCATATATATGTATCCCTGTATGTACGTATTTATGTATGTGTTGCACTTAATAAAGAGCCAATGCAAATAAAACATGCAACACACAGTCAGCATTTTCATTTGCAACAGCAACAGTCACTCTCGTTCCCGTTCCCGTTCCCATTCCTCAACTCCTGTCCAATTCCGCGCTTCATTTCCCACTGGGCATATAGACGATAGCATATATGATATGAGATATATATATATTTATATATATATATATATACATATGAATTCCCAGCAGTCTGCTGCTTTCTTTCTTATCGTTGGCAAACAGAAACTCACAATCGCATGCAACATAGAGTACTTGCAACTGTAAGGGGCACAGATTTATGCCCCAAAATGTTAATAGCCCATAACCAATCCTCGGTCGCACACCCAACACACGTACCGCACCGCCCCTCACATTATTTTGAACCAGTTTCCCGATAAGGTCTCCCGGTATGGATTAACATGCATTCGATCCGTTTGGATATTCAATTCGACTGCTGTCACACAATGAAAGGCGTTTCTCCCAGAACCACTGATAACTGCAACGTGTAAATATGTTACCTCTATCTGTATAATGCACATATCTATAAAGATTTCAATATACCCAAAATGGGAATCGTATAAATGAACATTTTGTTAACCATTAACTAAAAGGTTTGGCTTTTAAAAATCCGTTCAGTTTTGAGAAAATCATTTCAGTGAAAACATTGTGCTTATAAATATAATATTATCCAAGAGAAAATAAATAGAATACTGAATACTACAAAAGGATTCCTTAAGTTAAATGCGTTTCCCAATAAATGCTTAACTCTAAGAGAAAACACTTTTAATTTGACTAATATGTTTCATAGTAAATATTCCTTTTGTCATATGAAATGTTCAAAATATATTAAAAAAATTTTAAATTTAGAAATGTGTTTCTACTGATTCCTAGAATAAACTTAAAAATTTGCATATCCATATTTTGCTTAATTCAAATGATATATTTAAACATTAAATAAATTTTAGTATTTAACTAAGACTTTATTTTATTAATTTGCTTACAATAAATTTGTATATTTCTACTCAACTCATTTTGCAAAACAAAAATATTTAAATCCAAGAACTGTTTAATCTAATATTTAATATTTATAAACACACAGCTACCCTGCCACAGCAGAGAGATATTTCTCACCCGCAAAACATCTCTAAAAACTGAAAAGTTGCTGCACATTCTCCAAATTCATAATTAACACGTGCAGAGGGCGTTGACAAATATCGCAAAAAGACTGGCGGCCAAGTCCTGAAAGTTGCCTGTCATGCAGATACAGATAAAGATACAGATACAGATACAGATACAGATACAGCTACAGATACATATGCAGATACAGATGCACAAGCAAAGATACATTTACAGATACAACTGTGTCCCGGCAACAGAGACAATAATTATGCTGATGGAGTCGGCAGAAGGGAGCTGAAAGATGGCATATGGAAGATGGGAGAGACAAGATGGGAAATGGCTGATGGAAGATGGTAGAGGGAAATTGGGAGTTGTGTTAGCCGATGTAGACTTCTACAAATTAATCCAAACGGGAGACGAGAACAACAACAAAAAACAACAAAAAACAACAAAATACAAAAACAAAAACAACAACAAATTACATTAATCGTGTGTCTTCAAAGTATAGATGATAATGATGTTCTTGCTGATGATAATTAGCCAAGGCTCTGCCTTTTTGCGTATACCCTATGTTTAAGATGAATGTGTATATGACATATCCTATATAAATGGTATCTATATATATTTTGGGATAAGGATATCAGCTTCATTATAAACACTTTTCAGATACCAGCCAAATATTAATCTTTTGCTTTCTCCTTGAAAGCCTTGATTTTAGGTATATCTTCAATTTGAATTTTAACTAAATATTTTAACTAAATATATATATAAAAAAAGGGAATCTTTAAGTCGTATAATGTCTAACCGAGAGCATTCCTATTGGAGTTGTATTTGCTGCTGCTGTTTTTATTTTTCTTACTATTTTTAGCAGCGTTGAAATTGTGACAGTTTTTCCTGCCAAGACCAAAAGATGCATCCACACAAATGCATTTAATGTCCCTTGTATACACACTTACCTATGTGTGTGTGTGTGTGTCGTGTGTGTGTGCCGGCGTGTGTGTGTGTGTGTTGTATTAATGTGAATGCTCCTATCAACGAGTACTCAGCTCTGCCTCTGTTTGCTGTTCACTTTTCTCTTTAATATTTATGTATTTTCAATTCCAAATACAAATGATATACGAATGTGTGTGTGCGTGTGTGTGTGTGCCGTGCTGAGAGTCGTCAATGCAGATTTTGCGCCAATGCGTAAACAAAAGATCGACAATTGCCACACCAGTTGCAACATCAACAATTGCAAACAACAATATTTACCGCACTATGGAAACATAAGTCCAACAAATTAAAAATATCTGAATTATTAAATAGCTAAGAGTTAGCTTAAAAACATCTAAACATCAACTGCTAATCTTCTATTATTATAATATTTTATACATTTAACAATTGCTCCAAATAAATTAATAATAAAAAATAAATGTTAACAAGGCGATTTTTCGTTATTACTTTAAGGGGTAAATAAGAACTTTTTTCAAGAAGTTTCAGCAGACAACTCAAAAATGAGCAACAAAAAAAAAATAAAATAAAATAAATATATATATATATATAAGGGAGAATGATTACCTACTGATGACAATTTTCTGCCTCGATTTGGCAAATGTGAGAAACTTAATATGAGGAATAAAGAATTAAATATCAGGTTTTATTAAGGCAGCTTCCAACAAGTTCGGCAACAGATGTTAATAACCGTGAGATGTCGACTTGAAAACGATACTATAATACAGCAAAAAATTTTATGAAAAACTTAAGAAAACATTTTAAATAGTTAAGAGAAAAATATTTGTATTGAAAGTGCTTAGATCAATTTTACACAGCAGTCAACTAATAATGTTCTAAATTTATAGCAGATTTGCTTGATCTTTTGTATTGTCAAACTAAGTGTAGATTGATAGAGGTATATATAAATATAAATATATATATATATATATATATATATGTGTATGTATATATACATACAAATGCCTAATCAATTGGTTCCACAGTGCGAGACAGCAGCAGCAGCAGCAGTCAATGTCATTTGCGTTTAGTCTGTCTGCTGTCCTTGTTGCTCAGCTGATGCTGTTTATGTTGTTGTTGTATTTGTTGTCATTGTTGTTGTTGTTGTAGCTATTGCAGTTGTCGCCCATTGTTGCTTCCGTTTGGTGTGGCAGCTTAATGAGCGCGACAACCAAAAGGATTTGCCGCAAAAAGAGTCGCCCTCCGGAATTGCAGACGCGTGTGTTTTTATATCTGTGTGTTTGTGTGTGCGTATGTGTGTTCCATAAACAAAACCAAATGCTGCCACTGCTGTCTATGTGCTAAGGGGCATCATAGGGGGTAGCAGAGCGGGTAGCTGGTTTTTGGCCTGTGCTCATTTCGTTTCAATTGCGTGAAATTGTTGTGGCAACTTTTGTGGCTCTTACCACACTTATGGCAGCAGCTCTCCGCCTTTGTTTATACTTGGCGAAAAAAACAAACACAATACACGCACGCACGCACACACACAAACACACACTCACTCACACAACCAAAATATGTTCGATTGTGTAAAATTGTGGCAGTTGAGCGATTTTTCACATGTCTCTGTCGAATAGGAAAAACAAATTTTAATGTTTACTCATTTGCCAGTGACGCGTCGTCTGCAGCTTCTGTGTATGTCCCCCCCCCCCCTTAATGGGTAGCAAGCACACACTACACACCAGCCACCCCCACAGCCCTCTTGCTGCCCATACGTATCCCCTATGCGGCATCGAGGTTCATTGAATGCAGTTAAACACAAGAGAAAAAAAAATGTAAAATGTACTCGATGCAAGCAATATGAAAATCCCCCGAGCCACCCCCATGGCCCCAAGGGGGAAAGTCAAACGAGGGGAAGACTTTTATTGCAATACCAACTGCGATGCCTGGGATCAGGCAGAGTCGAAATAAAGCCATCAACAATAAAGTGTCGCCAACAATTTAAATGACCTGTTGATGGATTAGGAAAAATGCGGCAACAAAAATCATTCAACTCAACAAAAAAAAATATATATATATACATATATATCTATATATATAGCAATATAGCTATGGTTTTCAGTGTTCTTGCACATAAATGTGTATATGCATAATTCAATTAATTGGTCATAAAACTAATTTCCTTATTAATTATAAACTGTTTGCAACTGCAACATTTTTATTTTTGTCATTTTACATTTTTCAGAATTTCACATTTTACATGACTCTCGGCACGTTTGACCATTATCTCAATCTATTTCGGGATTTTATTATGCCAAAAAAAACATATCCAATTAATCATGTTCCAAATGCACAGCTCGTTAACAATTTAATACAACTGTCTGAGTTACAGATTGAGATGCACAAATATTCGTATTTCTTCTCAAAAACATCCCAATGACGCCCATGCAAATTGTGAAGCGCTTCCAAATTTCAAATTATGTTAAATTCCATAAATTCATGGATGGATTTTCATATTTGACTCTGGACACGATCACTTTACTTGTCTGCTTATAAAAGGTGGCCCTTTCTGGTGCTCAAATCAAATTAGTTTTTGCGTCTTTAAATCCTATATATATATATATATATATATATACATTTATATATATATATATATATATACATATATATATATATATATATACTCTATTGGTTTAGGAACATTACATATATTTTTGTATTATATACATATTTTGTAATGTTTTACTTTTTAAGAGGTATTTCATAAACCTACAAATTTTTTGTTGTTACGGAACAATTTAATATTTTATTTCACTTGAATGTGGCAACATATATTTTGATGGTTCCCCAAAATGGCTGCATTGTACTCAAATCTACAGATGAAGTTATAATTTAACCAAGAGATGCATTTTTCTTGGTTTTTTTTTTTTTTTTTTTGTGAGAATTGCTTAGCTGATTTGATGAGTGTTTAATGTGCGCCATAAACGATGGTCACACACACATATGGAGGGGTGTAGAGATATTCGAGGGGTGGGGGTAGCAAATAGAAGATAGGAGTTAGGGTTTAAGCGGGGTTAGGGGGTTGGGATATCTATGAAATCTGCTGCCATTTGGTGATTGTGGTTCATTGACACTCGAGCACCTTTCGATTTTCTCATGCCTTGTTTACACAAACACACAAACAGAGTGGAGTGTTGAGTAAACAGCAGTTGTTGTTGTTGTTGTTGTTGCTGTTATGATTATTGCTGTTGCTGCAGTGTAAACAAATGACATCTGGGCATTGATCCATTCCACACGATGCCATCAACAATGCATTCACTTATGAGCAGTTGAGCCTCTGTTGTGACAATTAATGTATCTTGTATCCGTATCTCAATTTTGTATCTTTAACTATTTTGTGGGTGGCCCCACTTTGTGGCCCACCGCTCACTCGCACGCTTACTCTTGGAAGCATTCATTAGACTAGCAACAATCTGTGGCAACATTCCGCGCTAGCAGATTAGACAAGCAAATTGCTTGGAAGCCGTTCAACGAATGTGCCGCATCACAAAAATATTTAATTAAATGCTTAATTACGCTCCCACCATGCCATAAATTCATCAAATGCAACTTAAGCTTAACACACACACACACACATATACAACAACACTCACAGGCGCACACCACGATGCCAAACGGGGCAATATAGCCGCCTGCCCCTTGTTGCGTCGTCCATCAGTTTGCTGCATGCGTTAATGTACAGATGCAGATAGAAAGATACAAAGATACTGAGATACGTCGCATCTCGTTTTCTCATTTCTCGCTTCTCATTTCTCGTTACTCGATTTCATTTCATTCATTAACAGAGTTCACTTAAAACTGGACACCCTCTGGTCGCCCAGGGTTAACTGTTATGTGCCATAACTCTTCCAATGCATCACCAGCAACAACAACAACAACAACAACAAAAACAACAACAGCAACAGTAACTGTATGCAATGAATAGCGGCAATAAACGTATTTGCAACATAAAACTGCAACCTCTCACAGGAATCTATATATATATATATATATATATACATATCAGCAATACAATCGTGAGTCGTGAGTCGCGCATAGAAAATGAATCTCAGAAATAACTGCAAATATATTTGTAGACATTCCACTTTGAATTAACGCAGTAATTGACGCAATCCATAAAATTGCGAGAGTGGTTTAATACTTTAAATAATATATTTATTAACATATTTGAATTTAATATACAAAAATAAAGCACACAAAAATTACGTGAAATTAGAAAAAATCACCCTTAAATAGATACAGATTTTTTTTTTAAGAAATATAAAAATTCAATAACAAAAAATTGGAAAGAAAATTTGTCGTTCAGCTTCTGTCTGGTTTTTATAAAGATACTGCCTTATTTTTTGGAGTACTTTCTGAATAATATAATAAGTTACTCCTGGTTATTATTTTACCTAGTTTTAAGCTAACTCATATTAAAGAGCAACGGCAACATTAATTTAATTTACATTCATTTTAAATTTTACAAATTTACAATTGAATATTTCATATTTTATTTAGTAAAATGCATTTTTTAATAAATCAAAGATATGTTTGAGGTGCGATCTTGATTAATATATACAATTTTAAAGTTTTTCCTTTACAATTATGTATGTATATATTTTAAATAACCTTAAACTCAAAGTTAAAAGTGATTTAATTTGTACATTTTTAAATAACCTTAATGAGTCTGAACAGAATTCGAACTACAAAAAAAAGATTTTTTAGTAAACAGTCTGGATTTGTAGCTAAAACTGAATATTTTGATCTTTAAACAACGGAGAGGATTTCACCCAGTTACCGTCACATTAACATTAGCCATCTTTCAACTAATTTTGACTAATTATTAAACCTTTTCTTGAAAATGTTTCTCATAAGAATGCAAAAGCCTCTTTGCAAACCGAACAAATGGTTATTGATATAACTTAATGGAGAATCAGTGGTCAGGTCATTGTGTCTCCATTTCCATGCCCACACACACAAGCACACACAAAGAGTGTGTGTGTGAGTGAAAGAGAGATAGAGAGAGAGAGAGAGAGAGAGAAAGAGAGAGAGAGAGGTAAATAGATACGCAAGCACAGTACACGAAATTGACAAATTGCAGTGAAAATGTAGCTTTTGAAATGAAAACGAAATGCGAGCAATTATTTTTAATTGAAAATGTCAAACATGTTGGCTGCTGAAAAGAGTCGGCCAACTCGACAAGCAGCCAGCCAGCCAGCCAAAACTCAAGTCGCGACCAACTGCTGCCCAGCAAAATGAATCTAACAGATACAAATACGCATCGCTGTGCACAGTGCACGGTGCGTTCTGCTTGAGATATTGAAAAATAAAATTGTAGCAAGCAACAACAAATACAACAACAACAACAACAACACCAACCACAACAAAACAAGCAAACGTGGAAAACTTATTAGAAACGCGCTTCTGTTGAGCACTTGAGGGCCATTTGTGCGGCAGACGGGACGCTGTCGTCGTACCTTGAGCGGAAATGCGATAACCCTGAGCGACGGGAAATCGAATGAGAAAAATAAAACATAAAATATAAATTAGTGCAGGAGTGAGGGGTGGGTGGGGTGATGGTAAGGAAGAGGCAAATGTACTTGGAGATCGATTTCAAACCTATTCAAAAGAGAAACTCTTTTGTAAACTTTCAGCAAAAACAAAGTTTTCATTTTTGGTGTATCGAAATATTATACGTAAAATTAAATGAAACTGCAAAATAAATACTAAGACACTCGGCGAAAAGCCCAAGTATACCTGAAAGAAAATGTCAATCATTTTATTATTTATTTAATTGCAACTTCGATAAAGTACAAAATTGATCAAGTAGAACTTTATAACAGTAAGAAATATATTGTAAACTTAAAATGTTCTCGTTCCTAAATCAAATCTTGACTCTGTTTTGACTCTTTCCTATTGGAAAATAATAACAGCATTGTTTCAAGAACTTAAGTAAGAACTATATTTATCTTACTCATCTTACTCTTAGTTCTTAATTCTAAATTTATTTAAGAACTTGAGTTCTGTACTCAATATTTTCGGCAATAAATATGTGTTAAAAGTTGAACGCTTCCGTTCTTAAATCAAGTAAATTCTTAACTTATATTGTTTTATTTTCAAATAATAATCACAAGATTTCATGATTTCTGCAGTAATGAAGAAATCTATATACTATATTTATCCTATTTAAGGTAATCCCGTTGTTGATTTAAAAAGGAAAAGCGCACTTAACTTATTGCACACTTTTTTTCAGTTTGGAAATTTTGGCGGAAAAAGACTTTTATTCATCGAAGTGTTAACGAATATAGCTCTTACCAGATAACATGGGCGCCAGCGCAATATTATTGGACTCCTGTTGCTGTTGTTGCAGCTGCTGTTGCTGTTTGGTTGCAAGCTCCTGTTCCTGTTTGAGATTACTGGATTTTCCCGGCACACAGCCGCCAATGGGCTTCTTTGATTTCCACAATTTCATTTTGCTTGAATGTCAAGTATTTTGAATGGACTCATCACACACATTATTTATATATATATGTATATGTTTATGTATATATATATATATATATATATATATATTAGGTTGACATTGTTCTGTTGGTTTGTTTGGCTAAGCCAAAACTATTTTATTTTTATCAACTATATAGCGGCTGTGCTGCACTTGATGTTTCGGGTTCGGATTTAGATTTAGATTTTGGTTTTGGTTTCGGTTTGCTGAGTTTTATGCTCAATTTCAGAAGGCGCTGCATAATCAAGAATCCCAAATAAATACTACGTGTTTATATGTATGAGTAGGTGCATATGTAAATGCATTAGTCGGCAGCGCGGTCACACAATAATAAAAAGGAAAAATAAAAGAAAATGTAGAGCACACTCGCACACACACTTGCACACACACACACTTGAGATAGTTGGGGCGCGCGCGAGTATTTAAAAATTCAAATGTGACGCGTCGCGACGAATTTGCTTTTATTTTGCTACTGCTGCTGCTTTTTCTGTTGCTACTTTTTGTGGCACGTCCGGCGTATACGACGAGAAATGGCACAATGATTCAGAAGTCCGCCAGACGCCACTCGACGAGTCAGCCGGCTGTCCGCGATCTTACAGTTAGTTGCCTCGCTTTGCTATGCATTGCTTCGCTTCGCTTGTATCTTGCATATGATACGCCACAACAAGCAAACGCTCTCATTCTCTTTAACACTCTTTAACTCTCGCGTACACACACACACCCGAACGCCGACACACAGTCTCTCTCTTGCTCTGTCTTTGCGTGTGCCTCCCTTTCGACTTGTGTGTGCCTCTCTCATTTTCCACGGCCAAGAATTTTCATTCTATGCACTCCTAAAAACTCTCCCAATCTCGCTCTCTCTTTCCTATTCCTCTTCTCCTTTGCTTATGCGTCAGACAGAAGCACACTCCAATAAGAATGTGCATTAAAGCTATAACATACCCTGTATATGTTATTAAACATATTACAAGGCATATCATATCATACAATATCATATCATGTTTATAGAACACTTAAAGTCAAACTCACAAATCGGGAATCGTACAGATTGTTAAGAAAAGTTTAGCAATCGATATACCCTGTTTGTAATTTCACACATACGTGGCATCATTATCCGTTGTTGGCCCATATGGAACATTTTGTGGTACTCTTGCGCCAGCGGAAGAGGAAGAGGCGATATATCGCATGCGAGTTTCTAATTGGAAAGCACTCAAATCAGTGCCAGTAGACGGCTGATGTGCGATATGCATGACAATCGAGCATCGAGCATCGACCATTAAATGAGCTAACGAATTTGCCAAAATTTAATAACGGGACTCAAGGGTTTGGCGCGAAAAGACCCAAACTCAAGCATATACATAAGTCCCGGCTGCCTGGGTGCCTTTTTACTTGCATACACTTATACACATATATATATATATATTTTATATATATTAATATATTTAAATACATAATTTTTTTTTGTTTTTCTATTTTTTGTATTCTTGGTTAAAGGCCGCCTGTCTGAATGATTATGTCGCAAATTTTGCTAATTAGTCACGAATAGTCGCTGCTCGAAAATGGTCAAAATGACCAAAATTGGCCGAATGGCAAATGTGGCAAAGTGGCAAAATTCAACAGCAGCTGCAGAGTCAGCTGCTATTGGTTTCGACATATATTTTATCTATTAGAACAATTTGTAAGCCATATAAAATAAAGACGTTGAACGAATCAAGAATACAATTGTGCACGGCATGCAACAAACAGAAGGAAACACGTCCAACCGCATAAAACATATTTATTCTCGATCAGAATCATGTGTCTGATCAAGTCCTTATATCTGTTTGTTTGAGCCTCCCTAGACTTTAAGAGTTAAAAATTAGCGTATATAATACACATTTTATTATTAATTGAGTTTATTGATAACTCCTCCTGTTATACAATTATCGATCAAGTTCGAGTTTCACTTGCAATAAAAACTATTATTTTTAATAAATCATACATTTTTCTTAAACAAAATTAATATTAGCTGATCGGTCTCTCACGCCTAGAAATTGCTTACTTGACAGCAATTTCATATTTTTACCATTAAAATTTTATGAAAACTACTTTTATATTGACAAGAAAATGCCAATAAATTTTACCAATATATCTCCAATTTATTGGAAAAGTATTCTACTCTAAATTTCATTCAATATCACACGAGAATTCGTTAATTCGATTTTGAATTATGCTTCTGCATAATATCGAACGGAAGTGAGTCCATATGGTTTTAATAGGGCCTGTTCGCTTTTGTAGTCGGTTTAAAATCCATCATTTGGAGTTGGGGTCGAGTTGCACGAATAGATTTTGTTGGTTGGTATTTATATTTATACGTGATTTTGGATCTTCCTTCCGCTGTGGGGTGTGTCGTATTTGGCGATGACTGGGACATTTATGTAGCCGATTTAATGTCTTTAATGACCTCCACTAATGATCGAAGCTGATTGACTCAATACACAACAAAATCTAAAATCGATGGCATTTACATTTACAAATTTCATTTATTTTTAGGCCCAGCCCCAAAAAAAGTCCCAGCGAAAAGTCCGTGTAGCTAAATTATAAAGTGTGTGTGACTGAGTGAATGTGTTTGTATGTGTGTTCGAAAACACTCGATAAGTTTAAATGATGATCGTTTTCCAAAGTCTGATCTGGAAAATAGAATTGAAAAAGCAATTCACATTTTTTACAACAATTTTCATTTTTATGTAATTCCTATTTGATTTTACAGATAGCGTACCACTATGCAATGTTGACAATGCAAACGGTAAATATCGTTCTCACTCTCATTCGAGCTCTCTACTGCGCCTCCGCTCTCTTTGTGACTACTCAGTTTACCGTTTCGTTAACAGTTAACTGTTGCTCTGGCAAAAAGAAGAAGTGAGTAAATTTCTATGAACGCATGTGAAAAATATTCAAAGTTCAAAGTGTGTTTGGATTGTGCCTATTTTCTGTTCACTCCGCAAATGATCTCAGGATCTGCATTGATATATTTCCCCAGTATGTCTGCAACGGAGTTGCTTATGTTATTTCTATGTGTATTTATTAGTTTAGTGAGAACAGTAAGTGCAAACGATAAAATGCCATATTTCGAGAACCCTCTTTCAACATGTTTCATCTACCCAGTGCAATGGACAAGGTGCTGCTGTTGCTGGTTCGCCTGAGGGCAATCTTCAGAGTGGAGAACCGCATTTTGGCCCAGGTAAGTTGATGCCAAGTGTTTGTCGAAAGGATGCGAATGGCACCAGTTTGAGTGTGGAGATTCTTCTGCCCTTCATGGACATGGAGTTGCGACACGAGCGATCTGTCCACGTGCTGCGCACGGAACATCTGCTGCTGGTGTTGCATGGTCAAGAGCTCTTCCAGCTGCAACTGGGCAGTCGCGACAAACGACTCGTCCGACTCGGTGAACTAGCGGGTCGTGTGAGTCAACAGGATGCGACTGCCGCTGCTGTGGTCATTTGGCGACAGTATTTGCTATTGGCCGTGGCCCTACCTCAGACCCTGGAGTTCTATCAGCTGCCACTACAGGACCTCTTCAATGGCATACAGCTGCACTTTGAGCCCATACAGGAGATGGCACTGGCTGCAAAACTGCAGCAGCTGCACCTGCTCAAACCCAATCTCGAACAGGTCCTGCTCCTGCTGGCCAGCAACTTTACCAAAAGTCAGGCAAAGTGCAGGTGAGCATAAATTGTGGCATGTTATAATTTTATCTGTTGCATGCCTCTATTTGATATATGATATGTTTTTACACAGAACCTTTGAATGGCTGGAGACGTACTTCAATCCGGTGGAGGAGTTCACTTTGCCGGAAATCAAAGTCTTTCAGTTTGTGGGTCACCAGCCTCACTATTTAATCACTGGTCGCTCACTCCGCGGACAAGCCAAAGTAAGCCTGTAGTTTGATATATAGATTCAATAAATTCCCTTTTTCCTCTTTAGCTGGTGCTCACTGTAAATGAGCTGTTGACGCCCTCTCTGCGCCTGCAGCGCCGTCAAAGCTTAACTGTTCAATCCCGGCACTTGCTCGCTGTCCGCTTTCGGAATCGCAACTGGCTTTATGCCTGTGACTCCAGCGCCAGGTCCAGCTCCGACTCCACATCGTGCATCGTCTTTCGTATGGTCGACGGCAACTTTGTGGTGTACAGAAAGCATGTGCTGAGCCAGCTTCAGTTTAGCCAGCTGGCCGCATCCCAGCTGGGAGAGCTGCTCGTCGGTGCGCGGGCAAATGGCGAGGTGCTGGTCTTCAATAGCCATCGCCTGGATTGTTACAGTGGCTTCGGCGCCGATCCCCATCCCAGTGGCCTCCATACCCATCTCAATCCCCAGAACGAGAGCTTTATCCTGTTGACATATCGGCGCAATGCCCAAACCACATTGCTTCGCATGGTTCAGCTGGCTGGTGACACATTGCCGCCTGCCACCATGGAGCGTTACAGCGACGGTAAACCCTTGTCTATCTAGTCTATATGTATCATATTAATGGCGTATCAATAATGTCCAACAGATTTGAGCAGTGTGCAGCAGCATCGACATGAGTTTGAGGAGTCAATTGGTGAGCTGCGCAGCTTGTTGTTGCGCCGCAAGCAAAAGCTGGACGCAGTGCGTCAGTTGACGCAATCGCTGCAGCAACAGCAGCCGCAGCAGGATGGCAGCACACTCAATCTGCAGCAGGCACTCCATTTGGGCAGGGGATCGCGCATTGAGCAGCTGCATCTGCGCGGTCAGCATCTGGCGACACCCACACAACTGCAGCGGCGCATTGAGCAACTGCGTCAGAAGTATGCGGCCAATGGACGCTATCCACGTTCCTTTGGCGTGGCCACTGAAACCCATAATAATGCTGCAGCTCCAGACACGCTCAAAGCGCGTCGCTTGCATGTAAAAAATCTCATTTACAATGGTGAACTGCTGCCAGGTGAGAAGCGGGAAGAATATAACTGAATTTACACATCTAAATATTTTATGTATATTCTAACAACAGGCTACCATTTGGACTCGTCGGTGCCACCGATTCTCACCGTCAAGGGTCAACTGCTGACAAAGCAGCTGCACACGCAACAGTTGGTGGCGCCACAGCGCTACAAGCGCTCCGATCGGCAACAGTTGGTGGTGCGGCATCTTCAGGTGGAGCGCATCAATAATGTGTCCTGGTTCGATTACTACGATTCACTCTTTTTGCACTCGCGTGACACTGAGATCGAGGGTCGTCTGGTCATCCAGTCTCGGGGTCGTGTTGTGAATCTGCAGTCGCCGCTCCTTAACGGACTGGTGGTGCAGCAACTCTTCAATTTGCGGCAACCGCAGGTGGTTAACTCCAACATCTTTATGTCAGCATTCTTTGCATCCAAATTGGACGCGAATCTCATCAATGGTCTCAACTTTGCCGACGACCTTGTTTTCCGTGATGTGAATAATACGCTGATTAAGAGTAAGTTCACCAATTCGATTAGTTCAAATCCCAACACAGATTTAGCCACGAAAAGATGTGTTACCCTAGGTACCCTAGGGAAACTGGTTCCAATGAGATATATCTGATATCATCTGATTGCAGTAAAGATATTAAATATGGAAACCTTAGATTAGCAACTACTCAAGATATTTGCTAATATGTTGGATTTGTTATTGGAATACTTGTAGCACCCGTTCGCATCTATCAGATGAGCGTGTCCGGCGATATACTCGTTGCCAACGACACCAAGTGGGCGCGGCAAATGGACGGGGCTGAGATGCCAGCATTGAGTTTGCAGCAATATTACACGGGCAGGATCACAGTGAATGGCTCGTTGACCGTTAACCATTTGCTGGCGGACACGAATGCGACGCAGCTGGAGCTGAATGGACAATCTCTGCGTGCACAGGATTTGCACGCCGATTATTTGCTACTCCACAAGCCCCAGGTGAGTGTGTGGAATAAGCGAATAAGAGTTGAACAATCTTGATCTTGAAACTGCTCTTAGAATCTGACATCGCTGATATTTGGAGATGCGAAAGTGACGACTGCTGCTCTGAGCAGCGACCACATCAATGGGCATCCCACCGCTGAGCATTTGCTCCACGGTGTTGGCCAACAGCCGGACCCATCACACAAGCCTCTGCAACTCATATTCATGAATGTCATCGTCGATGGGGATATTAACTCTAGGTTTTTGAGCTCCCGCTTGGCTCAGCTCGCCAGGGATGCAGTGCGCCAGGGTGAGACGGCAACAATCACGGGACACAAGCATTTCGTAGCACCACTAAAAGTGGACGACCTGTCCACTTCCAGTCTAAATGGAATACCCAGCTCCGACCTCGTGCTCAAGTCGCAGTTGAGGCACAAGTTCACCGGCTTCAAGGAGTTCAAACGCCTGGTGGTCAGGGATCAACTGGAGATTACGGACAATTTGAATGCACAGCACGTGAACCGAGTGGACCTAAGAAAGTTGTTGCGGCCAGCGATGAGTTTGAAGCGTCTTGAACTGCTGGAGGCGCCACACTTGCAGCAACTGATATTCCAGAGGCTCAATGGCCTGGCATTCGACGAGCTCTTTGGGAAGCTGAGCGTGGACGGCAACCAGCAGTTGCTGCTCAACAAGCAGCTCATCGTCGAGGGCAACGTGCGCTTCGAGGGCAAACTCCAGCTGCAATCCCTAAACGACATCGACTGGGAGCAGTACCTCAGCCGACTGGTCAATGCCAATGAGAACACTTTGCTGGCGGGCAACAAGAGTTTTCTGCAGCCAGTTTTCATCACGGATGCCCTGCAATCGCCCACAATTAACCAACTCGATCTGAGTTCCCTCTTGGAGAATACTCTGATGCGCACAACGCCTCAGTCGATAAGTGGTGACTACACTTTCCGGCGCATGACGGCCACCAATGTGGATGTGCCCCTGGTGAATGGGGTGCCAGCTGATAGCTTTCTGGATACACGCCAGAAATGTGTGAATTTGCAGGGGGATCTTTATCTGGACGAGCTCACAATCAATGGCAGTTTGAGTTGTCCCCTGGCCAATAATCCACTGCCTCATCTGACTGCAAAGCTGGCAGCGCTGCGGCAGCGCAGCTGGCGTCAACTAATTGTGCTCGAAGATGCCCTTTGGCCAGAGGCGGCAACTGCACCCAGTTGCTATCAGCAGCTGGACTACCTACGGCAACATGCCGTGCGTCGTAGGGGCGCCCCACAAATAATCACGGGACATGTGATGCTGGAACAACCGCGGCTTGGTCAGGTTCAAGCGCCGCAAGACTTTCCCGGCAACCTCAACCTCAGCCACGTGTCGCAGGATGCGCTGTTGCGTCATGGGGCAGTCACACAAATCGTTCGATCCCCTCAAGTAATGCTGCAAGCGGTACGTGCACGCTCCATAAATCTCCACAGGGATGCGCAGTTTGGTTCGCTCAACGACATCGATGTGAATCGCTTGAATGACTCGCTCTATCGCCGCTCCAGCGGGCTGCCCATCGAGGCTCGTCTCCAGTTTGAAACACCACCCAGACTGGAGAAGCTGCAGCTTGAGGGGCAATTGAATGGCAACGAAATGGGAAACATTTTTGAGCAATCGCCGACTGCAGTTTATCCAGCTGTGGTATTAAATCAACTGCTGTTGACGCACCAACTCCAGCTGGACGAGATCAATGGCATGAATCTGGAGTACCTGTTGCAGCAACGTGTTCCGCTGCGTGGCGCCGCCATGGAGATATTTGGCACACTGCGCTTTGAGCAACTGCAGCTGGGCAAGGATGCCATGTTGCGCACTATTAACGGTATTCCCCTGCACAATGTCGTCTACAAAAATGCCAAACGTGCCCAGGCCATCAGCGGTGTGAAGACCTTCGAGGCTGGCCTCGAGTTCAGAGGACCCGCCCATGTGATGCGCCTAAATGGCAAGGAACTGAGCGAAAGCTATCAGCGCACCATATTCACCGATCGCGACTATAACATCGACAGTCTGCTCCTCGATGGAGCTGTCTTCCAGGGTGGTATCTTGAGCGATGATCAACCAGCAATGAGTCAATCTCGACAAGCGGCTCAGCTGCCAACGGATTATAAGAGTAAGGAGAGAAAATTGCGCAAGTCGATGGAGCAATTGCGGCAGCAGCTGGCCACAAATCGGACACACAGATTGCTCTATCTGGACTACGAGCCAGACTTGGAGGCCAGCTGGAGTGAGCCTCCAGCAAATGAGACATTTGAAGTGGTAGCCAATTACGTGGCACAATCCACCAGCGTTTGTCAGCTGCCGCCGCAGCAGCAGCAGCAGCTGCGTGCTCAACTCCGCCGGCAGCCGGCACGCGTCCATCTCAACTGGGTAGAGTTGCCCCATCGTCTGCGGCGCCTCAATGCAACTCGGATAGCGTTGCGCATCAAGGCGCAAAATTACTGCAACAAGCAACCGTTGCAGCTGCATTTGCACAGTCGCATTCGCAGTCGGGTACACATCAGTTGTCGGGCAGAGACGCATACCCTGGGACTGCCCTATCATGTGGAGTCACTGGAGCTGCTTGAGCAGCAGGATTACAGTCTGCTCTTGATTGACACCATGGAGGAGTTGCGTGTTTTACGTATTAATCCCACGAATTGCAGTCTCAGCGACTGGCAATCACTGCCCTCCACGGGTGCCCTGTTGCAGTTGCTTCACTTGGAGCGGAATGACACAATACTCCTACTGAACAGTGCCCGCCATCAGCATCTGCCCATTGTGGCTGTGCAACGATTGGATGCGCACAGTCAACGCTTTGTGCGGCTCCAGCAGATCGATGGTGACTACGATCTGGCCATCTTCCAAGAACAGCAGCAGCAGCTGCTGCTCAGCTGTTACAATTGTCGCCACATTGCCATCCATTTGTTTGACGCGCAGAGTCAGCATTTTGTGGCATTGCAACAGATTCGCCTGGAGGCACGCATCCAACAGCTGCTGCCATTTGTGGTTGCCCAGGAGCGACACTTACTGGTGCTCACCGTGGCTGGCTCCAAGATTTTCTACTTGTTCAGCTATGCCCACATTGAGGGTTGGCAACAGAGCACCTATGGCCACATGGGTGAGTTCCAATATTCCTGGCCACTCATCCGATCTGGTCAAGAGTTGACGGAATCCATGCCAGTGCTGTTGCTATGTGGACAGCGCCTGTGCAGCCTGGTTAGAGCACTGCTCGATTAAAAACCCCATCTTGCATCTTCCATCTCCTATCTCCCCTCTCCAAAGTCCCTTTTCCCCTCTCACTATTCCTGTATATTTGGGGTACTCCCACAATCAATCAAACTGTATATAGAAGTATCTATATTAATATACATTTTGTATGTATTCATTATTAATATTATTCGAATATTCCATTTATTTACTTTTCCTATTCAAATATATCAGTATTCCAATAATCTGCATTATATACAAATTGCCAAATTGTTTGTTGTCTAATCAATTTGTATATTGAAAAAAGGCCACAACAGAGTGTGGCACACTTTTGGGGGTTGTCAATTGTCCACAAAAATATATCTAACAAATTTTAAATCTATCCGTTCCAAGGACATGGTGCGTTTTAATCACAAGAAGATTATCCTTGGAACTGCATTCGAGGATTATGGGAAACCAGACAAAAAACGAAAATGAATCGAAATTAAAAAATCCCAGTTTCCTCGAAAATTACTGGTATGATTCCAGTGTCGTCTGGTCAGTTGATGGCTCGGTACAAAAAATAATGTTTACCAAATGTTTACCAAAGAATATCTCGGAAATGGCCAAGTTAGACCAGATATGTGAACACTTTTTAGTTTTGGTTGTTCAAATTTTAACGAATTTTTATCGAATCCTGTAAATTCTTCTAAAGAAATCGTTTTGCCATCTGAAAAACAGGAACACAAAAACTTGAATGAATTTGATTTGCTGAATTGAGGGAATTGGGACCAAGTCACATCGACAAAGGCGGTCGACTGACTGCACAGGCCGACCAGTTGATTCAATTTGGTAAGCGGAGCACCTGCATCCAGTTTGTATGCAGCCAGCGTAGTCTGCTCATCGTAGAGGACGCACAGCTGTTGCGGCAACAGGCAAGATTATTCCTCCACTCGCAGCGTGAGCATCTCGTGCGGCTCACGTATATCCTCGCCAGCCTGTCCCCAGCTGCATCCGTCTCCAGGAGCTACGCATCCACGGGCAGTGCAATTGGCTGAATGACTGTCTGATGGGCGGGCACATTCTGATCCAGCATCAGTATCGCAATCGACAGCTGCTTGGGCGGCAGATAAACTTGTGTCACCCCATAGACCTGGGCATGAGAAGTCGGCGCAAAGCGCTGCCTGCTTACCAGCAACACACGCAGCTCAGCCGGATGATAAAAGCCCTCATTGTCCGCTCTATAAACCAAGTCAAATCACATATTTAGTAGACCAGCTTGGACTTGATGAAATCTTTGCAGGCACTGGGCGACGGAGAGCACAACTGATGGACCCACCAATGCGCCGGAGCAGGTGTGTCCCTTGCCAAAGTAATCCACCACCTGCTCCAGCAGCCGTATGGAGGCCTGATAAGGTGCTCTGCTGTGGTGCTTGCCACCACATGTTCTGCTCGATATGCCCAAGCTTTGTTGTTTAGTCAGATCGCGATGAGTGGAGGCTGCGGGGAGTGAATGAATATTGTATTTATCAACTATCACGTATACCAGTAGAATATAATTTTAAAAAATATGTACAAAGTGCTACTACTAATACTACTGCAACTGTAATTGTTAATCGGTCTTCTATTAGATTTGTCCAAAATTTCTGAAGAGGCATTTAAGATAGCCAGCTTGCAAAAAATTTTGTTGCCAACAGCTCAAGTTTGGACGTCAGTTAGCAATTACCAAATTAGGCGGTCACCATTATTGGTATTAAGAATTATCAATTATGGCAATCACCACTCCCATTCCCTGGCAGGTAGTTGGCCTTGGCAACAGGGGGCGAAATGCAGTTTATATAGTCCAATGACGTCTTGCTATCATTATCATCGCTAAGCCAACAAACGTACGCATTTCGCGATCACCTGATGTACTTGATTTACTTATGGATATTTTTGTTCAAAAGTGGAAAATGTGTTAATTTTCATCAATTGGAGAAATTGAGGTTTTAAGATATTTTTTTTTTAATTTGAGAAACGTACCCTTTAAGTTTTAGTTTCAAATTCAAACTGTCATATCTTCGGTATTAATTTACTTAGGTCCGAAATTCTTTCAACAATTTAAAGTTCTTTCTATATATATTGATTCTGCATCAAAAGTTAAAAATGCGTTAATTTTCACCAATTGGAGAAATTGACATTTTAAGTTTTTTTTTTAATTTGAGAAATGTACCCTTTAAGTTTTTGTTTCAAATTCATACTGTTATATCTTCGGTAATAATTTTTATTATTATTATTATTCATTGGGGATCTTGTGCACTGCGACCTAATAGATCTATTGTGCCCCCTTCTAAGCTTATAGCTCTTCCATCAACCCCAGTTCCTGACCGAATGTCAGGATCTTTGATGGGTCGAGAGCTACTATGTCTTTGACATACATAACATGCATCCCTAGGATGCTGCATCTTTTCCTGGCAAGGGCGATGCATTTTGTTAGGATGTGAGTTGAAGACTCCTCCTCGACTTCACAAAACCTACACTGATTGTTGCTAAAGATACCCATTTTGAACAGGTGGCTTTTTAGGCTATAATGTCCTGTCAGTAGACCGACAAGTATCCTTAGCCTATTCCTTAAATCCTAAAATTGCTTAAATCGTTTATGATTATAGCCGCCCAAAAGACATTTGGCCTGTCGGAGTCCCGGTGCTTCCTCAAAGATCTGTAGTCTCCCTTGTCTTTCTTCGTTTTTGAGTTGCAGCCGTATTGTGTGTTTACTTATCCCACAAAACGGTTCGGGCCCTATAAGGGGCCTCTCTGCGCCCATTCTCGCCTGCTCATCCGCTGCTTCATTCCCTGATATTTCCCTGTGCCCGGGGACCCATCGGGGGTGAGTCTGTTGTGAGCCTCGAGTTGGTCAAGCATGGATCGTACCTGTTTGACTACTTTTGATGTTACCTTCGTCCCATTTATAGCATTTATTGCTGCTATACTATCGGTTAGGATAGATATATCCGTTCCGATAGTTGCGTTTTAGATTAAATTCCGCATACCTCCCCATGGCACACACAGGACAGGTGCGCATTGCCCCTGTCATGCATACGCAGGCCATTCTCTGCAATTTTTGCAATTGTTTCTTTACGGTGGCTAATCGTGCTCTATCGCCCCATGCTATCACTCCGTAAGTCAGGGTCTTACAACCATTAGGTATAACCATCTTATTATCTTTGGTGACGTACCCCATGATTTCCCAGCTATACTACGACATGTGTAAAGCGCTCTAGAGCACATTATTATCGTGTTTCGCACATGGGTGCCAAAGTTTAATCTGCTGTCAAATGTTACGCCGAGGTATTTTACCTCCTCGCTTATATCTAATAGGCTCCATGAAAGCCGTATTTGCTTCATCCTCTGTAGATTATATCGTCTAGTAAAGGGGACAATGACTGTTTTGGTAGGGTTCAGGTTGAGTCCAACCTCCATACACCAGTCACTCGTTACCTTCAACCCTAACTGGACTATGTCACAGAGTGCTTCTTCATATCTGCCTCTTGCTATTATTATAATGTCGTCGGCGTAGCCTCTAGAAATGCGCATATTGCTACTTCTTCTGTATCAGTTGACCTGCCTACCCTATATGCATGCTGCGTTGGATGCAACGGACTTTGCTTCAGCAGAGTGCTTCTGATATTATAGTCCACCAGCTTTTCCAACGTTTTCAGTAAAAACGATGTTAAGCTGATGGGTCTGAAGGACTTTGGGTTGGTGATATCTTTCTTCCCTACCTTGGGGATGAAGACCACCCTAGCTCTACTCCAAGCGGTTGGTATATGTCCGAGCGCGAGGCTACTTAGTAGCGTTTTCCTAATACGAGAGAGGAGCAAGTCCTGACCCGTTTGAAGAAAAATATCATACAATGTAATAAAAACATAAAGTAATATAAAAAATAATATAATTGATTTTATTAAAATATTACAAATTTTGATTGTAATATCAGATTTAAGTTTATATGCGTGAACAGAACCATTTGGTTAGGGTAGGCTCAAATCAATCATCAAAAAATGGAGTCAAAGAGTGTATATGGGCGTGGTATGCTTATAACAAGATGATCCATTACGTGATCTTCGGCATCCGTGTTACTTTGTTGCATTACAGCAGTTGCATTCAAAACTTAATCTTACAGCTCATCAAATCTATCGGGTCCACCATCTTGTCTCCTATTTACTGGCAGCCGATTTCCCTGTGCGGCAGTCGTAAAGATGCGCACATTCTCCTCCGTGTAGCCGATGATGTGACGCCTCTTTTTCAGATACTGTCTCTGAAGCAAATAGATCTTGAGGATGCCCTTCAGGGCAATGAAGGTGAGGCCGCCGAGGAAAGTACGACGCAGCGCCGACGCCACGTTCCTATACATCAACCTGCCAAAAATGATTGAAATGCTGGGCAATAAAATGGCACCGCCAAAGATGCGGGAAAAGTCGTTTGGAGCAACCAGTTCCTCAACATTAGACACCGTTTCAAAGTCGGTATGGTCATAATGGATCAACCTATTGATCAGGGGCAATTGGCGGGCAAAACTATGACGACTGTGCCAGAGTCGCAATACAATGTCCTCCCAGCGAAAGAATCGACTGATGATCAGGGCCACCGGTATCATTGGTAGTCCGATAAGCAGATAGATACTATTCGCGTTCATTAGGATCTCCATGCCGCGTTTGTAGCCGAGCACCTGTAGAAACGTGATGCTGCCATATGTAAAGGCCGTCCAGTAGCCGGAAAATAAAAAGACGGAAGCAGCAACGGTTGGACTGGCACGATGGATCACATCCAGGCCGAATTCCAAAAATACGGCAATACGGCTCACCTTTGGATAATTGACGAGATACTCAAAGCGGCATTGCATGCAAAAGACTCTAATTTGCGAATTGCCCTTCTGCTGCTCATCAATCCAGCGACAGAGGCAACTCTCATGTACCCACTTTATGCTGCCACGGCATTTGCACGGGTGCACCCAAGTGGCACGACGATTCTCCGACTCTGTGGCAAGGCATATCCAACAGGTACGCTCTGATTCTGGCTCCCTTCCAGTGTTTAATGCAATCCCTCGACCAGCCATGATAAAAACGAATAAAATTTAAATATTGTAAGTCTATAAATATATATATATATATATATATAAATAAATGACGTATTTTAAATAAAAAACACTCACATTCAATTGTGCTATCTAAATCAAAGGTGGATCGATCAGAAATCGATCTTGTTTTTAAATTCGATTCGAGCAGGGAAATAGGTCACTTAATATATATGTATAAAGATACACAGGTGTCGGTGCAGGTTAAGATGGGTTTACACACACTGGCATATTGCCAGTCGATTCTGCAATTGTGCTGCCAGACATTTGGCATACCTTTGTCATATCTGGCAACATTTCGGCTAAAAACACAGATTGTGGAAACTTGCAATTTAAAATGGAACCACCACTAGTTTGTACTGCTGATAGCTGAATTTATATATTTAATATATATATATGTTAATCATATTTTATTATTTTTACTTATATGTTTTTACGTATATGGTGGAGCGAAATCCTTTCCCCGCGTCAGTGAATGCCTAGATAAGATATTAAAACTGAGTCCCACCAGCGTTGTGCACGTTGCACGACACCCGTTGCAACACGTCAACATTTTCCATTCCTCGCACCAGCGTCTTGCTTGCCATTTCACGCAAACTATCATAATTGAGATGACCATATCTGTTATGGCACAACTCGCTGTCCGACTTAACAGCTGCATAACATCTGTTACGAAGAGTTTCAAACGTATACAGATTTCCTACTCGTTTGGCCTCGAGTATACATTCGCCGCCTTGGAATACTCGTGCACTGCTTGCATCGAAATGTACCTTGCATTTCCTTGCTACGGCTTGTCCCACCGACATGAAAGTGCCCGTCAATTTTGGTACGTACAATACGTTGTGTAGTACCAGTGTACACAAATCCGTTTTCATTTTCACTTCACCTCTGCCTTCTGCTTGCAAGGGGACGGCGTCCGGCAAACAGATCGTTTCGGTATGCGCCTCAAACTTTGAAAACATTTGCTTACTGTCCAAGCACCAGCCGAGTTTCTTAGAACTGCTTGGATCCAATGCGTTCAGTAAGCTGCAATTCCTTTGTCCGGTCGCTATTATATCATCTTTGGCAATTAGTCTGCGACAGTTCGCTTTAATATGCCCTGTTTCACCACATTCGTAACAGGCGATCTTTTTCAATTTTTTCTTTGTGGTGACCTTCGCAGTAGCGTTATGCCGTTGTCTAACTGTAAAGACCTGCGCGATATCGCTCTGCTTCTCTGCGCCTTTTTTCCTCTCGCCTTCTTCCTTCAACTTTATGCACAGAATTTCAAACGCTGGCAGACTGTCGCGCGTCTCGATGGCGACAACGAAATTCTCATAATTGTCTGGAAGGCTGGATAGCAAAATAATGACTTTGAGCTCGTCAACTATTCCTATTCCAACTCCTGCAAGCTGATCCACGATTTCGTTAAATGTGATCAAATAGCTAGCCATGCTTTGCCCCTCCGCCATGCGAGAATTGAGCAACTTTTTGTAAAGCGAGACTTTACCAACCAGCCCGCTTGGCTGATGGACTTCGCGCAACTTAATCCATGCCTCCTGTGACGTTGTGCAATTCTTGATGTATCCCAACTGCGATGTCTTAACACTTAGCGTGATCGTTGCCAATGCCTTACGATCCAACGCACTCCAGTTAATATTTTCACCCACATCAGACTTCTGTAAATCTCCCGACGCAACATCCCATAGATCCGCATGCACCAACACGCTTCGCATCTGTATGCTCCAAGAATCATAATTCTTTTCTTCAAGCTTCTCAATTTGGTACAGCCCACTCATGTTTCTATATTTGCGACGCACTTTACTTTTACACACACGTAACTGCCGATTTGTCTTTTATTTCATCCGAGTTCGTAACTCTGGATATCGAGTCAAATTAACCGTTACCAATATTATCAGGCCACGCGTCCTGGGCCCATAACCTGTTGGAGCGATAATCCTTTTCCCGCGTCAGGGAATGCATAGATAAGATAATAAAACTGAGTCCCATCAGCGTTGTGTACTCAAACAAAGTTTATTCAAGACTGTCAATTAACATTATACCTATCGATAAAAAGAGACTTAACATATGTACTGATGCACGGTTGCATTGAATGTAAAATACCATTATTTTCTACAGTATATATGCATATTCGTGTACATATTTATAAAATTAGACGTAATCAGATTGTTATTTTATGTTTATGTTAATGCACTATATAGTAATGAAGTATTTATTTGACTTTGCTTTTATATATACGCTCTGCAGCTTACGGACAAATCCCAAGATAGATTAAGAACTAACATGCAATACAATATTAGCAATTTGTATAAAATAAAATGAAGCCAAACCAAGAAAATCTGTGCGAAAATCCAACAAATTTAAATGCTAGTTTCCGATGCCGATATTGAGTGGCACGTCAAACATCAAACATCAGTCCTAGTCTAAGCTAAGTAGAAGAAGTACTGGCAAGCTTAAGACTAAGATATGACGGCAATGACTGGAGTCTCTCAATTGACTGTCTGAATAAGTGTAAACACTCTCTTCTGGCGGCATATTGCAGTTTGTTCAGCATCTAATCAAGCTAACTGCGAACTCTACATTGACATTTAAGACACTTAAGAACACTTTTTGGAAGATTGTCGGGCAATAAGTAGACTGAGGCTCCCTTAGCTAACTGCCTACAACCTGGGCTTGGATCATTCATTTGGATCTTTGTAATATAAAGTCTTTTATAGTATGTAATTGAGCCTTTTGAAATCGAGATGATTTCTGTAATCTAATGTGATATATTCTGGTACTATACAGGAATTACTATGCTATCAGCATTTCCTGAAAAGTCTATAAGTTAACAGATAAATCTCCAAATAATATCTTTATTATTTTATTGAAACCATAAGCATCAAATTGCACTATTTTGATAGTTCTCCATTGCAGTTCCTCTTTTGCCACGGTTCGGTTTTAGTTGGGAAGAATTAACAAGTCAATTACTTCTCGCCGCCAACGACCATGGTGGTTAGGAAGTAGAATACGGACCAGCTGACATACTTGACGGGATCACCAGAGCCCTCGATCTTAGTTTCCAGAAACTCCGAACCATACTTGGCCATAAGGGATACCAAAGCCATGGTGCCCATCAGCCAGCTGCTTTCGTTGATGGCCAGATAGGACAGTGATGTTATGTTGCCCAGAATGGTCAAGAGCTTGAGTGTTTCCATAGCTTCATCGCCTTCCCCGTCACCCTTGCCCTTGATAAGGCATACCAGAGTGCAGATGGCCATGGGTACGATGCAGAGGCCATGGCCCAAAGCAATATTGTTGCCCTCGCCACCAAAGAAGAGCTCTATGTTGACCAGTGGCAAGGGGACTATCTCCAAAATGGCATTGCTCGTCTGCTTGGCGCTCTTCGACGTTTCATTGCCAGTTAAACAGTCGACCAGACCAGACAAACCATGACAAAAGCCAATCACACATGCGGAGATCGCATATGGATGCTGCTGGGGCCCCATAGCATAGATTCCATATCCCGTAACGCCGCACAGGACTAAGTTGAGTACACCCGATACACCCGAATGGTCGGACATTTTTGCTTGATTTATTAGGAATATAGAACAGCCAAATGTTATTAATATATTAATTTTCAAAAATATTAGTTTGCAAAAAGTATAACGAAACGAATTATTAATTTTACTTATTTACGGATATTTCTGAAATGTATTTGAGATTTAATATTTTTTCTCTTAACCGACCGAATTGTGAATTTTGTTTGGGAAAATGAAATTACCCCAGCTTGGAAATGTCGACGACTGCTGCGATTGAGTCAAACAAAACGAAAGCAAATAAATCCAGATCATCTTGACTACAATTGTCCGGATTTTGCTTAATTCAATATGTTACAGATTTTAAAAGAATATTGCCTCAGTTGGCAATAATGTGTAACTTAACTCGCTTATAAGCAGAATCAGTTATAATTCTTGTGACTTGTAAGAAGATGTACCTTCCAAGTTGGTAGCACTATTTGTAGCCCGCGGGATGTTAAAACAGTTCATTAAATAGGGCAAGCTATCACCTATATTATCTATAACTTGAATATAATTTGTTAGCAATTCCTTATAAAATATTTATGTCTTTTTGAAATCTTTAAGACTAAAAATGCTCCTGCGTTCGCACTTACTCGCCAATTCAAACCATATACCTAAGCAAGGAGTCTTTATTGTCATTTAAATCATACAATGTAATAAAAACATAAATTCCTACAAAACATAATATAATTGATTTTATTAAAATATTAGAAATTTTGATTGTAATATTAGATTTGAGTTCATATGCGTGAACAGAACAATTTGGTTAGGGTAAGCTCAAATCAATCATCAAAAAATGGAAACAAAGAGTGTATATGGGCCTGGTATGCTTATAACAAGATGATCCATTACGTGATCTTCGGCATCCGTATTACTTTGTTGCATTTCAGCAGTTGCATTCATTCATTCAACTTAATCTTACAGCTCATCAAATTCCAATCTATCGGATCCGCCATCTTATCTCCTATTTGCTGGCAGCCGATTTCCCTGTGCGGCATTCTCCTCCGTGTAGTTGATGATGTGACGCCTCTTTTTCAGATACTGTCTCTGACGCAAATAGATCTTGAGGATGCCCTTCAGGGTAATGAAAGTGAGGCCGCCGAGGAAAGTACGACGCAGCGCCGACGCCACGTTCCTATACATCAACCTGCCAAAAATTTTTGAAATGCTGGGCAATAAAATGGCACCGCCAAAGATGCGGGAAAAGTCGTTTGGAGCAACCAGTTCCTCAACATTTGACACCGTTTCAAAGTCGGTATGGTCATAATGGATCAACCTATTGATCAGGGGCAATTTGCGGGCAAGACTATGACGACTGTGCCAGAGTCGCAATACAATGTCCTCCCAGCGAAAGAATCGACTGATGATCAGGGCCACCGGTATCATTGGTAGTCCGATAAGCAGATAGATACTATTCGCGTTCATTAGGATCTCCATGCCGCGTTTGTAGCCGAGCACCTGTAGAAACGTGATGCTGCCATATGTAAAGGCCGTCCAGTAGCCGGAAAATAAAAAGACGGAAGCAGCAACGGTTGGACTGGCACGATGGATCACATCCAGGCCGAATTCCAAAAATACGGCAATACGGCTCACCTTTGGATAATTGACGAGATACTCAAAGCGGCATTGCATGCAAAAGACTCTAATTTGCGAATTGCCCTTCTGCTGCTCATCAATCCAGCGACAGAGGCAACTCTCATGTACCCACTTTATGCTGCCACGGCATTTGCACGGGTGCACCCAAGTGGCACGACGATTCTCCGACTCTGTGGCAAGGCATATCCAACAGGTACGCTCTGATTCTGGCTCCCTTCCAGTGTTTAATGCAATCCCTCGACCAGCCATGATAAAAACGAATAAAATTTAAATATTGTAAGTCTATAAATATATATATATATATATATATAAATAAATGACGTATTTTAAATAAAAAACACTCACATTCAATTGTGCTATCTAAATCAAAGGTGGATCGATCAGAAATCGATCTTGTTTTTAAATTCGATTCGAGCAGGGAAATAGGTCACTTAATATATATGTATAAAGATACACAGGTGTCGGTGCAGGTTAAGATGGGTTTACACACACTGGCATATTGCCAGTCGATTCTGCAATTGTGCTGCCAGACATTTGGCATACCTTTGCCATATCTGGCAACATTTCGGCTAAAAACACAGATTGTGCAAACTTGCAATTTAAAATGGAACCACCACTAGTTTGTACTGCTGATAGCTGAATTTATATATTTAATATATATATATGTTAATCATATTTTATTATTTTTACTTATATGTTTTTACGTATATGGTGGAGCGAAATCCTTTCCCCGCGTCAGTGAATGCCTAGATAAGATATTAAAACTGAGTCCCACCAGCGTTGTGCACGTTGCACGACACCCGTTGCAACACGTCAACATTTACCATTCCTCGCACCAGCGTCTTGCTTGCCATTTCACGCAAACTATCATAATTGAGATGACCATATCTGTTATGGCACAACTCGCTGTCCGACTTAACAGCTGCATAACATCTGTTACGAAGAGTTTCAAACGTATACAGATTTCCTACTCGTTTGGCCTCGAGTATACATTCGCCGCCTTGGAATACTCGTGCACTGCTTGCATCGAAATGTACCTTGCATTTCCTTGCTACGGCTTGTCCCACCGACATGAAAGTGCCCGTCAATTTTGGTACGTACAATACGTTGTGTAGTACCAGTGTACACAAATCCGTTTTCATTTTCACTTCACCTCTGCCTTCTGCTTGCAAGGGGACGGCGTCCGGCAAACAGATCGTTTCGGTATGCGCCTCAAACTTTGAAAACATTTGCTTACTGTCCAAGCACCAGCCGAGTTTCTTAGAACTGCTTGGATCCAATGCGTTCAGTAAGCTGCAATTCCTTTGTCCGGTCGCTATTATATCATCTTTGGCAATTAGTCTGCGACAGTTCGCTTTAATATGCCCTGTTTCACCACATTCGTAACAGGCGATCTTTTTCAATTTTTTCTTTGTGGTGACCTTCGCAGTAGCGTTATGCCGTTGTCTAACTGTAAAGACCTGCGCGATATCGCTCTGCTTCTCTGCGCCTTTTTTCCTCTCGCCTTCTTCCTTCAACTTTATGCACAGAATTTCAAACGCTGGCAGACTGTCGCGCGTCTCGATGGCGACAACGAAATTCTCATAATTGTCTGGAAGGCTGGATAGCAAAATAATGACTTTGAGCTCGTCCACTATTCCTATTCCAACTCCTGCAAGCTGATCCACGATTTCGTTAAATGTGATCAAATAGCTAGCCATGCTTTGCCCCTCCGCCATGCGAGAATTGAGCAACTTTTTGTAAAGCGAGACTTTACCAACCAGCCCGCTTGGCTGATGGACTTCGCGCAACTTAATCCATGCCTCCTGTGACGTTGTGCAATTCTTGATGTATCCCAATTGCGATGTCTTAACACTTAGCGTGATCGTTGCCAATGCTTTACGATCCAACGCACTCCAGTTAATATTTTCACCCACATCAGACTTCTGTAAATCTCCCGACGCAACATCCCATAGATCCGCATGCACCAACACGCTTCGCATCTGTATGCTCCAAGAATCATAATTCTTTTCTTCAAGCTTCTCAATTTGGTACAGCCCACTCATGTTTCTATATTCGCGACGCACTTTACTTTTACACACACGTAACTGCCGATTTGTCTTTTATTTCATCCGAGTTCGTAACTCTGGATATCGAGTCAAATTAACCGTTAACAATATTATCAGGCCACGCGTCCTGGGCCCATAACCTGTTGGAGCGATAATCCTTTTCCCGCGTCAGGGAATGCATAGATAAGATAATAAAACTGAGTCCCATCAGCGTTGTGTACTCAAACAAAGTTTATTCAAGACTGTCAATTAACATTATACCTATCGATAAAAAGAGACTTAACATATGTACTGATGCACGGTTGCATTGAATGTAAAATACCATTATTTTCTACAGTATATATGCATATTCGTGTACATATTTATAAAATTAGACGTAATCAGATTGTTATTTTATGTTTATGTTAATGCACTATATAGTAATGAAGTATTTATTTGACTTTGCTTTTATATATACGCTCTGCAGCTTACGGACAAATCCCAAGATAGATTAAGAACTAACATGCAATACAATATTAGCAATTTGTATAAAATAAAATGAAGCCAAACCAAGAAAATCTGTGCGAAAATCCAACAAATTTAAATGCTAGTTTCCGATGCCGATATTGAGTGGCACGTCAAACATCAAACATCAGTCCTAGTCTAAGCTAAGTAGAAGAAGTACTGGCAAGCTTAAGACTAAGATATGACGGCAATGACTGGAGTCTCTCAATTGACTGTCTGAATAAGTGTAAACACTCTCTTCTGGCGGCATATTGCAGTTTGTTCAGCATCTAATCAAGCTAACTGCGAACTCTACATTGACATTTAAGACACTTAAGAACACTTTTTGGAAGATTGTCGGGCAATAAGTAGACTGAGGCTCCCTTAGCTAACTGCCTACAACCTGGGCTTGGATCATTCATTTGGATCTTTGTAATATAAAGTCTTTTATAGTATGTAATTGAGCCTTTTGAAATCGAGATGATTTCTGTAATCTAATGTGATATATTCTGGTACTATACAGGAATTACTATGCTATCAGCATTTCCTGAAAAGTCTATAAGTTAACAGATAAATCTCCAAATAATATCTTTATTATTTTATTGAAACCATAAGCATCAAAATTGCACTATTTCGATAGTTCTCCATTGCAGTTCCTCTTTTGCCACGGTTCGGTTTTGGTTGGGAAGAATTAACAAGTCAATTACTTCTCGCCGCCAACGACCATGGTGGTTAGGAAGTAGAATACGGACCAGCTGACATACTTGACGGGATCACCAGAGCCCTCGATCTTAGTTTCCAGAAACTCCGAACCATACTTGGCCATAAGGGATACCAAAGCCATGGTGCCCATCAGCCAGCTGCTTTCGTTGATGGCCAGATAGGACAGTGATGTTATGTTGCCCAGAATGGTCAAGAGCTTGAGTGTTTCCATAGCTTCATCGCCTTCCCCGTCACCCTTGCCCTTGATAAGGCATACCAGAGTGCAGATGGCCATGGGTACGATGCAGAGGCCATGGCCCAAAGCAATATTGTTGCCCTCGCCACCAAAGAAGAGCTCTATGTTGACCAGTGGCAAGGGGACTATCTCCAAAATGGCATTGCTCGTCTGCTTGGCGCTCTTCGACGTTTCATTGCCAGTTAAACAGTCGACCAGACCAGACAAACCATGACAAAAGCCAATCACACATGCGGAGATCGCATATGGATGCTGCTGGGGCCCCATAGCATAGATTCCATATCCAGTAACGCCGCACAGGACTAAGTTGAGTACACCCGATACACCCGAATTGTCGGACATTTTTGCTTGATTTATTAGGAATATGGAACAGCCAAATGTTATTAATATATTAATTTTCAAAAATATTAATTTGCAAAAAGTATAACGAAACGAATTATTAATTTTACTTATTTACGGATATTTCTGAAATGTATTTGAGAAATAATATTTTTTCTCTTAACCGACCGAATTGTGAATTTTGTTTGGGAAAATGAAATTACCCCAGCTTGGAAATGTCGACGACTGCTGCGATTGAGTCAAACAAAACGAAAGCAAATAAATCCAGATCATCTTGACTACAATTGTCCGGATTTTGCTTAATTCAATATGTTACAGATTTTAAAAGAATATTGCCTCAGTTGGCAATAATGTGTAACTTAACTCGCTTATAAGCAGAATCAGTTATAATTCTTGTGACTTGTAAGAAGATGTACCTTCCAAGTTGGTAGCACTATTTGTAGCCCGCGGGATGTTAAAACAGTTCATTAAATAGGGCAAGCTATCACCTATATTATCTATAACTTGAATATAATTTGTTAGCAATTCCTTATAAAATATTTATGTCTTTTTGAAATCTTTAAGACTAAAAATGCTCCTGCGTTCGCACTTACTCGCCAATTCAAACCATATACCTAAGCAAGGAGTCTTTATTGTCATTTAAATCATACAATGTAATAAAAACATAAATTCCTACAAAACATAATATAATTGATTTTATTAAAATATTAGAAATTTTGATTGTAATATTAGATTTGAGTTCATATGCGTGAACAGAACAATTTGGTTAGGGTAAGCTCAAATCAATCATCAAAAAATGGAGTCAAAGAGTGTATATGGGCCTGGTATGCTTATAACAAGATGATCCATTACGTGATGTTCGGCATCCGTATTACTTTGTTGCATTTCAGCAGTTGCATTCAAAACTTAATCTTACAGCTCATCAAATTCCAATCTATCGGATCCGCCATCTTATCTCCTATTTGCTGGCAGCCGATTTCCCTGTGCGGCATTCTCCTCCGTGTAGTTGATGATGTGACGCCTCTTTTTCAAATAGATCTTGAGGATGCCCTTCAGGGCAATGAATGTGAGGCCGCCGAGGAAAGTACGACGCAGCGCCGACGCCACGTTCCTATACATCAACCTGCCAAACATTTTTGAAATGCTGGGCAATAAAATGGCACCGCCAAAGATGCGGGAAAAGTCGTTTGGAGCAACCAGTTCCTCAACATTTGACACCGTTTCAAAGTCGGTATGGTCATAATGGATCAACCTATTGATCAGGGGCAATTTACGGGCAAGACTATGACGACTGTGCCAGAGTCGCAATACAATGTCCTCCCAGCGAAAGAATCGACTGATGATCAGGGCCACCGGTATCATTGGTAGTCCGATAAGCAGATAGATACTATTCGCGTTCATTAGGATCTCCATGCCGCGTTTGTAGCCGAGCACCTGTAGAAACGTGATGCTGCCATATGTAAAGGCCGTCCAGTAGCCGGAAAATAAAAAGACGGAAGCAGCAACGGTTGGACTGGCACGATGGATCACATCCAGGCAGAATTCCAAAAATACGGCAATACGGCTCACCTTTGGATAATTGACGAGATACTCAAAGCGGCATTGCATGCAAAAGACTCTAATTTGCGAATTGCCCTTCTGCTGCTCATCAATCCAGCGACAGAGGCAACTCTCATGCACCCACTTTATGCTGCCACGGCATTTGCACGGGTGCACCCAAGTGGCACGACGATTCTCCGACTCTGTGGCAAGGCATATCCAACAGGCACGCTCTGATTCTGGCTCCCTTCCAGTGTTTAATGCAATCCCTCGACCAGCCATGATAAAAACGAATAAAATTTAAATATTGTAAGTCTATAAATATATATATATATATATATAAATAAATGACGTATTTTAAATAAAAAACACTCACATTCAATTGTGCTATCTAAATCAAAGGTGGATCGATCAGAAATCGATCTTGTTTTTAAATTCGATTCGAGCAGGGAAATAGGTCACTTAATATATATGTATAAAGATACACAGGTGTCGGTGCAGGTTAAGATGGGTTTACACACACTGGCATATTGCCAGTCGATTCTGCAATTGTGCTGCCAGACATTTGGCATACCTTTGCCATATCTGACAACATTTCGGCTAAAAACACAGATTGTGCAAACTTGCAATTTAAAATGGAACCACCACTAGTTTGTACTGCTGATAGCTGAATTTATATATTTAATATATATATATGTTAATCATATTTTATTATTTTTACTTATATGTTTTTACGTATATGGTGGAGCGAAATCCTTTCCCCGCGTCAGTGAATGCCTAGATAAGATATTAAAACTGAGTCCCACCAGCGTTGTGCACGTTGCACGACACCCGTTGCAACACGTCAACATTTTCCATTCCTCGCACCAGCGTCTTGCTTGCCATTTCACGCAAACTATCATAATTGAGATGACCATATCTGTTATGGCACAACTCGCTGTCCGACTTAACAGCTGCATAACATCTGTTACGAAGAGTTTCAAACGTATACAGATTTCCTACTCGTTTGGCCTCGAGTATACATTCGCCGCCTTGGAATACTCGTGCACTGCTTGCATCGAAATGTACCTTGCATTTCCTTGCTACGGCTTGTCCCACCGACATGAAAGTGCCCGTCAATTTTGGTACGTACAATACGTTGTGTAGTACCAGTGTACACAAATCCGTTTTCATTTTCACTTCACCTCTGCCTTCTGCTTGCAAGGGGACGGCGTCCGGCAAACAGATCGTTTCGGTATGCGCCTCAAACTTTGAAAACATTTGCTTACTGTCCAAGCACCAGCCGAGTTTCTTAGAACTGCTTGCATCCAATGCGTTCAGTAAGCTGCAATTCCTTTGTCCGGTCGCTATTACATCATCTTTGGCAATTAGTCTGCGACAGTTCGCTTTAATATGCCCTGTTTCACCACATTCGTAACAGGCGATCTTTTTCAATTTTTTCTTTGTGGTGACCTTCGCAGTAGCGTTATGCCGTTGTCTAACTGTAAAGACCTGCGCGATATCGCTCTGCTTCTCTGCGCCTTTTTTCCTCTCGCCTTCTTCCTTCAACTTTATGCACAGAATTTCAAACGCTGGCAGACTGTCGCGCGTCTCGATGGCGACAACGAAATTCTCATAATTGTCTGGAAGGCTGGATAGCAAAATAATGACTTTGAGCTCGTCAACTATTCCTATTCCAACTCCTGCAAGCTGATCCACGATTTCGTTAAATGTGATCAAATAGCTAGCCATGCTTTGCCCCTCCGCCATGCGAGAATTGAGCAACTTTTTGTAAAGCGAGACTTTACCAACCAGCCCGCTTGGCTGATGGACTTCGCGCAACTTAATCCATGCCTCCTGTGACGTTGTGCAATTCTTGATGTATCCCAACTGCGATGTCTTAACACTTAGCGTGATCGTTGCCAATGCCTTACGATCCAACGCACTCCAGTTAATATTTTCACCCACATCAGACTTCTGTAAATCTCCCGACGCAACATCCCATAGATCCGCATGCACCAACACGCTTCGCATCTGTATGCTCCAAGAATCATAATTCTTTTCTTCAAGCTTCTCAATTTGGTACAGCCCACTCATGTTTCTATATTTGCGACGCACTTTACTTTTACACACACGTAACTGCCGATTTCTTTTATTTCATCCGAGTTCGTAACTCTGGATATCGAGTCAAATTAACCGTTAACAATATTATCAGGCCGCGCGTCCTGGGCCCATAACCTGTTGGAGCGATAATCCTTTTCCCGCGTCAGGGAATGCATAGATAAGATAATAAAACTGAGTCCCATCAGCGTTGTGTACTCAAACAAAGTTTATTCAAGACTGTCAATTAACATTATACCTATCGATAAAAAGAGACTTAACATATGTACTGATGCACGGTTGCATTGAATGTAAAATACCATTATTTTCTACAGTATATATGCATATTCGTGTACATATTTATAAAATTAGACGTAATCAGATTGTTATTTTATGTTTATGTTAATGCACTATATAGTAATGAAGTATTTATTTGACTTTGCTTTTATATATACGCTCTGCAGCTTACGGACAAATCCCAAGATAGATTAAGAACTAACATGCAATACAATATTAGCAATTTGTATAAAATAAAATGAAGCCAAACCAAGAAAATCTGTGCGAAAATCCAACAAATTTAAATGCTAGTTTCCGATGCCGATATTGAGTGGCACGTCAAACATCAAACATCAGTCCTAGTCTAAGCTAAGTAGAAGAAGTACTGGCAAGCTTAAGACTAAGATATGACGGCAATGACTGGAGTCTCTCAATTGACTGTCTGAATAAGTGTAAACACTCTCTTCTGGCGGCATATTGCAGTTTGTTCAGCATCTAATCAAGCTAACTGCGAACTCTACATTGACATTTAAGACACTTAAGAACACTTTTTGGAAGATTGTCGGGCAATAAGTAGACTGAGGCTCCCTTAGCTAACTGCCTACAACCTGGGCTTGGATCATTCATTTGGATCTTTGTAATATAAAGTCTTTTATAGTATGTAATTGAGCCTTTTGAAATCGAGATGATTTCTGTAATCTAATGTGATATATTCTGGTACTATACAGGAATTACTATGCTATCAGCATTTCCTGAAAAGTCTATAAGTTAACAGATAAATCTCCAAATAATATCTTTATTATTTTATTGAAACCATAAGCATCAAAATTGCACTATTTCGATAGTTCTCCATTGCAGTTCCTCTTTTGCCACGGTTCGGTTTTGGTTGGGAAGAATTAACAAGTCAATTACTTCTCGCCGCCAACGACCATGGTGGTTAGGAAGTAGAATACGGACCAGCTGACATACTTGACGGGATCACCAGAGCCCTCGATCTTAGTTTCCAGAAACTCCGAACCATACTTGGCCATAAGGGATACCAAAGCCATGGTGCCCATCAGCCAGCTGCTTTCGTTGATGGCCAGATAGGACAGTGATGTTATGTTGCCCAGAATGGTCAAGAGCTTGAGTGTTTCCATAGCTTCATCACCTTCCCCGTCACCCTTGCCCTTGATATGGCATACCAGAGTGCAGATGGCCATGGGTACGATGCAGAGGCCATGGCCCAAAGCAATATTGTTGCCCTCGCCACCAAAGAAGAGCTCTATGTTGACCAGTGGCAAGGGGACTATCTCCAAAATGGCATTGCTCGTCTGCTTGGCGCTCTTCGACGTTTCATTGCCAGTTAAACAGTCGACCAGACCAGACAAACCATGACAAAAGCCAATCACACATGCGGAGATCGCATATGGATGCTGCTGGGGCCCCATAGCATAGATTCCATATCCAGTAACGCCGCACAGGACTAAGTTGAGTACACCCGATACACCCGAATTGTCGGACATTTTTGCTTGATTTATTAGGAATATGGAACAGCCAAAAGTTATTAATATATTAATTTTCAAAAATATTAGTTTGCAAAAAGTATAACGAAACGAATTATTAATTTTACTTATTTACGGATATTTCTGAAATGTATTTGAGATTTAATATTTTTTCTCTTAACCGACCGAATTGTGAATTTTGTTTGGGAAAATGAAATTACCCCAGCTTGGAAATGTCGACGACTGCTGCGATTGAGTCAAACAAATAAATAAAGCAAATAAATCCAGATCATCTTGACTACAATTGTCCGGATTTTGCTTAATTCAATATGTTACAGATTTTAAAAGAATATTGCCTCAGTTGGCAATAATGTGTAACGTAACTCGCTTATAAGCAGAATCAGTTATAATTCTTGTGACTTGTAAGAACTGAAAAAGATTTAAATTATTTATTTCTCTCCCTTCAAGATGTACCTTCCAAGTTGGTAGCACTATTTGTAGCCCGCGGGATGTTAAAACAGTTCATTAAATAGGGCAAGCTATCACCTATATTATCTATAACTTGAATATAATTTGTTAGCAATTCCTTATAAAATATTTATGTCTTTTTGAAATCTTTAAGACTAGAAATGCTTCTGCGTTCGCACTTACTCGCCAATTCAAACCATATACCTAAGCAAGGAGTTTTTATTGTCATTTAAATCATACAATGTAATAAAAACATAAATTCCTATAAAACATAACATAATTGATTTTATTAAAATATTACAAATTTTGATTGTAATATTAGATTTGAGTTCATATGCGTGAACAGAACAATTTGGTTAGGGTAGGCTCAAATAAATCATCAAAAAATGGAGTCAAAGAGTGTATATGGGCCTGGTATGCTTATAACAAGATGATCCATTACGTGATCTTCGGCATCCGTGTTACTTTGTTGCATTACAGCAGTTGCATTCAAAACTTAGTCTTACAGCTCATCAAATTCCAATCTATCGGATCCGCCATCTTATCTCCTATTTGCTGGCAGCCGATTTCCCTGTGCGGCATTCTCCTCCGTGTAGTTGATGATGTGACGCCTCTTTTTCAGATACTGTCTCTGACGCAAATAGATCTTGAGGATGCCCTTCAGGGCAATGAAGGTGAGGCCGCCGAGGAAAGTACGACGCAGCGCCGACGCCACGTTCCTATACATCAACCTGCCAAAAATTTTTGAAATGCTGGGCAATAAAATGGCACCGCCAAAGATGCGGGAAAAGTCGTTTGGAGCAACCAGTTCCTCAACATTTGACACCGTTTCAAAGTCGGTATGGTCATAATGGATCAACCTATTGATCAGGGGCAATTTGCGGACAAGACTATGACGACTGTGCCAGAGTCGCAATACAATGTCCTCCCAGTGAAAGAATCGACTGATGATCAAGGCCACCGGTATCATTGGTAGTCCGATAAGCAGATAGATACTATTCGCGTTCATTAGGATCTCCATGCCGCGTTTGTAGCCGAGCACCTGTAGAAACGTGATGCTGCCATATGTAAAGGCCGTCCAGTAGCCGGAAAATAAAAAGACGGAAGCAGCAACGGTTGGACTGGCACGATGGATCACATCCAGGCAGAATTCCAAAAATACGGCAATACGGCTCACCTTTGGATAATTGACGAGATACTCAAAGCGGCATTGCATGCAAAAGACTCTAATTTGCGAATTGCCCATCTGCTGCTCATCAATCCAGCGACAGAGGCAACTCTCATGCACCCACTTTATGCTGCCACGGCATTTGCACGGGTGCACCCAAGTGGCACGACGATTCTCCGACTCTGTGGCAAGGCATATCCAACAGGTACGCTCTGATTCTGGCTCCCTTCCAGTGTTTAATGCAATCCCTCGACCAGCCATGATAAAAACGAATAAAATTTAAATATTGTAAGTCTATAAATATATATATATATATATATAAATAAATGACGTATTTTAAATAGAAAACACTCACATTCAATTGTGCTATCTAAATCAAAGGTGGATCGATCAGAAATCGATCTTGTTTTTAAATTCGATTCGAGCAGGGAAATAGGTCACTTAATATATATGTATAAAGATACACAGGTGTCGGTGCAGGTTAAGATGGGTTTACACACACTGGCATATTACCAGTCGATTCTGCAATTGTGCTGCCAGACATTTGGCATACCTTTGCCATATCTGGCAACATTTCGGCTAAAAACACAGATTGTGCAAACTTGCAATTTAAAATGGAACCACCACTAGTTTGTACTGCTGATAGCTGAATTTATATATTTAATATATATATATGTTAATCATATTTTATTATTTTTACTTATATGTTTTTACGTATATGGTGGAGCGAAATCCATTCCGCGCGTCAGTGAATGCCTAGATAAGATATTAAAACTGAGTCCCACCAGCGTTGTGCACGTTGCACGACACCCGTTGCAACACGTCAACATTTTCCATTCCTCGCACCAGCGTCTTGTTTGCCATTTCACGCAAACTATCATAATTGAGATGACCATATCTGTTATGACACAACTCGCTGTCCGACTTAACAGCTGCATAACATCTGTTACGAAGAGTTTCAAACGTATACAGATTTCCTACTCGTTTGGCCTCGAGTATACATTCGCCGCCTTGGAATACTCGTGCACTGCTTGCATCGAAATGTACCTTGCATTTCCTTGCTACGGCTTGTCCCACCGACATGAAAGTGCCCGTCAATTTTGGTACGTACAATACGTTGTGTAGTACCAGTGTACACAAATCCGTTTTCATTTTCACTTCACCTCTGCCTTCTGCTTGCAAGGTGATGGCGTCCGGCAAACAGATCGTTTCGGTATGCGCCTCAAACTTTGAAAACATTTGCTTACTGTCCAAGCACCAGCCGAGTTTCTTAGAACTGCTTGCATCCAATGCGTTCAGTAAGCTGCAATTCCTTTGTCCGGTCGCTATTACATCATCTTTGGCAATTAGTCTGCGACAGTTCGCTTTAATATGCCCTGTTTCACCACATTCGTAACAGGCGATCTTTTTCAATTTTTTCTTTGTGGTGACCTTCGCAGTAGCGTTATGCCGTTGTCTAACTGTAAAGACCTGCGCGATATCGCTCTGCTTCTCTGCGCCTTTTTTCCTCTCGCCTTCTTCCTTCAACTTTATGCACAGAATTTCAAACGCTGGCAGACTGTCGCGCGTCTCGATGGCGACAACGAAATTCTCATAATTGTCTGGAAGGCTGGATAGCAAAATAATGACTTTGAGCTCGTCAACTATTCCTATTCCAACTCCTGCAAGCTGATCCACGATTTCGTTAAATGTGATCAAATAGCTAGCCATGCTTTGCCCCTCCGCCATGCGAGAATTGAGCAACTTTTTGTAAAGCGAGACTTTACCAACCAGCCCGCTTGGCTGATGGACTTCGCGCAACTTAATCCATGCCTCCTGCGACGTTGTGCAATTCTTGATGTATCCCAACTGCGATGTCTTAACACTTAGCGTGATAGTTGCCAATGCCTTACGATCCAACGCACTCCAGTTAATATTTTGAGCATCTTCAGCGTGTCATAATCTCCGTTATCTGAAACGAATGCAACTTTTTGAAGATCCTGATGCCGATCACTGAGTTTCAACAGCAGATTCAGTAAATTGCTCTATATATGCCAGAAGGTGTTCAACTACTAGGGTTGAACCCAATTTAACTTCAGAGGCCTGCGACAAAAACGTCCCCAATAATGGGCTCCGCTATTTTCTTTAACATGAAAATTGCATTAATAAACAACAAAAAACTAACAGCTTCAACTTCAATTTACCTGAATCTGGTCACAGACACCAATCGCTTTGTGAGCATTTACTTGAAATATAAGCATAATCTAATGAATGACGAACTACGAAATGACTGTTAAGAATTGGATCTTTGCAATAACATTCTTTACCCGCAACCCTACCCGTTACACAAAGTTAACGACGCCATGAAGTATTGATGCTACTTAAAAAAAACAACAGTACAAACAAAATGCTTTATCAATATATTGTTAACGCAAACCTTCCGGACCCAACTAATCAGGCAAAACTCATGGTTATTTTCAATATCAGCTTGACCCTGGATGTCACCTATATTCCAAGGAAATCTGTGGGCATATGCTGACGTTACAACTGATGTACATTTTTAGATACTTCGAGTCAATTTATCAATCTGTTTGTCTGCGGTTGATCATATTAAGGTGGAAGGGGAACTAAAATACTTTTAGCTACTTGATATGCCACGACAAAATCACATCTTGGGCTGCCTTGCATAACTTCGTAATCAATTTTAATTCTAATTATTGTTATCATCAAAATTATGAATATAAAACAAAAACAAAAAAAAAATATAGTAGAAAATAATAATTCAATGACCATGATGTAAACCAGTTTTGTGATTTATATAGACTTCATAATATTGAAAGAAATTTTAACTTTGGATAAATATAATAATAAAATAAATGTCAAAAATAAGTATTTTCATCTTCTGATGTAGAATTAATATTCACAAAAAGTGCCTCATAATGTTCAATCGAATTTTGGCATTGGACAATTATTATATTATTATATTATAACTTAACAGTTTGATTTTTAAATGGCTAGACTAAATTTCAAAAATAAGTATTTTCCACTTTTGATGAAGAATTAATTTATTTAAAAAGGTCTTCATGATGTTGAATGAAATTTGGATTGTGGTCGAAGATTTAACAGTTTAAATTTAATACAATAGGTTAACACGTGATTTAATTTCAAAATGACGTATTTTCAACATTTTATGCAAAATGTGAAAATGTTGATTTGTGACAATTATAGGCAAAGATTTAAAAAATTTTGAATTTAAAACAACAAACTTTAAATGTGAATTCGTCTATTTAATTCCAAAAATACGTATTTTCATGTTAATGCAGAATAAATGTTGACTTTCGACAATTATTGGTGAAGATTTAAAGAATGACTCGATTTAATTTTAAAAATACGTATTTTAAACTTTCATGCAGAATTAATTTAATTAAAAAGGTCTTCATAATGTTCAATGTTCATAATGATTTGACTTTCGGCAATTATTGCCGAAGATATAACAGATTGAATTTAAGCCAAAAACCTAAATTTGAACAGCATTTACAAGTGAGATAACGATATTTGCAGTAATCAATATATTTATTGGAAACAACGACACGACTTATTCGGCGGTCTAAAACTGAGTTTTACATTCCAAGATGATATTCAGTTTTGAGTACATATGAATTAAGGAACAATGCAAAAATGAAGATAGACAAAATAGGCGTTGCCAGATTGGTAAATTGCATATTGCATATGGTGTCAAATACTTTAAATTTGAAACAAAAACATAAAGAGTGAATTCCTCAATCGAATTTAAACAAGAAAGAACGTTGCTGTCAGATTGCGTAATACTTTGATACCATACATCTCCTAAATTACGGGAGATTCAGGAGCGGGTCCAACATTTTTTTCCAGACTTTTGAATAATGTTACTCGAAATATACCTTTAAAATTTGCTGACTCTAGCTTGCAAATTATGTGAGATATATGGTCTTATCGTTTTTCACAAACAGGTGTATTGGCTTAGGGAGTCGGAGTGGGCGAGGCCACCCAATTTTTAATCGATCTTTGTGTGAAACACGTATAGCGTGTAGTCAACACGATGAGACGACGGTTAGAATCAAACTGGACTGTTCTCACGAGCAGGTCTTTATTATATAGAAAATTCTTAAGCCTAAATACATATATTACTTATCAAATGAAGCCGATTGGAAGGCCTGGTAAGATCTCATGGTATTTTATTTTCTTAAAGCAGCCGCTTGTAAGGCGACCTCATTAGCTGTTTTGTTATTTAACTGATCCTCGGGAATATCTAAAAATAGCTGATTTTTACAACGTTACATGTTCATACTTGAGCAATCTCTTAGAACAGTCGTTGAAGAACACCGTCAACAACCTATCAACAGTAACAGTAGCCTTAAAATTGTGGCAGATTTGTGGCTTTATCGATTTTCGATTATCGATTTCCTAGCCTCCTAGTGGACTACAATTTGTACATATTGTCTGACGAAGACACATACCAGTAATATGTTTTAAGTTTCAATTCTCTTTCTCTAAGGGTGCCGAAAAGAATTGCATTCATACAAGTTAACAGACGGACAGACAGACAGACGGAAAAACCACAAAACCAATATACTATTAGACATTCTGTATCAAAGTATAAAAAGGGCTTGAATATGTTGATAGATAATGAGCTTGGACAATTATTGGCGAAGATATAAACATTTGAATATGAGTCTTACCATACAAAAACTTTAAACGTGAATTACTTGATGTTATTTTAAAAATACGCATTTTGCAGAATTTTGATGCAGATTTAATACATATAATAAGAGCTTTATAATTTTGAAATAAAATTTGACTTTTTCAAACAAAAGCTTAATTTAAAATTCCCAATTAAATTTTAAAAAATATGTATATAAATATGTAACTTTTAATGCAGAATTATTAAATAAGAATGCTGTAGTCGAGTGATCTCGACTCCGATATGCCCTGAACACAGTTGTTCAAAATATTCTAATTTTATTCGCTTAGTTAAATTAACTTTAAAAAGTGTTGCACCCAGATATGAGCAGACTAAGTCATTTCTTTTAGCAAGAGTAAAAAAATGAATTCACCGCATATTTGTATGCACAAACAACGAACTGAGCCCTAATTGCCTGACTAGAAACACATGCATACATACGTACATTATCGTGTGTAGCGGCATCAATTATCATGCCATCCCTTTCTCACAAATGCGCTTGCACATTTTTGCATACAGAAAATGCTTGTGGCTGCTGATTAGAAGATTTTGCCTTTAAAATTTTGCAATTTATTGCTACCGGAATTCGAAATGTATCGATAATCGAGAAACGGAAGCAGTTTTACATAAAATAAACCAAACTCCAAACCGGACATACGCGAACCTATATTTCAAATGTTTAGCTTTTATAGTCTCTGAGATTCGCGTGTTCATACAGGCAGGCGGACGGACGGACATACGGACATGGCTATATCGACTCGGCTGTTGGTATTGATCAAGAATAGAAATACTCTATGGGATCTGAGATGCTTCCTTCTGCCTGTACGTAACAGGCACAAACCCGTTATAATCTTTTTATCCATTTTCATTGGGTTCTGGTTATAAAAAAAAAACACTTCATAATAAACTTTTCACAGCTCCAACTTTGTGAAACTCAGTTTGTGGAATTTACTCAACTGAATTCTTTGAAGTTTGCAGGCTATAAAAAAAAACACGAATTTAAATTATTGTGTATTTTGTTAAGTTCTTGTTTTATACTTTTCCGCGATTAATATTATTTTGCATGTATATGCTAATTAGTTGTATATTAACACCTTTAATGGCTAAACTTAAATTAGTTATTACAGATAGAAGCCCTTAATTACAAACTGAAGTTTGACTTTTTTCCAAAAAAAATATTAAATATTAACTCTTAATTTTTGCCTTCTTTTGTTGCTTTTATATTTCTGCATTTGTTTTTTATTTTTATTTATTTGTTTTCCTGTTTCACTTCAACTAGCAAATATCTGCGCGCTGCGCTGCAACTTTATACGTAGAAAAATGAAGAACTTAAAAACAAATTAAGAAAAAGGAACTTAAATTAAAAATGATAAATGGAGAGATGCTTACGTACATAATAAATATGTATGTGTGTATGTAACTAAAACATAATCGCAATAAATAGTTAACATTTTCTTGTGGTATAATTTTATATACTACCTTAGGTGTGTGTGTGTACTTAACATAATTAAATTATTTAATATTTAAATCATTAAGAAGAAAAGTCCATATAATAAGCGTTTTCATTTTTTTTTTCACTAAATCTTTTTAAAGAAGTTTTTTTTTGTATGTGTTCCTTGAGAGAGGCAAACATATATAAAAATAAAGGAATTTTTTTAGGTTCGCATTTCTTCGTTGCTATTATTATTTTTTTTTTTTTTTGGCAATAACATTTTGACCAATGTACGAGATGATAATTACGATTAATTCAAAACAATTGGTTGTAAGGAAAAATGGGTATAACAACCATTAATAATAATAATGGTAAAGTAATAATAATAATGGTAAAGTAATAATAATAATAGTAAAGTAATAATAATAATAGTAAAGTAATAATAATAATAGTAAAGTAATAATAATAATAGTAAAGTAATAATAATAATAGTAAAGTAATAATATTAATAGTAAAAAGAAGCAGCAGCTCTAGCTCGTGTTGTATATTGTTTCAAAGGGATAAGTTTTGCGATAAGTTTGTGGCTGTTGTTGTTGCAATTGGTGGGTGGATTGAAATTAATATATTCAAAAGTTGAACTCTTCCTGCTTCTCGGAATCGCTGCGCAGATCGCTCATCAGTGGCTCGAAGCATGACTTTGGTATCATTGTGCCGACAATTTTCTCCCCCTCGATCGTCTTCATGCGTATCACCTGCATCTTGCTGTTGGAGCGCGTATTCAATATATGCTCAACCCGACCCCAAACGGACAGCACAGACCCAGCGAGCACGTGGTACAAGCGCTGACGAAGACCAACCTAAAATTAAATATATATATCGAATATATACATATATGTGGGTGTTGTGTATATACCTCGCAATCATTGCCTAGGCTCACGTTGCGACAGTTGCCATTCCAGTAGGCATGGGAGCAGGTGTGCACCGAGGCATCGTACTGTTCGGTCCAATGCGGTTCGGCATCTGCTAGTCCAACTTTGCGATACTTTTTCTCCAGCTCGGCGAGCGATTCGTGCCGCACCTGTAGTCCAGTGTTGGGCCTATAAATCTGGCACATGATCTCCTTTTTACTAGGCGATCGCTTTTTTTGTTTGCTGCTATCCTTGCTGCTGCTGCTATTGTTGTCCGCATCGATGTCATTACCCGAGCCTGAGCGCATCGTCTGATGCTGTTCCAAGACAACAACCAGGATCGAAGTACGTTTCGAATTGCGCAACTGATGTGATGTATAGAAGCCCTCGTATTCATTGAACAGATTCGCATATCTATTGGGAAGGGTTTTTACAGTGACAATGTCCAAATTAAGATGTACAAGGGAAGGGATAATATACTTACTTATCGATGGCCTCCTGCCAGATCATGCCTCGTTCCACGCGCACCGTGTGCAGCTCCGTGGGTGCAACACCTGTGGCATGCTTGCGCATGAAACGCACCAGACGCACACGCGTAACATTCTCTCCGGCAGCACCCAAATCTGAATGGAAGAGAGAGTGAGGGAGAACGAATAAGTGAGAAAGAGAACGTGAGTGAGTGAGAGAAACAGTACGACCTTTACAACTTATTCAAGACAAATATACTCATAAAATACAAATTTTAAGACACAGAAATAGAGAGCGGAAATGTGTGTGTGTGACAGAGAGCGAAACAGCTAATAGTATGGTAACTTACAAATTAATCAGAACTCTCACTAATTACACTTTTAAAGTGCAACCTGTTTTGTTCTTTGGAACTTCTTCTGCGCCTCTTCCTATTATCTATTTCTCTTGTTGATGAAACTCACCAACAATGCCCAGATCGAAGCGACCGCCACGCTTCGCCTGATTGATGATGGCCGTCATTGTGTCAGTGAAGTATTTAAATAGTCTATTCTGTAGATCGACCGGACAGCCGAGGATGCGATTGAGAAACTTCGATATGTTATTGTAGTCCTTGTCGAGGCTGAGAACGCCCGGATTACTCTCCGTATTGACAATGATGCCAACGCCAACAAGTGCGCCGGCGATATCCTTGAAGAATTCACCGCTATAGTCGGTTGGTGGTGGCACCAGCGGCGTCTCATAGCCCATTATGGTCCGCATTACGGTCTCCAGCGCCTGTCTGCCATACTTATTATCGATATTGAACTGCGAGAGATCACGGGTATCTGTCGCCCTGCGATCACCATGGGTGAGGGCACCCAACGATTCTAGACGCTTGGCTACAGTCGACGCGAACCGCCGCTCACCGGCCAGATCCGAGATGAGGAATATGTATTCGGGTGCATTCACCTGATTGGAGCGATGGGTGCGTCCAAATTGTTGAATTGCCCGATCCGCTGACCACGGCAACTCCAATGTAATGTGGACACGTCGTCGCTGATTGAATACACGACGATCGCTTTGTAGCGAAATGCCACTGGATGCGGCCTCTGAAATGATAGCCACATCCTTTTGGCCGTCCATAAAGCGTTGCTTCTCTGTTATGTTTAATGTTTCCAGCGGCACGTCGGATTCGGTGCGCGACTCGTATTGAATGGAACCATCATCGCTCTGGACGACACGGCCGCGTCTTCCCGTCATTTCGGCAACATTGTCCGGACCGCCCAGTTCATCGATCAGTTGATCGAGTGTGTTCGGCGGCAATCGGGCGCCGAGACGCTCGATGCGACGTAAAAGTTCCTCCTTCATGGTGCAGGCACGCTCAATAGCATCCTTCGGCGGAGGACCATAATTCATTATGACACCATTGACGCCAATGGGCGTAATAGTGCCCTTGAGCACCTGTTTCTTTTGCAACAGATCCTGGATGCGATCCTGCGTCGACAGCTGTTGCGACTTGCGATTCTTTGCTGCATTTATGGCAGCCACAATATTTGCGGAAATTCCGGATGCTTTTGTTGCTGCTGCTGTTGTTAATATTGCTGCTGCAGTTTCCTTTTTGGTTTTCGACTCTTTTTTGTTGCCAGCGCGCTTCTTCTTCTTTGTCTGGCTTTTTTTTGTGTGCTGTGTCTTTTTGACACTAGTTTTTTTGGTGCGAGCATTAACCCAGGGATCAATATCGCTATCGCTGCCGCTGGCACGGAACGGATTGAAATCGGAACTGTAATCACTGGCGACACTGTTAATATCGCTGTCCCCATCATGCTTATCATCGTTATCGTCATCATCATCGTCCTCATCTTTTTCGTTGTCCTCTTCGTTCTCATCCTCATCATCTTCATCGTTGGAAGTGTCTCCATTGCCATCCACATCATCATCGTAGGCATCATCATTGCTATCAAAGGGATCATCGCTGCTGTTGCTGTTGCTGTTGTTGTTGTCGTTGGATTTGCGACAAGATTTTGTCGCCATTGTGTCCTCATCGCTATCACTAAATTGCCAGGAGCCAGTGCGTTTCTTCTTCTTATTCGATTTACTAACACCATCGGCGCACACTTTTCGCTTGCTACGCCTACTGCCTGCAACGCTGCCTTCTTCCTTCTTGTTGTTGTTGCTGCTGCTGTTGTTGTTATTTTTGCGGTTGTGTTGTAGCGCCTCCTGTTTTACAGTGGGCGACGTCTCATCGTACAAGCCCAAAATGCGATTGATGCGATTGCGATCGGGCGCTGGAAAATGACGTTCCACAAACGATTGAAAGACGCCTCTGCAAAAAGGCAAAAAATTAATTCAAAATACACTCAGCGGAAGAGCACGAAGAAATAGTCGGTAAGCAACTAACTTAGCTGTGGACACAAAATCGGTTAGTTCGCCATCATCGCGCTCCAGCTGATCGAGTGTACGTGCCTCGCCGGTGGACTGCAAACCGATTACGACGCACTTGCCGTATTTGATGGACTCGCGTGCGACGAGAACGGCATGGTTGACCTTGGCCGCAATGCAGAGATATTTAAAGAAGCGCTGATGCGATGACCAGAACTGTCCCCACATTGTCTTCTTCATGCGACTCTCCGCATCGATCAGCTCGGCGGCCTCGGTGAACTTTTGCATCGCCTCCACCCACAGTTCGACGGACTGATCATAGATCCGGCGAAAGTCCTTTGATAGCGGCACCTCCTCAATCTTAAAACTAACACCCTTAAAGCTTAGTTGCCGCGCAATATACATGCCACGTAACTTCATGTCCATTGCCACAATTTCCATGGCGCCGACACCGCTATAAAAATAAATAATACAAAAAATTATGTGTAATTAAATTGTTCACAGATAGAAGAAGGCATCTCAGAGACAAATAGGGTATATAACGTCTCAGATAATTCCTGAAATACCCAATAACACTACACGATAGATATTATGGATCAACATTAGTAATCTGATTAAGCTGAAGCAACAATCGTAGTATGTATTTACAGGATATTTACTCGTTGAGCTGTGTTAGTTTTTCTTTCAGTTATGTAGCCCAAGAACTTACCGTCTCTCCACGGCTGTGATAAAGTCAATGAAATTGGCAAAAGCGGTACCCTGTCCCCACAGACCCAGTCGCACCATGTATGCCATATTCTTTGGCTCGGAGGCACCCGTTGCCGAGGCGTAGACAATGCGTGCCTTGGGCAACTTCTGTTGAAGCTCGAGCACTGTTTGTCCAGTCTTGGTTGGCTTGCCGGAACCGACAGGGCACAGATTCTTTGCCTTGTGGCATTCATCGAATATGATAAGACCTTCAAAGTCTTCACCGCACCACTGCAGCAGCTGGCGGAAGCGTGAACGATATTTGCCTGTCTTGTTGTTCGATTCCCCAATCAGGGCCGAGTAGGTGCTGAAGATGACGCCACGTTTGCAGTTGTTATTAGTATCCGAGCTGATCTTGGCGTATTTAAACTGTGTTCGGTGAAAACAGCGATTACAAAAGATGATGCTGATTAAGAATTATCGAGTGCATTTATGCATTCAATACTTTGGAAATTAGCATGATATACTAGAGTATTTTAATTACTTTAGTAATATACAATATATATGTGGCCACAATTACTTTAGTATTTAAATAATTTGTAATTCCTAAAGAGCTTGCACTTATGCGCTCGGCAAACTTATTACTCAAGTAATTAAATATGAAGAAAGCTAAGAAGCTTAAAAGAAACTCGTTTACTTGAAACAAATTAACAATTTTTAACAGCCACAATTCTTCAAGTAAGAAAAGAAAATTACTCAAGTAATTAAGCTACTCACCTTGTTTAGGGCATGCACACCGATGCGCTTGGCGCCAATGTCGCTGAGATCCCGTTCCGCATCGTATTTGAGATCATTGCTCACGGATATCCAGAGCGCCTTTTTACGACCCTTGAGGTAATTCTCATAGATAATGCCGGCAATGGTACGTCCCTTGCCAACACCAGCGCCATCGCCAATAAGAAAACCGGCCCGACTGCCATCGGGCAACAGATGATCGTGCGCCTGCGATGCATACGTGATTGACTCCAACTGCAACGCACTCAACTGGCCGCTGTTGATCGTCTCCTGCGGTATGGATATCTTGTAGTAAACGTCACAAGGCTCCACGGAGCTCAACGAGGCCGTCTCCACGACAGCGTCCGGGTGTTTTTTGCCAAATTTAACTGGACAGCGAGGAAACAATAGTTGGTTTATTTTTTTTATAGCTTAATGTTTGTCCATCGTGCAACTTACGTTTTGCTGGCCAATAGTCAGCATAGGTTTCGGCCACGCCCATCTCCTCATAATCGACTTCTTCCTCCTCCTGCTGCACATAGTTGGCAGCGGTTGTGGCAGCTGACGTTGAACCACCGGCTGTTGCATTCTGAAGCTGTGGCTGCTGCTGTTGCAATGGTTGCATAAACAGCTGCGTCATCACATGATTGGGTATGCCACTGGTCAAGTACTCCGGATTCAAAGCGATCAGCTTCTGCAGCTTCTCCAACATCATAGTGTTTACTTTGATACCGCCGCCACCTACACCACCAGCAGCAGTTGCACCACCAACTGTTATTGCTGACGTCCCGCCAACGCCGCTGCTGGTGCTGCTGGTCTTCAACGTATGACCTTCGACGGATTGCGGCAATTTGTAGGGTGTCCGTACGGGTGGGTAGCTCACTGCAAAATAAGGTTGCATGTTGGGTGTTTGTTGTTGTTGTGTTTGTTTGAATTGTTGTGCATTGTGTTAAAATAGTCATGAAATGCAGTGATGAAGAGAAAGCGAGAAAGTGAGAGGGCGAGAGGAAGGTATACCGCTTGTGATTAGTACAAATGCAATGAAAATTGTCATATACGAGGGTGGTCTGAAAAGTTTCCGATCGTCTTCTTGTAATTCTACAAACTTCTCCCAGCGACGCTCCCATCTCTGTAACCCGTCCAAATAGTACTCGGCGTTTTTCTCTGCAAAATATTTGTTCACAAAGGTGATTGCCTCTTCATTTGACGAAAATCTCTGTCCTCCGAGCGCAATTTTCAGCTGAGGGAACAAAAAGAAGCCGCTTGGGGCTAGATCTGGTGAGTAAGGCGGATGGTTCAGCAGTTCAAACCGTAATTCGTGGATTTTGGCCATAGCACCCGCTGAGGTGTGAGACGGTGCATTGTCTTGATGAAACAGGATTTTCTTTTTCTGCAAATGTGGTCGTTTTTCCGCAAGTTCTGCCTTCAGCTTGTCAAGTAGTATGCTCCTGTAATGGTTTTTCCGTTTTGAAGATAATCAATTAAAATAACTCCATGACTATCCCAAAAAACAGTCGCCATCCCTTTCCCAGCCGAAAAAAACAGTTTTTGCTTTTTTTTGGAGCCGGTTCCCCCCCCCCCCCCCCCCCACCACAGTTTGGACTGTATTTTTGTTTCTGGCGTATAATGGTGTATCCAAGATTCGTCTACAGTGTTAATCGGACTTATTGCGCATGAACTGCGCCAAAAGAACGTTGGAAATGTTCATTCGAAGACGTTTTTGGTGTAACGTGAGCAAACGCGGTACCCTACGAGCGGACAGATTTCTCATGCCTAAATGTTGATTTAATATGTGACAAACACGTTCCTTAGACATCTTCATAATCTCTGCTATCTCTCTCACTTTAATTCGGCGGTCGTCTAGCACTATTTGGTGAACTTTGGCGACGTTTTCGTCTTCCAAGCTCTTACGGCCACGTTTAAATTAAGCTGTCCAAAATTTCACTATGGTAAATGATGGTGCAGAGTCCCCATACACAGACTCCAACTCATCTTTCATTTGCGTAGGCTTATTGCCTTTCAAAAACAAATATTTTATGACAGCTCGATACTCGATTTTGTCCATTTTCACAAAAACACTCGCACCAACTCACTCAAATGACTGTTACATAAGAACTGCGCGTCCAAAATGGCTGAAACTTTGGTGAGTAACTGTCAACATATGAACAATGAAATTCACTTGCTTTTATGTACGAGTGTTGCCATCTTCAGGTTGAGGTCGGAAACTTTTAAGACCACCCCCGTATACATACAAAGACAGTTATAACTTATTTTTTAAATACATAGCAAAAGAATCGAACTAAATTAAGCAAATTGACGTAAAATTAAAAATCGCGCTGAAAATCTTTTTTTTAGTCTTAGAAATAATTTCTAAATTCTTAAAACTAAAGTTGTTTTTTCTTTGTTGCAGTTGTGCAAAAATTAGAAAAGCAAAAACGTCTTTTCTGCAACCCAGAATGAAATTTGGAATTCGATAAATCGTTTAATCGTTTAAGCCACATATCTGCCACAAGGCTACAGATACAAAATTTGGTTGGAAGGTTGTTGAAGATGTCCTTCAAAGATCGATATTTTCCTCAATTTGAAAGCTAAAGTCACTAAATTTCGAAACTATGTTACTGAGAACTCCGACTTTAATCGATGCACCATTAGGGCAAATCGATAAGACGGTATAGTTTTCTCGATTTAAAAGCAGGATTCACACAATTTTAAAGGTTTATTGTATGCAACACCTATCAACATTTTGGAAAGGTTTTTGCGCCCCGCCCCTAAAAATCATATAAACATATATCTCCTACGATTTAAAGGCTATAGTTGCAAAATTAGATGGAAGATTACTAAGAAGCTTTCCTAACAATTTTTTTAGCCACGACCACTTCCGACCCATAAATTCCCAAAAGCCCATATCTTCTTCCCATGCGATTTTTCAACTTGAGGACGATTCTCTTTCTGTTACGCTCAAATAATAGTGGAGCTTCCCTTCACAGCTTTAGTTATTTCATATCTTTGTTAAAACATATATCGTAATATATTTAGTGTTCAAGTATGAACATGAGACGCTGCAAGACTCAGCTATTTTCATATATGCTGCAGTTAGATAACAAAATATCATATGGAGTCGCTGCATATGTATTTAGATCTGACAGTTCGATTCTAAACGTCGTCTCATCGTGTTGACTACACCCTATACGTGTTTCACACACTTAGCTTTGCTTGTTAAAAGTCCTGCAGGAGCACTATTGAATACTACTTGGACTAACTTGAGAATTTCCTCTTCCTTTACATTTAAAATCTATCTCTGGATTTTCACAGCTATTAAATTTTTAAGTTACAATAATGGATGTTCCATTGTCCAGAAGGGATGGGAACTAGTGGATTAAAGTGACTGGGTAACATGGTTAGGTATCTAGTGTTTATGACGTTAAATTCATGCATTTCCGTGATGGGATTTAATTTGCGAATGATTTCAATGCTCGCTATACCAAAGCGCTATTACATTTGCCATAATGGACGTTATATTTTCTTTTTTAGATTGGAATTACTTCCCGCGTAGTGATATCATATAGACACACGCACACACACAACAAATACTATAGGCAATTATTCTTGGTTGTTACCAACATTACTAGACTTACTCTGCGCCAATAAAGACGCGGCCATGTTAAAATTGGCAGAAGCAGAGACGCCCGAAATTGAAGCGCCTCCGCCAGCAAAGTTGTTATGGCTGTTGTTGGGATTGTTGCTGTTGTTGCTGTTGCTGGAGCTGCTGTTAGGCGCCCCTTTGGAGGCGACATAGGCGGCGAGGCTCATCAGATCGTTAGTGCTAAGGCTGTTTAAGTAGTTGCCGGCTCCGCTGCTCAAATATGCGCTGGCTGAGTTTAAGCCGGCAACGCTTCTGTTGCTGATTGGGTTTCCAGTGTGGTTAGAGTTGTCTGGGTTGCCACTATTTGCAACGATCCTCATACTGTTTGGAGAGCTGCTGCTGCTGCTGCTGCTGCTGCTGCTCGCAGCTGCTGCTGCTGCTGCTGCTGAGAGACCAAAGTAAAAACCAAAACGAAAGGAAATGGAAAACGAAAGCAGCCAACAACAACACAACAACGGAAACGGAACAAAAATAAAACAAACCGAAAGAACAAAAACAAGAGAAAGTGAGAGAGAGAGAGAGTGAATGTGTGTGAGAAAGAAAGCAAGCAAGGGAGAAAATTGAAAATGAGGAAAGAATTGAAAAAGAGACAGAGAGAAAATAAGAGAGAGAGAGAGAGGGAAAGAGAACACGGCAGAAAATATATGTAGTATATGTTTGTGTTAGCAACTTGCTGCCTGTCGCAGGTTCGAGCAAGTGTGCGTGATAATATGTTAGTAGTCTCACTAAGCACACACAACACTGTAAATGCATTGTTGGCTTAGAGGTAGCCACTCAACCATTTTGCCATTTTGTCGCCATTTGCCAAAATTCATATTTTATACAGGTTGTTCACAGGAATTTCTGGCGAAATACGATGTTAATTGTTATGCCCGAACATCGAATTAGGCTTGTAAGAGTATATTTGTGTTTTAGTTTGTTTTTGATACTTACACGTCAATTTCTTTGGCATGATGAGTGTTTTGTCAACGGCAACTTTAGTCGTTATTGTTGTTGGCAACGCCGTAAATTTTCCGCCCGCTGTTGTTGCTTTTATTGTACGCGTCAAAATTGTTGGACGCAACAATGAATTAATGTTGTTACTGTTATAATTACTGTTACTGTTGTTGTTGTTGTTGTTAATGTTGCTAGTGTTGCTATTGTTGCTGAGCAACAGCGCTGTTGCTTTGTTGTTGCTGCTGTTAAGTTTGTTGTTGTTGGGGCTGATAATATTATTGTTCAACTTAAAGTTGTTGTTATTGTTGCTGCTGCTGCTTGGGCCACTGTGTGCCGTTATTATTGGTGATGTTATCTGCTTGTTGGTATTGGTGCCACCACTGGTGCGAATATTTTGTGCGTATATAACTGCAGTATTCAGATCGCGACCACCACCTGCAACAAACAAACACAAAATACAAATCAGATATCGAAGCAAAATAAAATATATAAATAACAAATTTTTAAAAGCAATACCCAAAGGAAATTTCAATTGAATTAAGATTAAGAACACTACACAAAACGTTGTATCGATCAAATCAAGAAAAAATCATGAAATTCTTAAAATGAACTCGAGGCAAAAAAAAGCTAAGTGGCTCTATGTGGATAGACGCGACTATATTGACTTCAGCTAAGTTTCAAACAGTTGAAGAAAAAAAATCAAAAACAAAAATATGATGTCTGGATCAATATTTTCAATGTCTCTCTTTCTCTGTCTAATTGATTTTAATTGAAACAGATTGGAAATATTCTTAGTTCTGTCACAACGTTGGGCAACAATTTAATTTTGCAATTACTATTAGTGAAATCCAGAGCAGATAGTAAAAAGTACAGGGTATATGAATATTTCCTAGAAGGTGCAGTAGTTATTCCCATAGTAAACCACAATAGAAAACTACATTGCATATTTATACATATATATGCAAAATTAGTCGAGTATTTGTAAGTATATGGTTAAACTGTTTGTGTAACTGATTATAAGGATAGGTAATTCCCTTCCCTCCTTTAAATAATAATTTCAATGTCATCTCGAGTGGAAGGTGGGGGTGGAGAGGCTGTGTGTGCGTATGTATGTGCGTGTCTATGTGTGGATGTCGGGGTTATGACAACGTATCTAGCTTATCGCTGCTGCTGCAGTTTCTACAGAGAATTTATGTACCCTTAAACTTGCTGCTGGCTGCATGCTGCAGGACCTACCGCCCACTGTCGCCCCTTTGGTGCAGTAAATTTACTAATTAGGTACTCATTATGTGTACATACCATACTCGATGAAAGAGGCGGGTAGATGAGGCACGGGACAGTTTCATGTTATATACATATCATATGTATAACAAGGCGGGCGGCAAGGAAGAACTGGGTGTGGCAAATGGGTACATGGGTAGGAGAAATGCATCCACTTTTGGGCTGTGCGTGAAGTGCACCAATAATAATGCTAAATGCATTTTCAATAGGAGCAAACAGATGAAATTATTGAATGCCATAATTGGATTTGTCGACATACTACCTTTATATATACATATATATACATTCATATATAGTATATATGTATACACATGATTGCTATATGTCAACTATACGTAGCCACATATAACTATATATATATATATCTATATTTACATATATATCTGTATATACATATATATATATATACATAAATACATATACATATACGTATATAAACATATGTTATATATGTACTCAGATAGAGCTCTTGGCAAGGCCAGCATGTAACTCATATCGAACATATCTCTAAATGAGCATATCTCAAATGAGCTGGTAGGTTGTGGTGTTTTATGTTTTATGGGGTTGGTTGAAGGGCTTGAGTGTCGGCTGCGTGTTGGCTTTTAGCTGTTGTTTCACATACTTTATATATACAAACTTATAATTGATTGATTGCAACTGCAATCGGGAATCTTCATCTAATGCATTATTTTTATGTTAATTAACATTTTGGCATTCATCTATAACTGATGATGATGACGAATGTTATCCCTTGCCTGCTAAGAGGCAATAGGCTGTAATAGAGCCAGACTTGTGATTTTTGTAGGATTTTATATATATATATATAAATATATATATACTTATTGACTAAAACTTAATCACTATACACTTATTAAACATAATTATTGTGCTCCCATTATATTGCTGTTTTTGGAAAACTATTCATGTTCCCCAGGCAACACTCTCTTGTTGCCTAAATAAAACGGTCACATTTGACAGAGTAGTTGGAAATGGGGAAGTGGTAAAGGAAACAATACGTATGCAACACTGAGCGCATCAAAAAATGAAAAGAAACAGATTCTGAATGACCTTTTTGCCTTACAAACGATTGTCTGAAGAATAATATATATATATATATATATATCCCCAGGTTATTACCGCAGAGCACAGTCTAAAATAAGGGCCTAGCAAAACGAGAAACTCTGGATACCAGTCACAATCATTATGGTATTTGTGCACAAAACACAGTGCCCATTAATCATTAATAATCACTGTTCCCAGACTTTAAAAATAAAGATAATAATATTTTAGCTATATATATATATATTTATAGCTTGTATAGTCGACCTACCGGGGACCTCTATTTGATCTGGATCTTCGTCATCATCAAAATCAGAACCGGAATCATCCTCATCAAAATCGTCGTTTTCATCAGGGTTCAAAGAGCATATACGCTTTTGCGATGTCTGCAAAAAAACAGCAAAAATAAATTAGCAACATTTATGGGTAAATTGTTAGTGCACATATATATTTATACATATACACTTTAGGTATTTATTTCATTTCGTGCAGTGTATGCAACACTTCAAACAGCTGTTATCACAAACCAAACTAAAAACAAAAATTTCCGCAAACCAAAAAAAAAAGTAGAACTCTTTTTACACACAGGGAAACTGAGAGGAGAATAGAGAGCACTTATAAAAGAGAGCGCGCTATAGTGTGAAAGAGAGAGAGAGAGAGAGAGAGAATCAGAGTGTTGTTTAGAAAAAACTGCACAAAAGAGACGAAACGAAAAAATAAACAGAAAAAAAGGACGAAGACTAAAGAAAAACAATTTGAGTTTTGTTTGAGTCAACTAAGGTCAGGTTTCTTCTTATTTTATTTATTTTTAGCTTTTTTGTGCTGTGTTGTATTTAACAGTTACTGCTGTGTATGTGTTCACTGTGTGTGGGCAATGTTCCGACTGTTTCGGCGCTCGTGTTGAAGGCAAGTGAAGGCCAGTGTCGCTACTGAACTCCTCGAGCCGAAAAACACGCTTGCAGTTCATCGTCGCTAGCACACACAAACACACACAACCCCATCGAGAATACCTCTTCCCATGCCCAATACCAAACACCATTGCCGCTTCACCATGCACCCCTTTTTCCATCAATTCAACCGTTGATGCTGTTGTTGGGGGTGCGAGTGCTTTGCCCAACTTTGACGAGGAGCGCGAAGCACAGGAGCGTGTGCAAGGGTCACCGTGCTACAGTGGTTAGCAAAATGCTTTTCAAGCTTGCAAAAAAACTATTGCGATTTATGCATTAATTGCAAAATATAAAAAGGCGTGCTCCAATTTGTCCAAAACTATTCCTCTCTTAACAAACAAATCCAGCAAAATTATAATATATGTCCTGTATTTAAAATTTAATGATAAGCGAATTTGCATTCAAGATGACGTAAAAATAAAATACTTAAAGCTGATAAAGAAAAATTTCAAGTGCAGGCTCATTGATTTTGTTATATGGAAACTACAAAAGTTCGAGCATGCAGAAATCCGCTTTGAAAATATATAGGCTTTAAGATTATCTGCTTATGCAAACCTGATTAATCGAACGAACGCATATCGAAATCACAACGTTGGGTTGAACATATTTATATTTTCTTTGGTTGATAATTTTGTTTTAACACACTGTGCCTCCGCTGTACAGTTCGAGAAAGATTTGTATGTACGCTCACACATAAATACACCCACACACACACACACAACAAAAGGAGTCGCAAATGTTTGGCATGCAGAGATACCCCAATAACACTACGGACAACAAGTCGCGCCAAGCCCAAACAAAACAGAAACTACGTAAAATATATGTGCAATGTGCCAACCCTCGATTAAACCAAGCAGACACCGTCCAACCACTCTCCCTCTCTCTCTCCCTCTCTCTCTCATTCTCTCTCCCTCTCTCTCTGTCTTCCGAGCACGCACATACACACACTCACCACCCGACTACAGCAACCGCTTACCCCTGCTACTTTCAAACAGAAGGATTGCCTGGATAACTAATTGCCTGGATGGGGGCACTACCGGGTGGGCCCAGGACGAGTTTGAGCCAAAGAATGTACCAAGCGACACGCAGAAAAACAAAGATTGAAAGAGAAGGAGAGAGAGAGAGAGACGTCGAAAAATATAAAGAGGGAGATGGAGATAGAGAGAGAGACAGAGCGCAGGTTACAACTGGTTGGCTGTTGGCTGCTGCCTGGGTGAACAAATCTTGGCGCTGCAACTTGTGTGTCTCCTCTCTGCTTATGGATAGAGATATTAATATAGATAAATCAATGAATCCGGAAATGAAGGGAACTTGCGCAGGCATACACACACACAAACAGTACACCTCCTATAAACTTGTCTACTACAGTGAAATCTTAGAACAGACTCTTAACTATTAACACATTAAAACTAAATAACCAGTAACCTTTTAAAAAAAAAATTAATCAATTACAATTCTTCACTTGGATTGGCAAATTTTGCTTAACGGTTTCGATCCTCTTTGCAGTTTGAGACTCTGACATCAATACAATTCAAGACAATAGATTTTTCAATTATTTTCCACATTTCACAAAGTACTGTATTAATGCTTTGAAGAAGTGTTAAATAAAAAAAATATTGAATTTGTCGCTTGAAAAATTTAAGCTTGTGAGCAAGTCATATATCAATTATATTCCCCTATACATCGTGCAATGCACGATAAACCGATCTGTGATATATTTATTACATTATTTTATAGCCTAATTACACTATCAGCATTTCTAGCATTCTCGTACATTTTTCTATAAGTGACAACATTGTTTACATTCAACATTCGTAGGGTATGTTGTGAATGTTGGAAAATCGCACCGAGATGGTTTAAAAGAGTAAGGCAACATTCAAGAGATGATATTTAAAAAATTTAGCGCTTAGCTTAAGATACTATATAATTGCGTTCATTTTAATTATTTCTTATATTTTAATGCTAAGAGCTAAATAGAAATTGTTTCATATACTTTAATTAATTATTTCTTTAAACATTTCGCAAAGGACAAACAAAAATATAGCGGAGACCCATTATGGCATCGCCAAATATTCAATATGTGAATGTACAAAATGTAAGGAATTAGTTCCATGTACAGTTTAACGACGGATCGCATGGTTGAAAGCATTTAAGAAACATTTCAATTTGGCAGCTCAAAACATTAATCCAGTAATTTGTAAGAACAATAGACGATTGCATAAATAGTCCAAATGCCTGTTTGTGCTTGTGTGTGTGTGTTTGTTTATGTTTTATGCCTTAACATTAAATCACAACATATCCACCGATATAATCCCAATACTTGCATCGAGTTTAAGAGCTTGTTTATTGTCATTTCATTTTTTCGATATTTTCGTGACACACAAAATAAAACGAAAACGAATGACCTTGCCAAAACACAATAGAAAATAAGCTCAAATATTCGCACCAACACAAGCGCAGAAAACACGTGTTTTGTGTGTATTTGCCAAAAAGACATACTTCAACACGTTGCCAAAAAAAAATAGGGCCAAAAAAAAGCTGTTATAATGAAGTAGACGAAGAAGCAGAGCATGAGAGAGTCCCTTAAGGGTTGAACGCAAGCAAAATGTAAGCGAAATTAAAATGAAAACAAAAAATACGGGATAAAAGCGAACAAAAACAAACGAGACGACAACAAAGAGAACAGTCAACATTTATTCAATGACAACCACAACAAAAAGAACAGCAAATCAAAAATAGCGTGCACATTTTGAACAGGTAAGAATGCACGACTAAGAGATACCCTCATTCTGATTTTAGACGGTACCAAAGATTTTTTAATATAATTTATTTTCATTGTTAAAATCAAAGATTGTAGAATGTGATTCATTATTAAATATATTTAGTTAAGATGCGTTTTATTGCTTCAGAAAAAACCAAATAAAAAAAACGACTATCATCACTTTACAGCTCGGCAAATCTCAGCATGAAAATTTCCCACCAGCATTAAATTATCATTTCATCTCAATCGCACTTGCATGTTCATAATTGTGGTACCTAAAAGTACCACTGAACAAATTTGCATGAAACCCCCTAAGAATAATTCACCCCCTCTGACATTCCAGGTTCACTATATACTTAATTAGAAAGAAACATAAATAATCATCTCTGGCACATCGCAGATAACTTAATATATTCAAATAAAAATTTTAGCTATAAAGCCCATCTCAATCCTACAACTCAAAACTCGACCGATTCTTCCTATGTCAGTTATATGATAAATTGGACCGATTCAGTCGAAAAAGGCAAATATATGCCAAATTTCATCAGGCCATCTTTAAACCTGAGCGAATCTAACTTTTTTTAAGAATGAGCGTCAAAAATGAGAGGGACGGACGGACATGGCTATATGGACTCTGATAATGCTGAATAAAAATATATATATTTTATGAGGTCGGAGAAGTCTTCTATCCATAACTTGTGCCCTATTTCTTTTATGAATACACATTCATACATTTATGTTAATGCATGCTGCAACGGGGTTGAGGTGTGTGGCATGCGTGTACACAGCCGGTGCAGTTTTAACGCATGCGCCGCAGGCCAATAAGCAGAAAGCAGATTGCAGCGTATGGCAGAACAATTCAAGCAGTCCGATAAATAAGCTACTCAGGGGAAATGGAATTCTTATAAATATATATATATATATATGTAAAAAGGTAGACGGCGAGACAGCACCGCGTAGGACACATTAAATTGCTGCTGCAATCGTACACATACAAACACGCATACACGCATACAAACGTACGTAGTACTGTGAACACAGGCCATTGACAGAGTCGAACACACGCACACGCACAGTTAGAATCGTTGTGACATATAGTGATACAATTTCGATATAATATATTTGCTGTTATCCATTTGCCAGTCATCACTTAAAATATTCAACATCCACAGCGAAAACATTAAGAAAACAAGTGCGAATAATAAAAAATAAGAATTTGCAATAAGTGGTACCAATAAAATATATCAAATATGTATATCATTTTATCGATCATCGATTAAGTTCGTTAATCGATTGCAACTGAAAAACACATTAGCTTTATATTGATCGAACGCAGAAAAAAGTTGATCAAAGCACATACACATATGCAAGTAAAAAGGATGACAGCGCTACGCGAACTATCATAACAGGCGGCTACAAAGCATCAGAAGGTATCGCTTAGAGTTGCCAGACTGTGCAAAAGAAGTTGATCAGTAATAGATGCCGTTAAAGAGTAAACGTTTAAATGGTCTGAAACACTACATCCTGCAAATTGTAATTTTAGCTTAATAAATATGAAAGTATACTCTTTCGCATGAATTCCTAAAACTTCGACATGCGAAATTGATTGTTCGAACAGCCGTCTGTTCACTTTGACACGACTCCGTTGAAACATATCTTTGCATGCATGTCTATATGTGTGATCGTCAAGAAACAAAAAATGTGGTATGTCGAAACAATGATACCCTGTTTTCGGTTTTCACCATACATTTTGCGGTTTAAATCAAGTGACAGGTAACACACGAAAGAACAAGGCTAATAATATAATAAGAATAATAATTTTTGACCTGCTCGGATGTATAGTCATAAAGTGCTGGGTCTATATTCTATTAGAGAATATGTCGCAAAGCCCAGTAAATCAATGACTTGTACTGGCTGCTCGACTCGCTTGCCTCCAAATTTTGCTACGTGCTGTCTTCGTGCTGCTGTTTCCATGAGTCGAAGCAGCCACATATTAATTTTAATAATTTATTTCTCGATTTGACGCATCTATAAGTCGTCTGCTTACTGATACCAGGATGCTAAAAGCGTTGGCAGGGATCGCTGAGAGTTGCCAGACTGTGCAAAAGAAGTCGTTCAGTAATAGCTGCCGTTAAAGAGTCAACGTTCACATAGCCTGAACCCTAACCTTGCATAAGTATAATATATATATATATATATAACGGAATATGTATATATATATATATATATAACGGAATATGTATATATATATATATATATATATAACGGAATATGTATATATATATATATATATATATATATATACAACGGAATAGCGCGGGGTAAGGAAGATGGATGAAATGCTTTATATAACACTCAAAACTACATGCACAGAATCCGAACAAAAATATTGGAAATTAATTGACGAAATATTTTGCTTTTTGCCAAATAAAATATTTTTTTTATGTTGCTTTACGATTTGTAGTGTTTTTTTTTTTTTGTCGTACCATGTGGCTGGCCATGCAGCTTGCAAGTGCGAGCGAGATGGCTAGATTATACACAGACTCAGCTGCTGCTGCTCACGGCGCAGAAACTGCGACGCCGGCAAAGACGGCCAGTGGCCATTGAATTTGTTGGCCATCAAGTGTTGCCGATTTGTGCTGAACAACCACAAAGAACTGCAGAAGTCATCATGCAAAGCAACAACAAATACAACAACATATCTACAATGATAAACAACTTTAGAAAGAAATGAGAAACTTACCATTTTGTTTCCGTTGTTCGTAATACAATTCCTTCTTTTTGTTGTTTTTATTTGCGGTTGACTTCAGTGCTGCCCAGGCCTCAAGGGAAAAGGCAAAAGACCGCGCGCTACGAAAATGGCAACAACAACAATGACGACGATGGCGACAGTAGCAGAAGCGAAAGAAGCAGCAGCAGCGAGCAGAGTCGGAAACAGCGCTATCGAACAATTGTGTTCGCCTCCTCCTCTTCCCCTTTGTGTTCTTCGATTAGATTCGACTGAGCACTTTTAACTCCGCGGCTCAGCACACGTTTTTAATTTTTTTTTTAGTCCCCTTTTCTTTAAGGTATATTTTCTTTTGTTTGTTTAAGTTTGCTGCCAACGGCGGCGCATTGCCGTGGTAATTTTTCTGAGAACTGAGACTAATTTTAAAATGATAGTGATTTTGCAGATTATTCCTGTTGTGGCACAATAACAAGAAAATAAAGGCGAGAAAAAAAGGAAACAAAATAAAAAAAAAGTTAAGCCGAAAACACACGTAACATACGTTTGCAGTGCTCGTTGCACGCTAATAAAATGACAGACTTATCGATATATTGGCTATACACACAAAAAAAATACTTATTTGGTATTTGCTAAAAATACTTTTAAAATATACCAACTTTATTTTCGATTAGCTTAAATACTGACGCTCAGATTCTGGGCTTCTCTGTCACTCTCTCAAATGCTTGCTTGGCTTACTGTACAAATGCCACGGTTAAGTTTTATAAGACCAACACCTTAATATTATAAAACAAAATTATATCGATGAATATACATCGATAACATTAGTTTTCTCGAGTATTGCGATTATGGTTTTCGAAAAATAACAAAATTACATATTCATATGTATTCCAATTTGAAAAATAAAATAGAAACACCATGAACTATTATGTGTTAACGGCTAAAATTTTGGAGCAATGATATTTTTTGTTTTTTTAGCAGACCGATAACTGTTAACAGTGCAGTGTAGTAACGCAGAGGTGTGCAAACTGATATCGATTGTATTTTGCAGCACTGCTATTTTGGTGCTGCGGGCGTATTGTCAGTGCGGCTGTTTATATTTATTAGCAATTTCTCAGAGAAAAAAACAGTCATTGTTTTAAGGCTAATCGCCCGAAATGAGCGCGCCAACCAATTAAAAAGCAACATCAACCGTTCGAGGAGCCACGGTTTCGACAAACATTCAAACACACAAAAAATCAATTCGCAAAAATTCGTGCCGCGTGCCAAATGAAAAAACTCGAAAATTAAAGTGAAAAATATTCGCAACTCGATCGATATATGTTGTTGCAACTAACGACTTACAGCAATTGTGGCCAGTTGACAATTGCTCTAACGTTTTTAAGAAGTTTTTTTGATTTTGTTTTGATTTTTTTCTGTTCATATCGCTTGAAGTGTAGTGAAGAACAAGAAGCAAAGGCTTTGACTCATTGAGAAGAAAGCAAAGTATTTAAATCGCACGCTAGTTGCCGGGTGTTAGCAAAGGAGTGGAAAACAGAGGTGCGAAAGAAATTATCAAGGCACTTTTATAAATATACATATATATATATATATCTGTTTGTATGAATGGTCATTGATCTTAATACAAATCTCTAATATTAATAAATTTGTTGGTGAAACTGTTGAATGTAAAAATAAACCAAACAAATCGCCACAGCTAGCAACAAGAGAGAGTGTTAAAGAGAGAGCAGCAACAAGAAAGAGAGGGAGAGAGAGTGAGAGTGAGCATCGGCACACACACATACACAGAAACCCATCGATAATCGCGTTAAACGTTTGTTTACGCAAGGAGTTAACGACACACCCTGTGTCTCAAAAACTAGGAGAGGCCCGCGCCAGCTACACCCTATTTCAACACTGCCTGCCTCACCCAACCAAAGCCGTTGCGTGCTCTTGGTCTGGCGCCTTATTGTCTATCCTACAACAACAACGACGATGTGCCATTGACATTGCCATTGCTGACAATTCCTTTTCCTTGTTTTGCTGATGAAAAAAAAGCGCTTCATATGCGACCCAATAGCATGGTAAGTACAGAAAATGAAGAACCAGAAGAAGTAAAAGAAAAGCTTAGCATAACCAAGAAAAAGAGCAATGGGGAAATTTTTTCTAACACACTCGCGTGTTTTGTTAACATTAGCACTGTTCCACCGTATATATTTTTGGCCATCATTCGCTAAACACAAGGCCGATGCCGGCCCATTAGACGACTTGCGTACATACACTCACGCACACACACAGGCAGGCAGAGGTATATTTGTGTGGGTGCGCGTCAGTGATGTGATTTTGTATTCATCGCATATTAGTGCAACTTAATAAAATAAAGAAAACCCCAAAAATATTACATTAAAGGTGTGACCCAAGCAACTTTTGGCATTGTTTTTACCACAAGAAATGTCTACAATGGGTGGTGAAGGAGGGTTCTGGTATCGGTATTAACCGATTGCCCAGAAGAAAAAAACAACATTTTACCAATTTATTTTAAAAGTTAGAAAATATAACGAACGAGAACGAGAACGACTCATTTGCGGTAGTGATCGGCAAACGTCACAGGAACGACTACGGATTATTGTCAATGTGTGCGTGCGCGTTGTTGTTGTTAAAAATGTTGCGTATAAATGCTTTATTTGCACTTATAATTAACAAACCTTGATGGTGCTTATCTAGCCAAGCACACATACATTCATGCAATGGCTAGAATATAGGTGTATATGTGTTTGAACAACCAAGTGTGATAACGGGAAAGGGGGTGGTCGTGTATTTGGTAAATGTACGCGCAGCGCGTGACAAAGCCAACAACTGCAATAACTAGATCAAGAGAAGAAGAAAAAGCATTAGGAATTGCCCATAAGTGGACACATGTTAGTTCATACAAGGGTTCATAAGGGCAACGCAACTAGAGCTCAAATTGTACAGTATGCTCTTGCACAGCTGCGACATTTTAGGACTTTTCTTATTGACTGTATTTTTAAGTTAGGTGAGCTGAGATTTGGTATATTTCAATTGGACTTTCAGTTTCTTCGAAATTTGCCAGCACTGTTTTTGCTATATTTTGTTAGTCATAAGAGCAGCAATACACAAATACAAATAATATATATATATATTGAATCAAAACGGTGCAAAATAAAACTATACGAAATTATCACCACAGCGTCCCCTGGTTGTTACTTTTGATAACGTATTTATTTATTACTTTTGTCTGCTTCTCACATATTCATACGCACACACACGCACTTATATATCATACGTATACGCATAAGCATGGCAATGTGAGTTGGTTGTACACACACACATGTACGATTCAAACGACGCAATCTGCTCTATCTCGCTCTCTGTCATTGCTCACTGCTCGGCATATTGTGGAGCGCTTCAGTTGAACGGCTGCCTTCAAAGTTCGAAGTGCTTTGAGGCTCCAAAAAAATCAAATCACCCGAACGAACTTATAAATGTCAAAGAATCGCGCGAAAAGTTAACGAAACAATAACAAAAAAAAAAAAATATATAATAAAATAAAAAATAATAAATAAACAACAGACAGACAATAATGGGCTGTTAACAACAAACTGCTGCGGGTAAAAACACAGAGAGAGTGCAAAACACACAAACAATACAATATAAATTACAAAAATGAGTTACAAATCTTTCACTTGAGTAATAATAAATCACAACACGATGTTTTCGATATCTCATGCTCAAAGTAGTACTGAAATCCCAAAATAAATATAAACATACATAATACATAAATACTTATACATATATGTATAAAGGTAGAAACGTGTACCGAATATGGACTGCAGTTAATCTCTCGCTTGATTACAATTCCGATTCACGCTTTGTACTAATGAACTTTGGGTTCTTACCTTACCCACAAATACAAACAAATACTACTTGGATATAGGTATATATATTTGTATATATATTATTATGATCGTGAACAAGACTTTTGTCAACTCTGTTGTTTTTACTGCCCTAACGTAAAGGGAAATTCCACATTTTCCATTACGATAGCAGTTATATAAAGCATTATTTTCTATCTTTAATATTTTTGTAAACTGTTATGTGGCCTCCCCCGACTCTAATTTGTTTGCACTATTTTTTTTTTGTGTTGTGCGAATATATATACATAAAAAAGAAAATAACATTTTTTAAATTCGAAAGCAATGATTATTAATTTAAAAAAATAAAAACAACAACAAGAAACAACGTGTACATCATGGGCCCAAAGCAGTAAATCGTCACTTGTAGTGTGTGCATATTTGTTTTCGATTTTGTTTTCGGTTTCGACTTGATACACTGTATGGCAATAGTTGGAAACTATTTTTGCTTTAATTCTTTTTAAAATTGTGAAAAATTTTCCAACAATTTTTATGAAATTCAAAAATAAGAAAATATGAAGCAGAGAATTAAAGTCTTGTTCGCAATTGAAAAAATATTATTTAGAGATTTACAGTTTAATTGAATGAAGGCATCAATTTAAACATAAGTCGAAAGTCACAGACTATGTGCAACAGTGCACGTAATAAAAATAAAACAATTGAATTCACAATTAGTTTTGGTTTTGGAGACTACGGTGGACTCTGGGAAACTTTTAATGAAAATTAATGGAAAGAAAAATTTTCAACGGCTTTTGAGATAACCGAATAGGTACGTTAGACAAGGTCACAATTTTTAGTTGTTCATTTCGAATTCTCAAGTGGCACTAAAACATTAAACAATCCAATGGTATTTAATTTTTATAATACATACATTAAATATATTTATATATGCAAATCAAGAAAAATGGAAGAAAATCACAAAAAAAATTTGATTTCTAGTGAAAAAGTCACATTTGTATTATATACTCTTGCACAGATCCATGATTCACTTTTTATTCCATTCCATTATTCAATGGGGGCAGAATTAGCCCGTTTTTAAGGCGTTTTCCTTTGCCGCTTAAGTACTGTACAAATATAAGCAATCATAGATTGACGTCATATATATATATATATATATATATATATAACGCGATGTATTGCAAAATTTTTTTCTTATCAGCTGAAGGCTGCCAAAGTTTTACTCATGGTTTACGAGGCAACCGAGAAATTGAGCAACTCGCAATCATCATGATTATCATTCTTCGGATTCCATGAAATCGTTTTCGCAGTCGCTTAGATGTTAGCTTGGTTAGTAAAATGAGGCATCTTATCCTATTAGAGGAATCTAATCTTGAATCGATTGTTCAATAAAATGATGTTGATATAATTTTAAAAAAATAATTTTTTCCAAATGTATTATAGACATCAATCAATATGCTTCGGTGCGGTTATTTTAAGACATTATTTTGACAGCTTGCCTAATATTCTCAATGGAAATATTTGGAGCTGCTGGCCTAGTCATACAATATTTAAATATTTATGTACAATACGCAAATATCGATTTGATTAATAAAAAGTAACTAAAAATTTCCCATTATTTGGGAAGGGCGCTTAATGCAGGTACTTTGTCCGCATTATACTGTATCTGTTTATATATATGCGTTTGTTCTGTATATGTGTTTATAAACATATTTCCATCTATCTGCTATATGTTCTGTGTTGCACTGTCCGTTAATTTTAATGACTTGTCAAATTGGTCAAAATAACAGATACACTTTGCATACATACCCTTCAAACCCTCTTTCGTCATATTGGCTTACACTGGACAATGTTTAATGCGAGAAAGGGTAAGTGAGTGGTTTTTGGTGGCGGGGGTAAAAGTGATGCGAATTGTAGTCAATTAAAATGATATTGATGACATTTAAACGTTCATAGTTATTGGGGCCAAAAGTCGCAGAGATGCCCCACCAAATATAAATTATATTACATGTGAATGTGTATGTGTATACGTGTGTGTGTGTATATATATGTGTACGTGTGTATTCGAAAGTAAAATTTGCTCAAGTTTCCGATATCTTAATTCGGGTCAAAAATATATTTACTTAAAATTGAATAATAATAAATAATATAATAATAAATAATATAATAATAAATAATATAATAATAAATAATATAATAATAAATAATATAATAATAAATATTATAATAATAAACTCAAATACAACAACAGTTCTAAAAAAGATCAACAGTTATATGCTTGACGTATTTAATCGTTAAGTGTAGATTCTTGACACCGATTATCAATACCCGAGTCAATATAGCCATATGTCCGTCTGTTTATCCATATATTTGTATGTATATTGTAAGTCGGGGTATTATATTTTGATATATAAAAGGTTATACCTATATAGCGTGTCGGCTCGCAGATGCTTGCGAAAGTAGAATTTTTATAAATATTTAATGGATGCAGGGTATGCAAAAATATTAATACAACCCGAATGTGAAATTATCTAAACACTGACTATATTGCGTCATGGGTTGATAACAACGCTGATAATCATACATATGTGTCAGTGTGTGTGTGTTTTTTTTTTTTTTTGCTTATGCAGTGAAGGTGATCAGTGATTCAGTCTAAGCAGATCCCTTTCCATTTTGGGACAGTTCGTTTGGCTTAAGAGGATATCTTAATGGTCATCAACCTCCTCATACTTTTGGCCAGAATCTCATTTGTAATGGGGAATTCTATCGAATTTACCCAAGCATCTATTGGAACTTTCCTAGTTTCCAGCTCAGGGCGAAGCGAAGCTGACAAGTCAGCCAGCCACATCCATCGATCGGTTTGTAGGGCTCACAGATTAGGGCTACTTCTGTCTACTCTTTTTACAACGGCTGCCTTAAGAAGGCCTAAAGTGTCTACCAGCCGATAAGGTTTAGGTGCAGTTACTTCATATTTTAATATTTGATTTAAGTCGGTGTTGCTCCCTTAGCAGAGCATACACTGAGGCTCCCGCTGGCAGTCCCTGGCCAGGAGGTCTTTCCTTCACATCTTCTGATTCGTAGATTCGACCTGTCGATGTCGCTCTTGCCCACCTTTAGTGCCTTTGAGCGCTGACGGACGCCTCCCTTTTGTTGCTATTTGCGTCTGCCGAAAACACTTTTCTTAGGGTTACATGTTGTTTACGGTGGAGGCTTGCGTCGCTTGCTTCTTCCTGACCTTCTACCTCTTGCTCTGAGGCGTAATTTCCATCGCTGTTCTAAAATGCAGGACTAATTCGTCCATATGGCCCATGTTCCGGCATCGTGGCGCTGGATTGCAATATATGTGTATATTTGTGTACTTCGCACCTCAAATAGTTTTAAATTCGATCGTAAGGCTAAAGCAAGTTATTGTAAGAAGTGAATATAATGCCAAGATATGAAGCACTTAAGTATACAATAAGTTAACATAAATAACGGTTGACTAGCGAATATCCTGTATGCAGTATATAACCTGATATAACTAAATAGACTATAAACTTTTTTATATTGCATATATATAACATAAACAGTAGGTAGAAGGAAGCATCTTACACTATAAGTAGTGTTAATACTGTTTGTAAACTGACTTTATTTGATTCATCTGGTTGAATTAACATAATTTATGGGGATCATAATCGTAAGTTAGACTTGTTATTGATTGGGAACATCAATGGTGCGTAATACATCAAATGTGTCACATATCATATATGAAATATATATAAGATTTGCAAAGTGCAGAAATATATATTGATAAAGTTTATTGTATCTTATGCGAATTGTTATTTAATTGGATTGGATTTTGATTGATTATCTTTGCAGAAATGAGTGCCTCATCATTTACCGAGACTTTGACGAATTCGAGCGAATTATTAACTGCAACAGCAAAGGGCAAACGCTTAAAACACCAACGACAACAGGCAGAACCAGCACAACTTTAAGTTAAAGACAATAACAACAACAGCAGTAACAACAAGAACAAAAAGAACTACAACGAAACAGTAAACTGGAATTGGGCGCCCAGCCCTAGATACAGTATATAATAGATTTAATTAAGATACAAGATACATGCGTATGATACGGTATCTTTAACCTGAAACGATACATGTGTGCGTGTGTTGAATTTACTCATCCACCAAAAGCAACCACGTGAATTAATCCGAAAGCAGTAAACAGTTAGCAGTTAACCGTTAGCAACTGCAACCGTTAGCAGATAACCGTAAAAAGCTAAAATAAAACTGTGTAAGCACAATCCACAATCATGCTGAAGATAATGATGAGCTCGACAACGAAACATTTGCTGCACTGCTTGCTGCTGTTCACTGTGATAGCTACCTGCGAAGTATTTTCGGGTGGTATCAAAATCAATGAGAACTCCTTCACCATTGTCGATCCATGGACTGAATATGGCCAATTGGCCACCGTATTGCTGTACTTATTGCGGTTCCTAACGCTACTAACACTGCCGCAGGTGCTATTTAATTTTTGCGGCCTCGTCTTCTACAATGCCTTCCCCGAGAAGGTCGTCCTCAAGGGCAGTCCATTGTTGGCGCCCTTTATCTGTATTCGTGTCGTTACGCGTGGAGATTTTCCCGATCTAGTCAAAATGAATGTGCTACGCAATATAAACACATGCCTGGACACTGGCCTCGAGAATTTCCTCATTGAGGTCGTTACGGATAAGGCGGTGCATTTGGCACAGCATCGTCGCATCCGTGAAATTGTTGTGCCCAAAGAGTATAAGACACGTACGGGTGCTTTATTTAAATCGCGCGCTCTCCAATACTGCCTGGAGGATACGGTTAATGTGCTCAACGATAGTGATTGGATCGTTCATCTGGACGAGGAGACGCTGCTCACCGAGAACTCGGTGCGTGGCATCATAAATTTTGTACTCGATGGCAAGCATCCATTTGGCCAGGGTCTGATTACCTATGCCAATGAGAATGTTGTCAATTGGCTGACAACTTTGGCCGACAGCTTTCGTGTTTCCGACGATATGGGCAAATTGCGTCTACAGTTCAAGCTCTTTCACAAACCACTCTTCAGCTGGAAGGGCAGTTATGTGGTCACACAGGTGAGTAGCGTTATCTTTCATCAAATTGAATCTAATCGAACCTAATATGCAGGTTGGCGCTGAACGTACGGTTTCATTTGACAATGGCATCGATGGGTCTGTTGCGGAAGATTGCTTCTTTGCGATGCGTGCGTTCAGTCAGGGCTACACCTTCAATTTCATCGAGGGTGAGATGTACGAGAAGTCGCCTTTCACGCTCCTCGATCTGTTGCAGCAGCGCAAACGCTGGCTCCAGGGCATCCTGCTTGTGGTGCACTCCAAGCTGATACCGTTCAAGCACAAACTGTTGTTGGGCATCAGTGTTTACTCGTGGGTAACAATGCCATTGTCCACATCGAACATCATATTTGCCGGGCTCTATCCGATACCATGTCCGAATCTAGTGGACTTTGTCTGCGCATTCATTGCCGCCATCAATATCTATATGTATGTGTTTGGTGTGATCAAATCATTCTCCCTCTATCGTTTCGGCCTGCTTAAGTTTCTCGCTTGTGTTCTGGGTGCCGTATGTACGATACCCGTTAATGTTGTCATTGAGAATGTGGCCGTCATTTGGGGCCTGGTTGGCAAGAAGCACAAGTTCTACGTTGTTCAAAAGGATGTGAGAGTTCTCGAAACGGTCTAAATCGGAAGCATACTGAACCAAACGGAAACGAAAGTGAATGGAATATAACGGATACAAATGGGGATCAGCAATTAGCATTAAAGAAACAAAAGCTTTTTGGCACTAATTAATTGTAATTAATACACACACGCTCAAAACGAAATTTATCAAAATGCAAAAACCAAATGAAACAAATATAGTCGCACAACAGCAGTAGTAGCAAAAAAAATTACCACAACAACAACATAAACATACACAACATCGTCATGGTCTTTATATATTTAAGCTTAAGTTGCACACACTCATACACACACAAACGCACATATTTGTTATTAAGTTGTTAAAGAAATATTTACTTTGGTCGCCACTTTTCGCAAAATTGATGAAACGTAATAATATATATATTTATATATAACTTGTCTAAATGTGTCCACTCTCCCACACACACTTTGCAAAAACTTAAAAGCAAACACACACACACATTTTAAATTTATAATAAATTCAGCATTAAGTGTAATTTTTTTAATAGTCATTAGTAGTGAAAAAGAAGAAGCAGCAGTAAAAGCAACTCCCATATATATATATATATATATATATATTTGTACATTATGTGTAGATTTATTATTCTTATTACACTATGTATACATACATAAATAAACTATTATTATTTAAATTTAAAACTTTGTACATAAATGTATTGTAAATTGATAAAAACAAAATGGAGAACTGTTAAAATATCATAGACACCAAATTACCAAACAACAACAAACAAAACCCTAGACTTTTGTGTACTTATATAATATGTATGTGTTTTTTTTTTTTTGTATTTCTATGTATTTGTGCATGTGTTTGTAGACCTGTAGATGCCAAAAGCAACACTTAAAAGAAACAACAAGAAGAACAACAACTTAAAGGCTCGTCCCTGTTTCACTGTAGTTTATCTTTTTTCAAAGGAGCAACAATTGATTTTCATTTGTTAAACCATTATTAAATTTATTACACACGCACACACACATACTACCTTAATGAAAACAAATCAGGCACACACACGTTGTGAATGATAGCTATTGTGTTGTTTTTAGCATTGATCTGTTTAAATATGTGCATTCATTTCTGCTTTAATTTAATTTTTGTTTGTTTTATTTTCATGCTCCTATTATTGGTGCTTTGCAAACGCGCTCACAATGCACCGCGAACATTTCAAAACACACTCTCGCACACTCACCTACATGTACACATTAAAGTATTGTTTTGCAAATGAAAAAAAAAAAACAAAATATAAAAACTGATAATAAATGAGCAACAAATTATTATACTTGAAACATAATTTTTCTGTTTTTTCTTATTTATTTATCTCAACGAAAAACTAAATTTAACTGCAATTGAAATTGCTGACGAGAAGATAGAGGAAGAAAGAAAGAGAAGGAGAATAAGTGAATGATACATGCATTTCAAGATGAATCATTGGGTTTATTTGTTACACACAGCAGGACTGGATTGAAGGGTAGCACATCGTCATCGTTCTCTGTAACCGAGATGCTGTTGATTTTTATTTTGAGTTTTGCTGTTGTTTAGGTAGGGATTGTCGTCGGTGATTATACGATCTGTTGTCAAAATTTGAGACATTAATAATGGTTCCATTTTATTTGTAAGTATCTTCTTCATTATATTCTTTTGATCGAGCTGCTGTTAAAATGGCTCCTTGGAGCTAGCAGCTGCTGGCCAGGCAGATAATCCAGCCCCTCTTAGAGCGCCTCGCTTCCTTCTGTTGCCGATCTTTAATTTGGACATTGCGCATCTTCGCCTCCTTATCAAAGCTGGCCAAAAACAAAGCTAATTAAGCTGGTTCCTTTATCCTTTAATCAGCTACTCCACAATGTATTCTTTATCCTCCAGAGAACCAGTAATTCAGCTTGCCAGCATCGCCTGAAGTAACTGGCGCAATAAATGCAATGCAAATGCATTTTATATATACAATTAAAAACCACTGCTCTTGAATTTGTGACATTTTTTTCTATCCAAAACCGAAAAATATCGATTCGACATTCGAGAGATGGAGACAATAATCAATGTAACAAAAACTTGAGCTACGCGTGGTACTGATCAAGAATATAAATTTAGCTAATTGGGATGCTGTTATGTACTTTTAATGGGTTCAGGCTGCAAAAATACTGCATGGTATTTGATTAAATTTTTCCCATATTTCTTACTTACGTCTGCACAGAAATTGCAAGCGTTCTTAAATATATTTGATGTTATCGATACATCGATATATGTTATCGGCGCAAAGCAAACAGCTGACTGTGTAGCGGCGATGATGAAACCAATGACGAAAGTGCCGCCCATCGCCTAAAGCACATTAAAACAGGGTAACAACGGCCAGAAACGAAATAGAATTGTAAAAGAAGATAGTCTGCAGCGGATAACGGCAAAAGACAAGTGGAACAAATATGCAAATGGTCACTAGATAAAAGCATCTCAACTTGGCCAGAGACTTGACTGGTTGCAATGGAGTTGCGTGACTTGCGCGCACCCGCATCAGCCTATCAATGCAATAGCAATTGTGACTGCAACAGCAACAATTGCAATCATGGAGTTGGCAACGCTGGTGTTGGAGTTCGTGCTGGTGCTGGTGAACTGGGTGACATATGCATTGGTAGCGCCAGTGTCCAACGGATGCCAACCCGTGCCGACTTGCTGATGGAGCAACTGAATGCCTCCAATGCGAAAAAGGTGGCGCTGCTGCTCGTCATCGGATTTGTGCTCTACCATGGCCTGCTCAACTGGAACTATGGTGAGCGAATAGATCAATCAAGGCTCAGTCGATCGATCTGTGACACAGAATTTAATTGCACGATTTTTAGGCAGTGACTCCTGCCAATGGCTGCTGTCGAAGGGTCGCTTCAAGGGCGACAACGAGTGGCAGCCCTACGGCTGCATGATGCACAAATACTCCTACACGTAAGTATGTTACCAGCAATAAATCAATCAATCAATTAATCAATCGACCAACTAGCGAATAATCTAAATGGATCAATGAATTCAAATGAATGTGGTATTTTTTTCTGTTTGTTCCGATTTCATGATTCATATGCTTAATTTAGTTTAGGGAAAGAAACCGACAAGAAACTCGCCAACTTGGGCAAGAAAGATTACAAAGCGACGATAAATATTTGTATATATATTTGTTTATACGTGAACATATGTAGATATTAGAAATATACATAAACTATGACTGAGAAAATATATTTCAAAAGATAGCTCCTATATATAGATATATATAGATGCACTATATGATAGAGGGTCGTTCGATTCGAATCTCTAGCAAAAATATAAATATACATATATGACAAGTTTCATCATGACGAAATACTAAATACTTACTAAATTTAAAAAGTAGATGGAAAATAAAAATGTAGATATTTGGGACAATTTCGAAATGCACGTAACTCTATGTTATATATTAATAACAACATATTACACACTCAGTCATGTGACCGTGAGTCATTATTCAAAAAAAAAAAAAATGTTATCAGAAATTTGCACCCTCTGTTATTATTTACCTTTTTTTTAAAATTTTTTTTTTTTTTTTTGTGCTCTAGCGATACGCGACGCTGCCTGCGTTATTTAGCATTTTTTGGCAACAAAAATAACTTTGTGTTCATTGGGGACCGGAGTGTGCGACTCTTGTACCAGCGTTTCATTGAGCAGCTGCATCTGCCCCAATCGGAATCGGAGCCGGTCACAAATGAAAAGCAATCGGAGCAGGCAGGTGAGACGGACCATGACACGAATGCATCGTCGCGAATGCAGTCAACGGAACCAACTGGAGTTGCCCGATTCGAGGACAAGAAACTGCATATGTTGGCTCAGTATATACGCGCCGAGGAGGTTAGTCCGGCGCTCCTCGATCACATGTATCAACTGGAGCAGGAGAAGCAGCTGTCGTCCGTCTATGTACTGGGCTTCACATATGGCACCTTACTGGCGGGCAATGTTACAGACGAGGTGTTGCGTCAGTACAGATTCAATCTCACGCTGCTGGTCGCGCCCATGCATCGCCTAGTTTCGCAAACATCGCGCGTCCTCTGGAAACTGACGGAACGTGTCAATGAGGAGAAACTCCCGCCAGCGTGGAAGCTGCTGCTCAACGATGACATCGATCGACTGAACAATGTGGCGCGGAATGTCTTTCGGTATACGGACGCGACAATTTGGGAGTCTGCCGATCACATTTCCAATGGGCTCGTCGATAACGCACTCGATGGCCACCGGTTGAGTGCCCATGGCCAGCGGCTGCAGGTGCAATTGCTATGGAACATGTACTGCAATGATCAGATGAACTACAATGATGGCACCTGCTGCAGCAGTGCCGAGCCCCACACCAGTCTCCAGATTATCGCCTATGCGCTTTTTGGCGTTTGCATTACGCTTGTCTGCGGCATGTGCCTGCGTCGCTGGATGCTCCATTTGCGCGGTCACACTCTCTATGTGCCGCTCCAACAGCAGCCGCCGAGGCAACCTACAAGCAACAGTAGCAGCAGTCAGCAGCATCAGCAGTCGAGTCAACAGCATCAGCATCAGTCAACACATCACCACGCCTTGGCTGTGCTCATCACGGACTATGGCACACCGCTGGTGGCGCTGTCGCTGCTGGGCGTGATTATGGGGTATTTCTATTTGTGCGATCGAACCAATTTCTTTATGAAGGAGAACAAATATTATTCAGAGTTTAGTTTTTGGATACCGGTGGGCTATGTTTTTGCCTTGGGCCTGTTCTTTACCGAAGATTCACGCTTCACCAAGGTGTTCAACCAGGATCAGACGGATGAGCTGCGTGGCTGGATTCTGCTGCTGGTGCTCATTTATTATATGACCGGTGCGCAACGCATTCTGCCCATACACATGCACATCAAGCTACTTATCTCCGGCTATTTCTTTCTTACCGGCTACACACACTTCACCCACGTGTGGCAAACGGGCGGCAGTGGCTCGATATTTGTGCGCTTCTTCCAGACGATGTTCCGCGTGAACTTCCTCAGTGTGCTGCTCTGCTTCTGCATGAATCGACCGTATCAATTCTATTATTTTGTGCCACTGCTCTCCTTCTGGTTGTGCATCGTTTATTTTGTGCTATCGCTGCCTCCACGCATAACGGCCGCATCTGTGGAAGCGAATCCTTTGCACTATCTATATTTGGTGTGCAAGTGCATTGGATGTTTGGGTGTCATAACTGTTCTGTTCATGTCCGAGGTGTTCTTCGAGCGCATATTTGTGACGCGACCGTGGAAGGCACTGTTTGTGACCACTGACGATGACATTCATGAGTGGTGGTATCAATGGAAACTTGACCGTTACACGATCACCTTTGGAATGATCTATGCTGCCTGCTTTCACATTGCCCACAAATATAATGTGTTCGATGACAACAATCATGGAAATCTATTCTCGCGTCGCACATCCATATCGGTGACACTGCTGGCACTGCTTGGCGTCGGCATATATACGTCCTTCTCGTTTCTGTGCCGCAACGTTCAAAACTGTGAGGAGATTCACTCGTATATCGTCTTTATACCGATAATTGGCTATATTGTGTTGCGTAACATTTCTGGCATTCTGCGCACCAGATACTCCAGTTTCTTTGCTTGGTTTGGTCGCATCTCGCTGGAGTTGTTCGTCTGTCAGTATCACATCTGGCTAGCCGCAGATCGACACGGTGTCCTGGTACTGCTGCCGGGCTTTCCCACGCTCAACATGATCATCACGTCGTTTATATTTGTGTGCGCCTCGCACGAAGTCCATCGCCTTACACAAATCCTTTTGCCCTATGCCGTGCCCAACGATTGGCGGCTGGTCATGCGCAATCTTGTCATATTCCTCATTGTGCTCATTCCGGTTGCCAGATCCGATGGTATGTTCTAAATAGAAACGAAACGATGTCAATTGCAAAGAAATTGCCTCTCCTTAAAAAAATATTCACATCATTTTTTTTTTTGCTTTTCCTGTGGCTGATGGTGTGGTTGTTCTTCTTCCGTTTTATGTTTTGTGTTCCTTCTAATTGTATTCCAAAGTATGCATTAATAAATTATTATGCGAGTATGCAAAATGATACATCGCAATTAGATATAGGAGGAAAAAATTAGCTTAACAAATTGCACAATATATCTATTAACTAATAAAACCCTGGCAGAAAATATAATGTAAATGTACAAATGCATAACTAGCAAAGCACACCTACGTACACACGCATACATGCACACATACACTTAACTTAATTAAAGGGAACTGTCTTCAAGAAATGTACTTACAATATCGATGCACATAACTTAAGAGAACTACACAGAAGCGAGTTTGAGCTGACGAACAAAATGATAAATACTGTTAAAGTAATATACGAGTAAAGATATTTATATACATATATATATATGCTATTCTGTGTTTTAACTACAGCTTCTAAATTGTAGAAACATTGTAGATTTAATTTATCAGAAACTTCCTAACCAAATTGATATCCCAATTTAATCGAGGTATCGATTAATTGGATTAATTGAGCCGGCCTTAAGATTGAGCGCCCCATTTGCACTTTCATTCCTTATCTATTTGTCTGCTAATCGTGTCAGACTCCATTTTTTCATATAATTCGGTTGACCGATCCGATGGCGTCTTTTAAATAGAAATTATTGATTAGAAACAACCACATTTAAGTCTAGATTCACTTTTCAACTATTGACCCAAAACTTGGAAAAAAAAAACATGAGAGAAGAGTCAAACGCAACCGACTGCTAAATACTTTGAAACCATACGTTATACCAGCTGATACCAAAGAAATGGTCTCTTATGGAAATTACCAGTAAACTTCCAAGTTTGTTCACTCATGTTTAAAATACTTGTCGATATCCGGAATGTGGACTTTCCGAAATATCGGCATTCCCGATAATTAAAGCAGGCGTGGGTGTGACCATTTTATCTTAAAAACAGCTACCAGTAACTGGCGGCGGTGTGAGTGGAATATGCCGATCTCTGAAGGACAACGCCAACAACCTACGAACCAAGTTTGGTGTTTTCGATTTGCATATATTATATTAGATCGATTTTCTAGCCCCTAGTAGAAAAATGTTGCGTTCATACAGATAGACAGACAGACGGCATAGCGGAAATTGAACAAAACCAATATGATACCTCCGGTATCGAAGTAAAAAAAAATGAGGTATCATCGAACATTGTCAGCTAAAAAATTGAGCGCCTTTTTCTACCTTTTCAAATTCCTCCTCTGCTGCTGGAGTATTAATAAGTATTGCCCTAACATGGATAATTTGAGGAAAGGAAACAACGGCCACTGAACCGGGGCATCGTGTCATCTGACAACATGCACATCACTTTGCTAATTAGGCCCACTAACTGGACGGTGTGCCTCAGCGACTGAAGTGTGACCTCGTTGCATCCGGCCTTTGTTGCAATGCTAACTGTGGCGCCACCACAGAGTGCCTGCTTGCCGCATCCCTCTAGAATGATGCCCTCCCCACTAAATAAACTCCTCGTGAGCCATGTATGTATACACATGTGCATGTATATATACAATTGCTTGTATGTATATATATGTTTGTATATGTGTATGTACGTTCATTCAGAAACATTTGTTTTTATTCATTTATGCAACACATTTAGCATGGAGAGATGTAAAGTAGAGTGGAAGCCGCATTGTTATTGCTGGCTAGGTGAGATGGATGATAAAGTGAAATGACGTTGCACTTCCACTTCCAATTCATTCATATAAATTTTTCTCTGAGCACAAAAACCAAGTAAACATTTGTTCTCGTAGCAGATACCAGGAAAGAACATTTTTCTATTTACGTTTTGGGGAAACATGAAAACAACAAATTGTTTTCAGTTGTGTGGCAGTTCAGCTAAAATTACGCAGTATATTTGTGTGATGATTTCGTTACTCAGTAAAGTAAAAGAGAATGAATTGAATCGGTCAAGGTTCAAATCGATCAATGTTGGCCATCCAATCAAAAAAGCTTTGCGATTTGTAAAGTTCAAAAGCTTTTTCACCGTTACAAACTCGTTCGGGCTATTGCACGAAGCGGTCAATGCGGTCGGTTAACGACCAAAGGCTCACCGAACAGCAGCTTGCCAGGCCATCCATTCCGTTTGTGCTTTTTTACGAATCTGTCAAAGTGTTCGGCTTAATGGCCGAAGGCTCTCCGAACGCCCTAACATCATTTAGGATGGTCATGGCAAATTGGCGCGCTCGAAAAAAAATCAGTTAGTAGTGGCACGTTTGCAGAAACAGTTCGTTGACTACACCAGCAAAGTGCAATAAGAGACTGAACTAAATACGGACAAAGTTATATTACTTGCAACTGGGAACAACCAACAACAATTGTTGTTGCCGCTATGTTCCCACCGCTAACTCCCAACAAGCCCAACACGGTGCGGTGACTGTCGAGAGTTGTGTTAAGACAAATACAAAAGATAATCACGCGCAACGCTCGCTTTCAATATTACTTCCTTATTGTGGCTTGTGGATATTTGTCTCTATTTACTCGTGCTCTATTGTTAACAATTTTGTTGTTTTTTTTTTTTTGTTAAGTTGTTAAACGAAAAGTGCGAACAAAATTTAAATTATACGAATCATTAAACAATTGCAAATAGACAAGTTAGACATAACATAACATAATATTAATCAGGCGATAATAGACAAATTAGCGAATCAACAGCTTCAAATACAAAAGACTTCAACCGAAACATGTTGCACTTCATCCACATTTCTTAACCTGCGAACGACATCGATTCGACCAACTTTGTATTGTGGCCAAATATTAAGTTATATTTTTTATATTCTGCATACAAAACACAGGTGAGCGCTCTCACATTCTCTCTCTCTTTTTCTATCTTTCTGTATTTTGTTTTAATCAAATTTATATTTGTTATCATATTTGAGTTTTAATATATGTTATTGTTGTTGTCTTTGCTATCGTTTTCAAACGAAGCAAACAGGATGTAGGACAACTGCAGTTTCAGCCAGCAAAAAGTTGAGCATAAAATCATACAAAACTTGTTAGATATAAATCCTGTGTTTTTTTTTTTTTTTAATTGCACTGTGACATGACCCTTTGAAACATATCTGTTCAAGTATGAACATGAGACGCTGCAAGATTCAGCTATATCCAAGAGGATCACTTAAATAACAAAATAACACATGGAGTCGCCTTTCAAGTGGCTGCATTAAAATAAGAAAAAATCAAATGGAGTCGACTTACAAGTGGCTCCATTAAGATAAGTAAATATAAAATGAAGTCGCCTTACAAGCGGCTGCATATGTATTTAGGTTTATGATTTTTCTATAAAATAAAGAAATGCTCGTCAGATCAGGCCAGTTCGATCATACACGTCGTCTCATCGTGTTGACTACACACTATACGTATTTCACACATGTGCATATGTGCAAAAGTCGAGAAACAAAGAATTTTGTACGGCGAGGAAATGATACCCTATTTTAGATTTTCACCATACATTTTGCGGGCAGTTGTAACATAATTGTTGAACAGGTAAACCACCCCAATTTGCGAAAGGTTACAGACAGAGCTACTAGAAAATAAGCAGACAATGCACGCATGCTTAAAAAATACTGAGTTTTCCATTTATCCGCGATGTTGTTCGCTGCTTATCAATATTATAATTTTTTATAAATATCTCAGAGAAGGTTGAATGGTTTATCTTATTCTCAGAGGCAGAACTTTAAATGCCGTCAAGAGTAATTTTCACTCGAATGTGGTATTTGGATTAAGCTTTATATTACCGTTGGCAACTCAATTTTTGAAAAATACATAATTGGCTTATAGTAAATAGTAATTAAATTCGGCTCGCTTTAAAAACGGAAACCGAGTGACAATTGAGCTCATCACACCTCCACGCCCTTATCCGCACCCCCTTAATTGCATAGCTTCCAAGGCATAATTTCGATGTGAGCATTCTCTCTCGTTGTGTTATGATTCAGCGAGACACTTGACACTGTTGCTCAACTTGTGTGTAAATGTGCAGATTTAAATGCTGATCAACTTTGTCTTTGCCTTCAGATATTAGTCGATCAATACCTAATTTATGTTTTGTAATTCAAAACGACAAAGACTCTATGTGTACGAGTGTGCGTGTTTACGTATGTGTATCTGTGTGCTGCAGTTGAATCAGCCATTAATAAAGATCGAATATTTTGTTTCAAACGTACACAATATATTGAATTGGATTGTTTTTATAATTTTCAGAAAACGGTTTCTATAGATATTATTTCAAAACACTAGAAAATCATTTATAGTTTTCCAAATTTAGGACGATTTTACATTTTTGAATGTTATTGGTAATAGGTTGAGCTGGAAATCTGTAAACATATGGCATTTATTTAGTATTTATTATTTGAAGTGGCAACAACATATGCTCCAATCACATAAGCACATATAATCAATTGTTTAAAATGTTAGGACTGGTATGAATTAGTGGAGAACTGTGGTCTGCATGTTTAAGGCGACCCCATCCCCGACAAAATGGGAACAAAATAAAAAGTGGCCGCTTTGTCCCTTGACTCTTTGTTTATTTTTTATTTGCAAAAATGTTTCTGCTTATGAGGTATCATTCATAATAGACGGGGAGTTGTTGTTGATATAAATCTACTTGCAATATTCTTATTATCAGAACATATATGTAGATATAATGGTTTCTATATTTATTGTATTAATTATAAAGGTTTGGATTAACGACATACAGCACTTTGAAGTTAAATTATGTTTTATTGCGTTTCGTGCTTTTTTACCGCTATCAGAAATCGATACTTCTTTTATATCGATATTGAATTGATAAGTCCCTCTCAATAGTATTGGGAACGATGTTGCCAATAAAGCTTTGTCCGCCTATACTTTGCTTATCTCTTATTTAAAGTCCCACAATATATATTTTTTCTGATCGTTCATTTCATTGGATACATTTCAGGCTTATGCGAAACAATTTTTTGATTATTTGCTTTATTTTTGTGTGTTTTTTATACCGTAAGCTCGTTAATAATGGTAAAAATGGTTTAATAAAGATTAATAAAATGTACCAATGTATTATTTTCATTGGTTTCTAAGACTTTTGTTTTGGGTATCTCTTATTTAACACTTTTTTTTTCCATATGTCTGGCTTGCTGGTTACTCCATGTTTATATTTCATTATAGTATTTAGCAGAATGCAATTTCGTATTATATTTTATGTTTAAGCAAATAATTTAAAAAATATATTTTTTTAGGGAGTGTTTAAAGAAAGTTTCCCGTATTTATGGTATATATTGTTGTTGTTTTGTTTGCCTTAAATAGCAATTTATAAATTGGCCAAAAGCAAGCGAAACCCAAAATGCTTGTGTTTTATGTTGCTTCCAATATAAATAAAACTAATGAAGCTAATTATGCTGTAAAGCTCTGTACATACACAACGAGAAAAATACATCCTTAAATTCTGAGTATATTCTTTCATTTTTAATTTCATTGGAAAAATTTAATTTAAGCGTGGAAATAAAGATAATGTTATATGAATTAGGTTTTTTTGTGAAATAAGTTTACATTTACTTTACATTTGTTTAGTAATATTGTATTGAATGCTGTCAAAAGGTTTCGATTGTTCATATGGCAGATGTATAATATAGTTTTCTGATTCCGTCGGTTTCAACATATGTACTCGCTGTAAAAAAAAGACAGATGTCTTTTAAGTTCCCTAGATAGTTTTAAAATTGAGTTGACTAGTTCGCATAAAATCAGACAAAATATTCGTATCCGAGATGATCGTTCAGTGTTCATTATTCTATTGCTATAGAATCTTATCGATGATGAAGAACCAAAAGAGGTCATCGATAAAATTCAAATAAGCCTGATCAGTGTAATTAAGGCAGAATTTATTTTACAAATTTAAAATCTCCGTATATATAGTTTAGTCATATAAATAAACATATGTGTATCGACTCGGTTGATGCTGGTCAAGAATATATACATTTCATAGGATTTTACGTGATTCCTTCTGCCTGTCACATATCCTTGCACAACTTCACTATACTCTTTTCCCATTCTTAAAACCAAATTTGCAAAGGATGTAATGTGAGAATGTAAATATAAAAAACTGCCATGTATGAAGAAACCAACCACATCGTTCGCCAAGACCGTCCTGCTCCGACTACTGCTTTGCTTATCCGATAATCCAATTTTGCTTTGATTTTTCGAAATGGGTAGAGAAAGTGATATAAGAAAAATTTGATAATTTTACTGTCTATGGATATGTGTGCATCAATAAGTGTGCATCATTTGATTCTCGGCTGCCAGCATGATAAGCTCTTGTATCACAACTATTATTTATTCGACTCTATCTCTAACAGATCAGTTTTTATCGATTATCAAGCGGTATTACCTGTTTATCTACTGCTTGTACTAGATCTAATCCTGCTTTTAACTCTGTAGCCTCCATTTAGTTATCCATGAATACCTACCTATCTGTGATTATCTTTCCACCTGCCACATCGGATGACTTCGTTATCAATTGCAACCAATTCGTTGACACCTCCTGTCAACTAACTCAACACTGTCATTTAATTTTTTTTTTTCACTTTGACCGATTTGTCATCTGTTGTTGTTGTTGTTTTTGTTTCATGTGTTTATGGTGCTGTGTTGAGCCATCATCATCTGTGTGTGTATTTGTGTATACATCAAACAAAAAATTTGCAATACTTTCAATTTTCGTGTTTCATGTTTTTAATATATGGAAAAAATCACCTCTTATCAATTGGCAAACATATTATTAACAGTTAGAAAACATTTTGGAAATATATTCATACTTATTCTCAATTTCTTTATTGTTTATCTTAAGAGGAGTTTTACCTTCCCTCATAGAGATTATTTTGAAACAATTTACTAAGCTAGTTTTTCACACTTTTTGGATTTCAGTTTGCCTAAAAGTTTACAGGAACTCAAACTCTAATTCGTATGCAACTCGAACACGTGAAACAATTAAGTAATTTGCTGCTATTTGTGGGCAAACTAACCAATTTTAATTACAACAAACGAGCTTAATCAATAAAAAGCTGGAAACTAATAAAGCCTTATCAAACGCTATTGCACGCGGTCCCATTTTCTGCTATTTACGCTGTTTTTATTGTTGCCACTGCTACTTTTCCATTTTCGATTAATCAACAGTGGCCTTAGAATCTGTCATGCGCAATCATTCTGTCTTTCAATTGTGCACTAATCGCGTCTAAAATAAAACCAGTCGAGACCAGCATTCTCCATATATAATACATATGCTTATTGTCAGACTCATTATGAAGACCTCAATGGCGATCATCATGGACAAAAGGCATACGTGGTTTTGGTTGTTGTTCTAGATATTGCTATTATAATAACCTTTAAGAGGCGGGGAAAATTTACCTTAATGACAGCATCATAAATATATATATACAAATACAGTAGTAGCAAATGACACTATTATTAATTCTAACAAGGGAGAAAGTTGCAGTCGGGCGTCGGGCCGACTGGGAAATACTTTGATGCCATACGTTGAGAGTGGGTGTGCCTTTCAAAATACTGTAAATATAAGTTAGTAATATTTTTTTGAAGTTTGGTAACTATAGCTAAGGTGGGGCATGGGGCTGGGTGTCTTATATGCCGATCTTTGAAAGACATCGCCAACAACCTACCAACTAAGCTTGGTGACTATATCCATAAAATTGTGATAGATATTTTATGTATTTCCTAGACGTAGCACCTCAATATTAACACTTTGTATGACGTGAGCAGTGACCAGAATATATTGGGTTTCAAAGTATAAAAAGTCAGTTAAATGCCAAGTTTCACTAAAATAGTTTAAAAACGAGGAGATAATATTGCATAGAAGCAGTCAGACGGATATAATGTCTTGGTTAGTGGTGATGATAAAGAATATATATACTTTATGGGGTCACAGACGGATATCCAAGTAAAAATTATAGCCAGAAACTCAATTGGTAGGTTTTGTACATTTTCGAAAATTTTTTCTATTTACATTTATATCACAAATTTTATTCCATAAGAAATCATCTAAAAATGATTAAGTTGTATTTTGGTGGTATTTTTTCAGCAGCTGTGTTTTTGGTAACTAAAAATGTGTGTTTGTGTGTATATGGAAATTCTTCTTTTTGGGGAAAACCTTCAATAAAGTTTTCGGCGGTGCTGTTATCAAACAATATATGTAAGTGTATGAGTGTGTGGGTCCCACTAATTGTGAGCCATCAAAATCAAAATATACATTCATGCATGTGGAAACACACGTAAATTTACTACAGAATGATCGATATTACTCATACGACTCGTGAGCCAAATTTAATTCTTTGTATTTTTTGTAGCGCTTGTTGTTAATTTTTTTTACCATTGCTCAGCGTATAACATTTTTATCGTGAAATTTACCGCGCATCAAACGTTGACGTTTCCGATTCCACAAAATATATATGTATATTTGTGATCAGCATAACTTGTCGACACGATATAGGCATGACCGTCCGATTCTTTGGCTGTTTCAGTGCAACGTGTGCCTAAGCTTGGAATGTATTTTTGTGTTATTTTTTTTTTTGCTGCAGGCAGTATAACTGATGCAGCAAACCGGTCGGATCTGCGTATTATACAATGTTTAAGTCAATTAAAGTGTCCGTCGCATTCAAATTATAATAGCATTTTGCATATTGCGCTGCCAGATGATATACAAAAATAAAAGAATATCTATTTTTGGCTCGTAAAAGATTATTTAGCTTTAAATCTCCATCACCACTTCATTAGTGCCTAAACAAATACTGACAAAATTTTAATATCCTCTTTTCATTACAAAACATCGGCTGTAAATTATATAAAAATAATTAAATGTCTGTACAAATACAAATCTGTACAAATACATACATTTAATTATTTTTATATAATTTACATATATATATTATACGTCATAATTCATTTAATTTCATTGAGAGCTATATAAGATTTAAAAAGTAACTCAAGTATGTCATATCAGATTATATTCGATTATTCAGTGAACAATTTTGACTATTTTTAATGACAAATACCTGGAAATTGCCACAATACTGCAGAAAACATGATGCCAACCAAAACAAAAACTTAAACCGAGATTGGTTTTCAAATTGGGTTCGTTAATGAAGAAAGTATCTTGAATCAAGTTGGTTTTTCGTTTTACTTCACATGTTGACAAACACAATAGACTTTGTAAATCGGTTGAGCTAAGTGGTTAAGTTGTTCCGTAGCTAAATAATTCAGTGGCTCAAAAACTCTATCAGAATTGATTTCAATTTCCGTATACTAATTATTATTTATTATGCTCGTTATTGATTAGCTTGGTCATTCACTTTAAGGATTAATTAAATCGAACTCGGTCTGATTGACTTACTCCACTTCGACCCAACTGAGACAACAAATATTGATTGAATAGACAGAGAAATTTCGTAATTACACAATAACAAAATGTCTCAAGCGCAGTGCCAGTTAAATGGCAAATTCAAATTTGTCCAAGTGGGACCGTTGGGCGTGTTTGAGCCCAAGTGCTCAGTGTCTTCGATATACACTCGAAATGATTCCCGTGCGATTTGTAAGGAGTGCCGTTTGTCACTTGAATTCTCCTGCTATATATCATAACACTAGCCAGTCTTTAATGAACATTTAGTCTGTTGATTTATGTTTGCACTATTTTTAAGTAAAGTTGATAGCATATTTTTAAATTACTTCTATTTGTGCATCAATATTTACTATTTTCGAATTATGTACGATTCAATAAACAAAATATGCCGGTCATTTTATGACAATTACAAAAACATTATAGTTGTAACCATAAGTTCATTGAAAAAGTGCATTTGTTAATCATTTTATGATTGTTGCGCATTATTTTGACACCGAAGGTAATCGAGGACAGTGCAAGTTCTTTGGAAGATTGGGTCTGATTTTGATTTTTTGAATGCGCCATAAGTTTTTGCAAATGTAAAAATCCAAACTAAACATAATGATGCATATTTCGAAAATTACTATATTAAATTGTTAACTCTTACTTTAAGCAAGATGTGTGCATAAATAAAATGCATAAAGTAGCCAAAGCGCTTCATTCTATCTCAAGTTGCATTAAGATTATTTGCATAAGAGCTGAAAGTTTGCATAAAATTATACACAAAAATGATAGTTAATGTGATCGGAGATACTTCCTTCTGCCTGTTAGATTCTCTTGCACAACTTCATTCATTTTATTTGGCTGAGAGTATAAAAAAAACAGTATATGAAGATTGGTTGACAAACGACTGAGTCAAAGTCTCGTCTCGTCCTGTCTCCAGTCTTAATCTACATCTGAGCTCCTCTCTTATGAGCGCACTTGACTTTTGTCCCCAATATACTTCTTGCCTCTTAATTATATGAAATTAAATTTCGCACTAAAAAATAATATTATGGGTAAAAAGGTTATAATGGTTTTTGGTAAATGTATGTTACAAACAGAAGCATATCCAACCTCGACTTTTCCTTCGTTTTGATCGATATGCCGGCAAATATCGATACACTTCGAATTTTGATGGCAATAAAAGGCTGAAACTTAAAAGCAGAAGTTTCTAATTAATTTACAGAATATGCCGACACATTATGGATCAACTGGTCATTATTCATTAAGATTGGATAAGGTACATTAAATTTATAGTCGAAAACGAATTATCGAATTTATCTCATTACTATTCACAGGCATATTCCGTGCGCACTCTTAAAGGAAAATATGCAATAAAACAGGAATATATTTAAAAGCTGGATGGTTCAGGTTATATCGTCGACTTACTTGTCTTAAAATGCATTCGTCCTCAATTACAGTGCCAACGATTCTTTGAATAAAACTGTTCGTATTTTTCTTGGTTGTATTTTAAGTTTTAGCAAAACTTTCTTAGCAGTTACGAGTTACGAGCAGTCAACCGCATGTCTGTCTTGCTTTTCTTGATACACTGAAGAATTTTTGTGAAATTTAAAAAAATACACGTTTAATTTTTAACAAAAGAGAATGAAAAATAAGTAGATCAGTAGTTATTTTTCCACTCACAAGCTAATGAAAACGGAGACTCAAATTGGAAAAGCAAAATGTTTTGAGATAAGTGTGCATGGGGGAAATGTTGGGCATATTGGTTATTCATTCGTATTTTGTGTATTTAATCTTATCTACTTAATTTAATAAAACAATTTGCTTACTGAATATAAACTAGACTCATAAGATTTTTATTTGTTTTAATTTTGATTAAGAAACTGTTTCTAACAGCAAGAAGAGATTAAATTAATTTAATTTAAAATAAAAATGTGTGTTGACATCATGTATATGATTCTGGGCTGGGTTGCGAGTCAATTTCTAGGAATTGTTTTGGTTATTGGTTAGATTTTTCGTTTTTGCACCTTTTCAGTTAGTTGTGTCAATTTGTCATTTATATTATTTTTATCTGTGATTGCATGCAAAATTAAAATATAAACTAAAAGCTTATGGCAACAGGTCATCTTTGTAATGTAAATATCATCAGTATAAAACTCAAAATATGGTATTTCTTTTTTTATTTACTTTCCCAGCATTTTTTATTACAACTCAGTTTGGCCAGCTTAACAGGCTGGTTGTGGGTTCGAATCTCAGCATTATTAATTTTTTATAAATTATTTGAATTTGTTATTTGTAATATATTAAGGTACAATAATAGGATAATCTACAAGTATGTAATGATTTTTTTAGAATCAGGGCGATTTTGCTTCTGAGAGATTTGACTTGTGTCGGCAAACTCTGGCAACATATGAAATCAATGGTATCCTTTTCGATTGCTAGGCTTTTTGATTCAGTTCACTCCACATTCACTCAATTGGTGTTAATAAAAACAAGTGCTGCCTTAGTTGTTTTTTACTCTTGAGAGCCTGTAAGAATTATTAAGCTTTGGCAATAAAAGATATAAATCATTCAACAGCGGAGTTCAGGGTATATCGAAGCAAGTTTAATCGACTATAGCATACCAATTCAGTACATTTTGGTTGAAATTTCGTTGGATAATCCGATGGGGAAATAATGTTTTCAGGCGACCCTTTCTTTCCGCTACCCAGGGGAACTTCTTCAATTTTGCTCTTAATTGTGTTTATTAGATAGTAACTCGGAATTTTGCAGAACATGTGCATAATTTTCAATCTAGGCTTTTCCCTCAACATGTTAATTGGGGCCAGCACTGGTTGAGGGATGGATGTTGGTGAGGGTGGCGCAAGGGGTAGAGTGGAGGCGGATGGTTTAGCTATGGTCGTTGAACTTGTTAGTTGAGCATATGAGTTGTGCTCCTTGCTCTCACTGTAAGCGTAATCCACTGAGTGTGCTAAACGCTTAAGCCTCGAAAAGTTGCCCCATTGGGCCACCGTCTCCACTTTTATTTTTCTATATTTTTTAAAAAGCTTGAGGTAGGTCGAGGAGCGAAAATCAGAACACCCACACTTGACATGGTTTTGCGGACTGTGGAGAGTTAACGCATGCTGTGCATCTCTGCAACTCACACATACACACAACATAATGCCCTCATACACACACCCACACAAAAACATAGCTGTAGACGACGTCCCGGTAATTAAGTCACCGCAAAATTACTGTAAATTGATACCAAAAATGCAAAATCATCATACGATATTTTAAGTATTTAGACAAACTTTAAATGATTTTGAATTAAATTTTAATTACTCTGGGAGAGCTTCTCATATTTTTTTTAGGGCTGGAACTTATTTGCATCGGAATGTGCCTCATATGATTAGAATTCCAGGAATTTGGTTCCTCTACATTTCATTTGGGCTTTTTTTTTAGTGTGGACATGCTGAAATACAACAAAGACGCCAGAAGCCAAAGTCCGTAAATGTTAGAAACAAGCACCCACTGCCATCTCATTCCCACACCCCCCCCCCCTCCCCAACCTCCAATAAGTTTGTTTGCCACCAATCATTAGCTAGTAACCGAGTATTCCGCAGTCACTTCCCCCCTCCCCATTGAGTAAAACAAAATAATAAAATGTGGCAACTTAATTGAAATTTGATGTTGACTGAATGACAAACAGTCAGTTGTCATTGTAAAATTATCACGACGATCCCATATACGCTATATATTCGATGTATTTTTCATACTTTTTTCTATTTGTTTCATAATATTTAGAGAGTTTTGTAGTTGAGATACCCGTTAACAGCTAAATACACATAATAATACATAGTATATGTAGTATTTATATCCAGAAATCAATTTTAATTAAAATTCGAGATTCACAGCCTACAGATAACTGTTGACAGCATTTTCAGTTGGGAATTTCCCATCTAGGGACATTTGAGAAATAAAGACGAGACTGTCGTGTGGCTGATATGCCAGTTGTCAGGCCATTTGCTGTGCATAATGGTTAAGCTGGTGGCTCACATAGTTTTTGTTGATCTGGTTTAGTTCCTGTTGCCGGAAAATACCCCATTTTAGATAAGTTCCCAATTTTTGCTGTTAAAGTGGGTGAATAAGCCAGCAAGTGATCGTTTTCAGTAATTCGTTGTTCAAGTATGAACATGAGACGCAGCAAGACTCAGCTTTTTCATATATCCAAGAGGATAAATAGAGTCGCCTTTCAAGTGGCTGCAGTTAAATAACAAAACATCACAAGGAGTCACCTTACAAGCGGCTCCATTAATATAAGTAAACATAAAATTAGGTCGGCTAAAAAGCGGCTGCATATTTAAGGATTTTCTATCAAATTAAAAAAAGCTCGTCAGAGCAGATCAGAGTTCCATTCTAAACGTCGTCTGATCGTGTTTTGGTCCTTTGAGCCTGATTGAGAGTTCGAAACTAATCATCGACTCTAAGGATATAGGTCTACACTAAATGTAGTCTATATGATTTGAACTTCGCGTCGATTTCAGAATTCGAATTTAAACTTCGAATCTGCAAAGATTTTGACATTCAAAGCGTGTTCAGTGGCTTACAACAGAACTGTGATGCAAATGAAAATCAAAGACAAACAAAAACATATAATTAAATATGTTGTTGGGAAAGCAGCAGGAGCTGATAAAAATGGAGCCGTCTTCATCAGAAAAAGACATTGAAAGACGGTCAAATAAGTTGATGAAGTTAGCCAAAGAGGAGGCTAGTTTAAAGAATGCCTTTCTTGGAAGAAATTGACAGATTGATAATTCATATGCGAAAGGAAATAGAACTTGCCAAAACCAATTTGGGAAATCCAACAAAAAGTGAGCTGATACATAGTATGTGTGCGATTTGAGAAACGAGACGGGGTAATGTGCTACAAGGCTATTATTCGAAGAACTGCAAACTGGATGAAAATTCGACAAAGTCGCGCATAGCGATCGCGCCGTACTGCAGGCTGAGATCGACGAGCTGAGCGAGCTGATGAAGAAAAAGAACTACAGCGCCATCGTCTAGCAGGTAGTGGAACTGCAATACAAACTGGATAAAGAACCAAATATGAATGATCCCTCCATTTCTATTGTGTCAAAACGTTTGAAGTTGCGCACCAAGGAGAACTTCTATCGTTCCACAACTAGTTGTATGTGGCTTCTTGACGAGCGAAGATCAAAAATTTATTAGAGAGCACATCTAATTAGGATGTTTAATTTGCTTTAACTTACTTAACCATCGCAAATCAAATTCACAAAATAGACTCCAGAAAAATCAGATAAATAATGATTAAGATTTTTTCTTCACAGAGTAATATCTATTTTATAAAAAAAAATTTTTGAGGAGCAAAGAAGTTTATTCCTGATCAAGGAAACGTAAAGATGTTAACGGGTGTAGACCACGTTTATAATAAGCAGGCAAATGCAAATTAAAGCATTAATTACATCGAGAGGAACACACACACACACTTTGACCAGGTTTTGAAAATAATTTTCCACATTCAGTCAGTTTTAATTTTGATTTTGTTTGATCCGTTGTTGTTGTTTGCCTGATTGTTTTAAACTATTTGAAGTTTTATATTGCATGTTAATTGAGGGGTTTTTATTGCAGCCACGGCTACCACCAATGGATACCAGGCTTGATGCCCGCAGTCAGGGTCTGGGCCAGTCCCATCCCCAGTCTCAGATCCAGGCTCAGTTTCCGGCTTCGTTTCCGGATACGTTTAAGCATTTCTTTGAAATGATGAATGAAGAAGATGAACAAATTGAACTCCTACCTAATCTGCTGGAGAATAAGGTACTTGTTCAAATTAATCTGCGACGTTAGCTTCGCTTTCCAATTCATAACCAATTAATTGTTGTCTCTTTTTTCTGACTACCCTATTTCCAGGTAATACCTAAAGACATCCATCTAATGAAAAATCAACGTCAGCGCTGTGGTAGCAGCTCGCGCAGCCACAGCAGAAATAACAGTCCACGTGGCGTACACTCCCATTCTCCATTCCAAAATCCCCCTGCCCAGCATTCCCCTGCTCCGCATTTACAGCATCCTCAGCGTCAGCAGCATCGTCAGGCTCATCGTAACCAGCAAGATGAGGAATATTTTGGATCTTCGCGCGGTCGTTGTGGTAGCACTGCCGACATGTCCCATGCCTTGGATATGGCTAGAGCCAATGATGGCGCCGAGCCTGTTACCGACTATCTTGTCGGGCATGGTATTTCTTATCGGTCGGGTCGTGGACGTCGCAATAGCACTGGTACTGCGATCATCCAAAGACCGGGTCTTACCTCCACCGATGGTGGCAAGAATATGACGCAGTTTGACATGGGATCGGTGCCAGTGACACGAATGGCAGTTCGTCTGCCAGGTCGGACTGACTCTTCGCGCCGTTCGCTACCATCTGATGGTCAGCATGTGCTGCCAGATATCGACAAAAGTGCATTTGATCATACAAATCAGCAGCATATACAAGAGAAACAGGATATCGATCTGGACGTATGCTATCAACAACAGCGTCATCTGCAGATTCGTCAGGGTCCAGATGGCGACGATAATTCCGTTTGCCCGGATCCCACCAACTTGTTCATCAATCGCATGTCATCCGATGGAGCCAGGGAGCGCCAACGACAGCTGCAGCAGCGTCATTCTGTCATCCTAGAGCGGACTTTTGATTTTGGTAAGAGAGATGGTAGAACCATTAAATAATATTTTATGTTTATATATAAGAATTGAGGACACTTGCACTGCTCACATTAGGGTGGAAAACTTAAGAAAGAGAAGTTTGCCAATAAAACTAGAATATATTTAACAGCTGGGTTCAGTGTATATTGTAGTCGGGATCACTCGACTACAGTATTCTTACAAATTTTGGCGTATGTAAACACGCAGATTATAAGCCAAATTGCAACCAAAACAAAAGTTAAACATTGACTTAAAATATGCCAAAAAGAGCAACGAACATAAAATCGCTAAACAAGAAGAGTAAGAACAGCAAACCTTTAAAGTTTACAACCATCAAAACACGAACATGAACCGAACCATTCCACAATTTTACCTTTTTCGGATGAACTGGTAAAAAGAACATGTATTGTATTAAATTCGCTTTCAGCTTTTAGCTACAACACAAATGTAATTTAAATGCATTGCCTGCATTTTAATAGGTTCAGTTGTGTATGCAGAGTAGTATTTTAGCTATAAGTTGTATGCAAATTTAATACCTTATTAGAAACCCTAAGATAGATGAACAAGTTGGTGTGCTATAGTAGAAATAGAGAGAGAGAGAGAGAGGATCGCAACGCACTCTGATATCAAAGAAGCAGCGCAGCTTCTAAGGTTGAAGAGAAACAAGGAGTCCGTGGAAATATAGGGAATATTGTCACAATGCATGGAACTGGCAAAAAATAGTGTATTTCTTGAAGTCAAACCTCGATTTTAATGTAAATTCAATGCGCGGACTACCGCGTTAGTAGTTCCAAAATTACAAAGAATACTCCCCGGCAAAAATATTGATATTGATGTTAATACAGACTGGAAAAATGGCATTTTGGCAGATCCAAAGTTTAATATGTTAAGCAGAATTGACATGATCATTGGTGTGGACCTTTTTCCCTTAATAATGATGGGTCAAGTCAAAACGATCAATGGAACGTTGGGGCAAAACTTAGTAATAATATGAAAGTCGACTTCATGTGATATTTTCGTATTTAACTGCAGCCACTTGAAAGTCGACTCTATGTGATATTTTGTCATTTAAATTTAGCTGAGCCTTGCAGCATCTCATGTTCATACTTGAACACTAGTTTTTAAAGTTTAATTTCTCTAGAGTAAACTTGTTGAAACATTGCAATAGCTGAAGTTATAAATACATTAACTAATTCTTTTTTGATATTTACTTAACTAAATTGAGTTTAATTGATTGCGTTCAACTTTAATCAGTTAAACGAATCTACAAATGAATGTGAACTTCCCTGCTGGCAAGTGGGGGGGGGGCTTTTATTTGATGCTCTGTTGCCCTGTTGTTGGCGCTTAATCACATTAAGGAAAATTGCAAATTTATTTAACGCTCATTTATTTAATTTATCCAGGACAAGTCGACATGAATAAATCGAGTAAACACAAGTGAATGCCCATTCAAGGTTACCCCTTCTCAATTCGTTTCCCAAATTTATCTGCATTCTCCCCTTCATCATTATTTTTTTTGTTATTTTTTTTTTTGTATTACCAAACACATTATCCATGTACATTGTATTATTTTTGAATTTAACGAAAGTGCGAAATGATAAGGCTGTTTAACACTTATATCTGATGATAATTGATAATTGTTCTTGCCTTGCTCTGGTCTTCTTTCATTTGACGACGCACAACATCTTAGGTTCATTAAATTGTTGCCTTCTCTCTGGAATAAGGCGAAATGAAAGAGTTTGTAAAAAAAATACTTTGGCTGCCACTGCGAAACATATTTTTCCACTACACATGCAGCCAGCAGCCATGTGTGTGTGTGTCTCAGTGGGAAAACCAGCTATGCTTTGGGTGACAACATATACAATAACGGACAATTATTTTAAGGAGTTGGAGAGGAGGCAAGCTGAGCCCAGGGGCCACAAATACATAAACGAGATCCACAAATTTGTGTCAGTCAGCCGACTCATCTCTTTTATTATTGTACCACACACATCTGTGTGTGTGTGTGTGTGTGTGTAATAAAGAGATATCCTTTAGGTAGTCCCAAAATTTCGCATACAAGACTAGGAGAATTGCCCACTGGTATCAATATAAACAGCAAGAGATTTAGCGATTCATACAATGGCGATATTTAATCGCAAATTGAATTTTACAGCAAAAAACCGATTGTTTTTTTTTAGTGAAGTTAACGGTAAGAAAGTCATTAATATCAATGGGAATTGCAGACACCAGCTGTGACGAGAGCGATGGGATGAGCAATTCCTCACCATTGCCAGTGCCCTCGCCAGCCCCCCATCAATTGGCCAACAATGTAATGAGACCTATTCTAAGGCAGCCTCAATGGTTTCATGTGCAGGAGGCACATCTGTTGCACCAGCATCATAATCTGTTGCAAAATCCGCCCCCACCACCAGCATATCCTGGAATTGGGCACCGTAGGCTGCCTACTCCACCGATTCATGGTGTCTCGGCTGCTTTTCCATTCCTGCGGGTTCAGCAACAGAGCGGCATTGATAGCAATTCGGACGGCTTCGGTAACTGCAATATAAGCCAGCAACAACAGACGCAGCAGCAGCCCCAGTCGCATTTGCCGCAACAACAACCACAGCAACAACAGGCGCAGCAACAACAGTCGCAGCAGCAACAGCCGCAGCAGCAACAGCCGCAGCAGCAACAGCCGCAGCTTCAATCATGGCAGCCGCAACAACCCCAACAATACTTGATGGGTGCCAGCACTTGCAATTTATTGCGCTTAGATAGGAGTTGCGTGTGGGAGCGAGATCTTGATCCGGCTTGGAATCGGGAAGAGGAACGTGGACGCCCACGAGAGAGAACTTGGCAGACGCAGCCAAGCACATCGGTTGGTGCCAGGTTAAGCACATATAACGATTTTATCAATGCAGCGGCAAGCGGTGGTCTCGTCAATGACTCCAGTCACGTAAGCCCCAAAACCACGTCTTCGCCATGTCTCTACATACATAAATATATATATATATGCACAGTCTGTGCAATTGCAGCAAAACTTTCATGCCCAGGAATCACCAATGTTGGTCAGACGTCGCTCTTCATCTATAGCAGCCAATCTGTTGCACAACGATCAGATCTACAATCGTAACAGTGATGGGTCGTCGCCCGATGCCGAAGATGGTCAAGGGTACAACCCCAGCAGGTAAGTATTCAATTCTTATTGATCACAGCCCAGCGGTGAACCGTCCTATGCCACACAATCCATATACCCCGAAGTCCCGCATCCCTTTATTTAATTAGTATACTTGTTAGTGTTCTTAGTCAGTTACTGTTTCCACTATAACAACAACAACAACAACAACAATAACAACATCATCAACCAACAACAATTTAAACTTTACCAATAACTACAGCTACAACCTCAAATTATAAAACAACAACTACAAATTTAATCTAAATTGTGTGAGGGCTGGATCCTACCTCCTGACGTGTGAACATCTCTGCAAGACAAATGGGTTATGCGGTACCAAAAATACTATGTTTATCAGTGGACTGTCACTGTCTATATGTTTGGTTTTACATTAGTTACTTACTTTATTTTTATTCAGAATTATGTCACTAGTTGTTGGATGTACGAAATCGAAATTAATTTGATACATATTTGTGACTTTAGGTAATAAAATTGCCGGTATGATTATTTAACTATTTATAACTGGTGCTAAGCACTAAACAAAATTCAAAATTTACTTTCTACTATTATTTCTATTAGTTGGGACTAAAAAAAAATATATTAAAAAAATGAGGTGTACTTTTCCTACGGAAGATGACGGTAAAAAAAATATTAAATAAAAACACTTAAGGTAGGAAAATGAAAGGTGGGTAAGAAGAAAGTGAGAAAACAAATAAGCAATAGATATAAATTTGTAATAATAAGATGTTAGTCTATATAGTAGAAAAAAAGAATAGAGAAGTGTGAGAATGAGAGAAATGCAACACTATTCGAATGAAAGATGAACACGACAAGACTGAGGAGAAGAGAGAGAGAGAGAGAAAAAGATGGAGCCTGAAAGACAATTAAAAAGCAAACTAAAAGTCACAATTTGGACCTGGTCAAATATAGTTAATTGGCGATTTAGTGGTTTTATGATTACGGATTTTGATAAATGGGCATGGAGCACAGCCAGTTGCATATTATATTCAGCATAACCTTTCTGTCCGCGAATGTGTGACGGTCCAAAATGCAACATAGCTAGTGGATTTTATGTACGTGTTTTGCACTTGAATCATTGCAGGGAGCGCAATTCGCTGGCGAAATCGCCGGTTGGCCGTGAAAAAGAAAGCGGCGTTTTAACATTTCATCAGGCGATGGCCGGTGCGGTATCGCCGCAGTATGCGGCATCTGCAGCCGCAGTTGGTGGCACCACTGAGCTGGGCACCTCCTGTACGGCATTGCCACTCTCAACCGGTATCGAGGGGGCAACGAGTGGCGCTGACGCTGATACAACCATCAATGAGAAAACACCACCGTCGCAGGCATCAGATTCGACACACAATCAGAAGCGCAATCGGAGATTAGGCGAACCCACAGCTGGTGTCCTTAAGGTTCAGATACACAGCAGTACGCTCAATATTGGTGGCACGCAATCTGTCCGTCGGTTATCGGTTCGGCAGCGTCTCAGGACATCAAGCATGCCCGCCGAGGGTCGTAAGGTAAGTGGATCAATAAGCCTTACGTTTTGGTTATATTTTAATTCCCAATGAAATTAAACTAATTTCCCGTATTCTTAATTACTTGTGGGTAGTGCCTGTACAATTATCAAAGTAATTCAACTTCCACTTTAGCGTTACCAAATTACATAACTGATTATTAATCGTCATCAGCAAAAGGTTTAATCATTACAGTTATAATTACTTGTTCATGTGTTAATGTGGGCAATTATTTAAATTATATTCATATTGTCAAGATAAGTACAGAAGATTGGTTATAAGCAGGGCTAATCACAAGTGTATAAAATACACTGCGCAATAATCTCGAGGAATTTCAGATAAATTATTCTGTCTATTTTTTTGTCGCCTTCTGTTTCGTTTTACAAGAAGCCTCTGGGGAGTAGAAAGAACAACACAATAATAAAAAAAAAAAAAGAATTAAATAAATCAGCTGCAAATGTTGTAAATTCTAACGAACACACTCAACCACACACTCACTGACTGTTTGCACTTGGATTCACTTCAGTTTATTGCCAAAAAACTTTCATTTGAGTTATTGCAAAAACACCCAAACTCCATCTCAATTCCAGCCCCAATTGAGTATCCACAAAGTAATACGATTCCTAACGGAAGTCTCTCTCTGTGTATATCTGTGTGTACAGTGCAATGCAGTAAACAACCAGAGAGTAATAGTAGAAGTATCTGACAAGACTTTGTGGCTTGTTTGTGACTTGTTCCATTGGTGTTGCTGTTACACTGTGTTCACTGACAAGAAAAAAGCCAATGTCTTTCAAAAATCAAATAACATAATCCCAATTAGAAACTAAAATCGGATAGAAAGAAAGAATTTTTCAAAATGAAATAGTGTTTATGTAATAAATGGTTAATATTCTTCATCTTACTCTCTTTCTCTCTCTCTATCTCTATCTCCTTCTCTATCTCTCTCATTCACTGTGAATGCCAAACACACTCACACACTTGACGTTCTGGCAGCAACTCGTTCAATTTATATGAATTTCCCTAGATGCCAATGACCCGTTGCTCGCTAGATACCTAAATCCATTTTGGGCCACAGAAACCAAACCTATTTTTTCACAACAAAAAAAATGGATAAAAAGCAAGAGAGAGAGTGAGAGAGACAGAGAGTGCGAGATGGAGAGAAAGAGACAGGTCACTGTGACAGTTTCCGAGAGACGCTTTTCATGGCTTCAAACTGGGGCTCCTGCTGTGTTTGCGTTTGAGTTGCCATCTTTTTACTAATTATATTAGTTGCAGCTCCGTCTTAAGATAAATGCCAAACAGATACGATACAATGCCTGTATGGCAGGTGTTAAGCAGCCAAACACTGATAGCAAGTTACGATCTGGCTTGGCATTAGCTTAGTTGCCATAATCCTGACAATAAATTCAAGTTAATGACTCGTAGACACATACACCCAGAACAATGTACAAGCTAAGTAAGTTTGTTTTGGCCAAGACACACCAGTATGTAGTATATATTGTATGGATGATGATGCCTGCTGTTTTGTTGTGGATGAACGCTTAATATCATTGCTCTCTGCCACCTCTTCACTTTCTCAGTTTCCGGTCCGCTAACAAAGTATTGAGTTCTACAGTGTTGACAGTTGCCAGTTGCTTAGTCATGCTGAATTGTTGTCTAAATTTCATTTTATTTTTCATTAATTTCTGGCATTAAATGTCCTATAGATTGAACTGTTAATTGAGTCTAGCAACATCACATAAGTGGGTGACAGGTCTTAGTTGTGATTAAGGGGTTTTGTGCTGGAAAAGTGGCAGCAGTGTGGTCAGCATAGTAGAGTAAATTAAACTATGACTTTGTCTTTTAAAGGAGCATATTTCTTACCTCTTATATTATAGTATATTCTCCACGACAGCCTTCAAATTAAATGAATAAATAAATCAATGTTAAACCATAACCGAGATTGGGTTTTAACTGAATTATATATTAAATATACACAGACAACATTAAAATGCTGAACACAAACTAATTTGAAATTAACTTGTTTTCAAGCACCTGCTAATGTGTTGGACCTGTTGCATTTTTTTTTTTTTTGCAGCCCCCTCGCCTCGCAGACACTCACCCAACGATGCGTTGTGATAAAGATGGCGTCATCGAGTTCTACAGAGTTCGCAGCTTCAGCATTACAACTCATGGCGTTTGCAACTTGGGCGATTCAATGCGGTTAGAATGACATACATTCATACACACGCACACACACAAGGAGATATTCATTTCATTTATATTCTCAGTATTGATCTCAAAGGCAAATTAAGTCAATAATATATTGAACAGCTGGATGATATGTATAGTCGACCTCACTCGACTACATCGTTATAGCTTATTTATTTATTTGTTTTTTAATTACAGCAGTCGCAAGTCGTGCTCTATCAATTCTGTGACATCGACGGGCACACCATCAATCTTTAACATGGACCGTCACAATAGGTAAGTCAGACATACAGTCAGTCTGTCAGCCAGTCAGGGGCTGCACTAGGCAACGTTTGCAGGCGGCAATAATAAAACCCGTGCGCCACAAACACACTGACCGACACATCTACAAATTCACCAACAAGGGCACATGAAAATCAAACAAGTCTTACATTATAAATTGGGGTACCAGAGCTGCGAACCATTTGATTCATTATACCCCCTTCTGAGTCTATAGCTTCTACATCAACCCCAGCTCCTGCACAATCCCAGAATCTTTTCTGGGTTAAGGGCTTCTTTCTTTTTGAATCTCATGACATGCATCCGTAAGATTCTGCATCTTTTCCCTGGCAAGGCGACGCATTCTGCTAGGATGTACATTGAGAACTTCTCATTGCTTTCCTCTCTGCTCCCATTCTTGCTTGCTCGTGGGCTGCATCGTTCCCCTTTATGTCCGGAACCCATCTTAGGGTAAGCTTATTGTGCATCCCGAGGGATCCATCGGTGTTCCATTTTAGGATCTGCGGTTTCATAAAATTTACTTCATCTAGTGTCGTCCATTCTTTTTGCTTCTCATTTGAGCTTTTAAATTTCGATCAAATAAGTATTCAGCTATCATTTCATCGATGGGTTGCAACAGTAGGGAAAGTTCATCTAAAAGAAGTTGGTCATCTCTCTGACTTCAGATGCGATTGCCCCCAACTCCTTTTGCTGACATCCTTAAAAGCGTAGCTTTCTGTTGGCTGGTATGGTGGAGTGGCTGGTATGCTGAAGTTGATTGATGTTCAGGTGCATCATACATAGGCAGACCATTCTGACCTATCCCCATGCTATCACTCCATAGGTCAGTATGGGTCTACTATTAGGTAAGTCTTTGATATCGTATTTCTACATGCCAAAGTTAAGCATACTATTAAATGTTAGTCCGAGGTATCTTCAAGCACACCGGGCTTACCCCTTGGTGGCAAAAACTCTCCCCTCTTTTTTAAAGCGCTGTCAGCCATACTTCACACGTCATGGTCCAACCACCACATTCTCGCGCCTCGAAGCTGGGGCTTGCTATGACTACCGCACTCTCCTGTATGGTGCTGGAGTAGCACGTGGTGTTGGGTGGTCCACCTCCCCCCGTCTATGGTTCGATCTTCTACATGTCTAGCTACATTTTCCTGGGTTATATTTATATTTCTCGATCTGAGTGACACCTTAGTCCGGACGGGAGTGATATGTAAAAATATAATAAAGGTTAATAAAAGGTGCGGGGAGGTTGGGATTGTGTAAGGCTATGCTTTTAAGAGGACGCAACACAGGCCCCTTGATAGTACGATTAACCTTTTGATAACCGCTAATTGAACGGGATTGGTTTTTTATGAGGAATCTTGTATTATGCGCAGCTAACCTCCCCGGCGGAAGGCCGTTCGCTTCCTGCAATCCGCAACCCACCTCAGCTCAGCCCCATCAAAATCAACAGCAGAGTCGATTTACGCATTACGATTTTGGAAAAACATTTTGATTACATATTTACATACAAGTTTCAGTTCCTCGTATCCCAATATCGATAGAAATACATTATTGATAGATCTCTCTCTTTGTTATTTTGACGTCATCATCATATTGTCAAAGTAATTTTTTTTGCATTTATTTTTTTTACTCGTCTCTCTGTCCCTTAGTGATGTATATACCTTATTATTGCTGTTACATGCCTCCATAAAGCTACATTTCCTTCAAATATTAAGTAGTCCGTCAAAACTATTTATTACTGTACTTATTACTTACTTACTAACCAACGTGCCCAAAGAAATGTGCTTAATTAATGGCGGTTTTTTGATGCATAGTAATACGTCGCGAATATCAGTTGGTGCAATTTCGAAAACTGAGTCACAGCCGGACACGGAAAAACCGGCCACGGAGAGGGCTGAGGATGTTCCGGTGTTTAATATAGCCATGCTTGGTGCATCCGGTGTGGGCAAGTCAGCGCTGACACGTCAGTTCGCGAATTCCGACTTCATCTGCGCTTACGATTGGAGCTTGGGTAAGTATAGAAAAGTTTGGCAAAGACTGGCCACAGTCAGCTCTATGTGAAAGGAGCGTTAAACGGCATCATTTAGATTAAAATATAATTTTGGATTAGGGTTTGGTCTCTAGTCAATCGCATTTGCATTAAGATTATGTAGAAAATTCATTAGTGTGTGTGTATGTGGTATGGGGAGGGGCTTCTGCTGGTAATGCCCTTGCTTGAACTGACTTTTCGACATGATTTAGATCAAACAAATGCTAAGAAATATATGAATATTATAAATGAACAGCATGTGGCTGTTTGATTAATCTATTGAGTTAGTTAAATAAGGGGATTGACCTAAAAATCTTGAAGTTCCATGTCGGAAGTGCATGCCGCTTATAAGAAACCGCAATATTCCCTCACTCCTCACCACACCCCATTAGCAGGGGACTTTGAGTAGGTGTGGAACTGCCAGTAGAGCCTAATCTTAACAATGTTCCTCTTTCACCCCTCCACCTCACACGTGTACCCTAATGATGTATGGCTTGCGTGCAACACCAGCTGAACGGGAGCGGAAGTTAACAAAACCAAAAATGAAAATTGAATTGTTTTGTTGGCGCTTTAGACAAAAATACGATGGTTATTAGCTCATATTTGATCATTTTAGAAATTAGACGATGCAGCGGAAGCAGAAACTGTGAATGTGAATCTGGGAGTATAAGCTGGAGTGAGAATGCTGTATTTGTAGAATGATGCATGCCACAATGTTTTGCTATAGTTAGATCAGCAATTAACGAACAAGTTTTTAAATTGTTCAAGTTCACGATAGTCCTGGGGGCAGAAGCAAAAAAACATCCACCCACAAAAACAAAGGAGCTTTATTTCCCAGGCAGCATTTATTTTGTGTGTATTTGTGTATTTAACCAATGAGAGTTTGAGACTTTTTTATTTTCATCTAATTTAAATACTGCTATCTACAAATCTAGCAAATACTTAATTTTGCAATGAAGTATTTGAAATATGGCAACACATTGAAGAAAATATTTCCGATCGCAAATGGTGTGTTTTTCTCTCGGTTTTAAACTATGTTGATGAATCTTGGAATATGTTGCAGCAGATCGGCTCGAACAACTGTATCATACAGCTGCCATAGGAACAATTGGTGGAAAGATTAGCTCCTTAAGCATCAGACTGAACTGAACGAGACAGATTCCATAAAAATAATCAATAGGTTTCTATAAATGTGAAATGACCCACAGAGTACTCCATCTGGATAGATTTGGTGTCTCTAACTCCAGAAAACCTTTCTAGTTTTATAAATAATATTTAAAAACTAAATGAAGTGTTTTTTTGATGTTAAAAAATGTGTTATCAAAAAATTTGCACATTTTCATCATATACATTCATATTTTTCCAGTCTTTTAACCCATTTTTTCTTTTCTTGTCTATGTTTAATTGTAAAACTAATTCATTTATCGATTTTGTACATAACTTAATATAGACATTCATCAGTTAATGAGGCAAACTTTGTAAAGTGGTCAGAGTTTTGATTCTTTCTCTTCTTGCTGGTCTTGTTTGACATACATTTTAGTGAGATGTGATTAGCTATATAATTAGCATAAGAACCCCAAATTCAAATAGTTTTTGGTTAGATCAGACTTAGTTTGTGATCATCATATTCATATTCCGTGTAGGTGGTTTATGGTGTCTTTTTTGTTTACAATTGTAATCATCAAATTAAAGACGATAAAGACGTTCCGAAATTAGATTTAATTTTGTTAATTCAAAATATGTTTAATATGCGATGTTTAAATATAAAAAAAATACCGAATAAATTTAAATGTTCAATAATGTGGATAACAGTAAAGTTGATGCGCTTAGTGAATCCAAGCTTAATACAGAAATTACATATATTAAATAATTTAGCAAAGCTGAGGAACATGCATGTAATAAGATTTATATATGAGTAATGGACGAAATGGAAATGAATCCAATTTAGTAAATGTTTACACTTAACTCAATTTTATTCTAATTTCTATTTTTCGTTAAACCTTTCACATTCTCCACTATAGACGATGAGTATGGACAAAAAACTGTGACCGTGGTGGTTGATAACATTGAAACAGACTTGGAAATGATTGATCATCCAGCCTGCGAAATGTCGGTAAGTATATTCCGAGTCCAAAGCAATGTCTCTCACATAAGCATAGACTCCAGCTAATGCAACTGTCATTGGCCCTTTTTCTATTAGCTGCTTAAAGGCCATAGCTTATTGTTAGCTTTTTACTACACTCACACCAGCATGCTGACAACTCTGTGTATCTTTGTGTGTGTGTGTGTCTATCTGACTGTGTACCACTTTGTTGCTAAATGTGTCATGACAACATGTATTGCCTACTTTTGAATACACAGCGAAAAAAAAAAAACCGATAGTAACATACATTACATATATAAGTTTTTTCTTTAAGAAAGTTGGTTGTCTATTTACGTCTTTTATCTTGGCACATCTTTTTGCAATATTGTAGCGTTATCGTTATTGTTATCGTTATCGATTATTTTATTACAGACAGAGGCATTCTGTGCAACGTACAACATTGATCTGTTCGTCGTCGCCTATTCGGTGGTGAATTGTGATACCTTCGAGGCAGCCGAGAGATCACTGGCTTATCTCAAGGAGAATGACATGTTGCTGTCACGCGGCGCCATCCTAGTGGGCAACAAAGCGGATCTGGAGAGGAAGCGTGTGGTATCCCGCCAATGTGAGTGTATCGTTTCCCAAATCCTGATTCTAGCCATCAAAACATACTAATTTTTTAATTATATATGCATGCTCCTAATTGCAGTGGGCCAGCAGCTGGCTGAGAGGATTCCATGTAAGTTTATCGAGACTTCCTCGGGCATTTCGCACAACGTGAACGAGCTGCTGGTGGGCATTGTGGCCCAGGTGAAGTTCAATCCGTTGCGCATAAGTCGCCTCACTGAGAGTGAACGGCAGCGCTTAAACTCCCAGAGCACAATACAGAATCATCGGTGCATGCATTTGCCGGCTCGTCGCATGGTGCGTCAATTGAGCGTCTGCCAGGACGGCCCAACGAAAAACGATGATGAAGGGGCGCGGGCACAGGCACAGGCACAGGCAGAAACACAGACACAGGTGCATTTACTGGCTCCAACTCATTCACTCAATCATCAGGCCCGAAAGCTAATTCGACGCACTATAAATCTAGAGAGCATATTGAAGATGGGTGACAGCGAGCTCGAAGACGAGGACACCAACGAGACCAGACTCGCCTTGAACGCGTCGAGCGCCTTGACCAAGTTTGAGATGATCACCGGCGGGATGCAGCAGCGTCGTGCCAAAGACAAGATTTCCAGCTGTAAATCAAAATCGAATTCGAAATCAAAATCCAAATCACAGCAACCCTTTAATAAAGACGGACCATCCACTTCAGCAACGGCTGCAGCAGCAATGCAGCAACGCAATCGAGGTCGAGCCAAAAACAGTGTTGCTGATGACGACAACAAGGACATGCAGCACGCCGGGCAAGATGACGATAAATCGAACAGTAGCGGCATCGCTTGTAATCGCAAGGTGGTGACCAAGCTGACAAGGCGTACCAAGATTATAATTGCATCGGTGGTGCGCTTGAAGAACCACTTGAAGCGGCGGAACGCCAACAGGTGCACAGATTTGTTTGTCCTCTAAGCAAGCCGAATCTGTGTTGGGTGTGGATGTGGATGTGGACTGGTACTTTTAATAAAATGAGGCATAGACTGAATGTGAAAGGAGCCGCGTCGCTGGGAAATTCTAACAACAAGGCAGAGTGATGTGCCTTTATTAAGAACGAGCTTTATCCAAACTATTTGCGAATCATTTTGAGTTTGAAAAGCACTTTCAAAATACATATATATACAGTTTTGAATCAGACAAAAAATAATAATCGATAATATCTAACATAAATGCAAATAGTCGATAAAAATCATTTAACAAATGTGTATATATATTTTCGTAAAAAAGTTTGTTGCCTACAAAAAAAAAGTTGCTGTTTTTATTCCTTGTTCCGTGTATTTCGATTAATATATTCTAACCCGTATTGAAGCACGGACAATTAATTTTAAACTGCAAGAAACAATTTTAAAGTACTAAAAAGAAAAACATGAAACCTAATTAGAAATTCATGGTTAATTAAGTAAAAATATATTTATCAGCAAAACGACATATTATAGCTATACTAGATATTTGTTTTTGAAAAATTGCATGCTGATTGGCCATTGAAAACCTTAGCTCCATCAACTCCACTATTGAATGCCTTCAATCGTATACCTTGTACCCTTGAATACC
>JAWNLM010000002.1:0-55498 GCA_035042345.1 Drosophila fungiperda | reverse complement strand
AACTTTGCCCGACAGATCAAAAGTTTTACATTCATAATTTTTCCAAAAATTATGACATCCTCTTAGGCCGAACGTTCCTTAAGGATTGTAAAACTGAGATCAACTACGAAGACGAATTTGTGAGACTTAATGATTTTCAATTTTTATTTAAATACAATAACGAAACCAAGGAAGAAGAATACAAAGTCCCACCACTAACATGAGACATACATACAGCATACGCACTAGAAAATGAATTAGTTGAAGGCAATCAGTTTAGATTAGAACATCTAAATAAGGAGGAAAAGTCGAAGTTAACAAAAGTTTTGTTTGAATTTAGCGACATTCAGTATAAAGAGAGTGACAATTTGACTTTCGCAAATACTGTAATCAATACAAAAAATGAGGATCCTTGTTATAGGAAACCTTATAGATATCCTCAAAGCTATGATGAGGAAGTTAACAGACAAATGAAAGAAATGATGCGTCAAGACATTATACGACCATCAAATTCACCATATTGTTCTCCAATTTGGGTAGTACCCAAGAAAGAAGATGCGTCAGGAGAGAAAAAATACAGAATAATCGTGGACTATCGCAGCCTTAACGAAAAAACAATCAGCTATAAATTTCCCATACCCGTAATGGACGAAATATTAGACAAGTTAGGAAAATGTCAATATTTCACAACAATTGATTTAGCCAAAGGATTTCATCAAATTCAGATGGATGAAAAATCAATAGCAAAGACAGCATTCTCAACCAAAGCAGGACATTTCGAATATACACGAATGCCATTTGGATTAAAAAACGCACCAGCAACATTTCAACGGTGCATGAACAATCTTTTGGGAGATTTAATTTACAAAAATTGCCTAGTATACATGGATGATATAATAGTGTATTCCACTTCATTGGAAGAACACATATTAGCATTAACTAAAGTTTTTAGAAAGCTCAGAGAAGCAAATCTAAAACTACAATTAGTTAAATGCGAGTTCATGAAAAGAGAAACCGAATTTCTAGGACACATAATAACAACGGAAGGTATAAAACCTAATCCAATTAAAATAAAAGCTGTTAAAGAATTTCCAATCCATAAGACGCCAAAAGAAATAAAAAGATTCCTAGGACTATGTGGATTTTACAGGAAATTCATACCAAACTTCGCAAAAATCGTGAAGCCAATGACTATAAAGCTAAAGAAAGGAGCTAAAATCAACGAAAAAGAACAAATATACATTGAAGCCTTTGATAAATTAAAGCTACTCATAACATCAGACCCAATATTGGTATACCCGGATTTTAAGAAAAAATTCTCACTCACCACAGACGCTAGTAATTATGCGTTAGGTGCAGTTTTATCACAAGACCATAAACCAATATGTTACGCAAGTAGAACTTTAAATGAACACGAGATAAAATATTCAGCAATAGAAAAAGAACTATTGGCAATAATATGGGCAACAAAAAATTTTAGATCATACTTATTTGGAAGAAATTTTGAAATACTTAGCGACCACAAACCGCTTATATGGCTAAATAACATAAAGGAACCAAACATGAAACTACAAAGATGGAAGATAAGATTAAACGAATTCGACTATGAAATTAAATACATACCAGGCAAAGAAAACTACGTAGCGGATGCCCTTTCAAGAATTAAAACCGAAGAAAATACCCAAGAAGAAAATCTCATGGTGAATGCTCAAGATAGCATAGCAGCAACAATACATAGCACTACTGGTAGAACACCAGCAGATATCTTTATTTATGCCGGATCACCAGCATACGATACCCAGTTGAATAAAATTAAAAATATCAATAAGTTAAACGAAACAAGAAAAACTTACGAAGTAGATACAAAGTATAGAGAAATGCCACTCGTCAAATCAAAAATAACAAATCCATTCAGGAAAACAGGCATAATAAAACAGTTAGATAACAAACACTTTGAAGAAACGAATAGAGGAAGGAAAATAATACATTACAAAACCAAGTTCAAAAAGAAAAAGAAAATAAATATAAACAAATATAACATTAACTTCAGGTCAACTACGGAAGATTCATCCACCAATCCACCTGATAATGATGTTAATACTAACAACAACAATAACTCTGGGTAATACCCAAAATCTAGAAATTAACCCAGTAAAAGCACAAAACGGGTACGTTTTATTTAAAACATGCTCATTGAGCATACCTTCAGATTTTGAATACCATTGCCTAACAGTAAACCTAACACAAACCGAAAATACGGAAAATGATTTGATATCTCAGACACATGCTTTTAGTACTCTACCCGAAATAGAATATCTAGTAAGAAAAACTGCATAGAGAAATGAATGGAATAAGAATAATCAAAAGACACAAACGAGGACGCCTAAATATAGTAGGAAAAGGCTACAAATATTTATTTGGCACATTAACTGAAGACGACAAAACAGAACTTGCTGAAAAAATACTCGATTTAGAGGCCAATAGCATACAGGTAAACGAACTAAACAAAGTCATAGAAGCAGTCTACCATGGGATAGAATTAATGGACGGCTTGTCAGAAATTTCACAACAGCACATAAAATTAAGTTTATTAATATTCAACTTAGAACAAATCACCGAATACATCGACGATATTGAGATGGGAATGCAACTGACCAGATTCGGAATTTTTAAACCAAAATTATTAAAACACGATAATTTATTAAATGTTGATTCAGAAAAATTGTTAAATATAAAAACATCAACTTGGATAAAACCCGAGACAAATGAAATTCTAATAATATCACATATACCGAAAACTGTGTCACTAGAAACTTTATATTCAATAATACCATATCCAGACAAAGAAAATAATATCTTAACAGTTTATATAAGTAATAAATAACTAAAACAGAGCATTCATACAAACTAAAGAACTCATAAGAGTACATATAAAAACTTATAATACCCTGTTAATCATAAGCTTAACATTAGTGACAATATTGTCAATAGTAATTATAAGCTATTCTTTGTTCAAATGCAAAAATTTACCAAAACGAAGAATAATCAAACATAAGAATGATGCAGCAACGACACCAACCATCGAAAATGAAGACGAAGCAACCGTGAAAAACGCCGACTTAGAGACGTACCATACACTTAACGCTTGAGGACAAGCCAATTTCTAAGGGATGGGGAAGTGACATATCCAGATCATGCAGATCTCTCATGTCCACACTCACTGCGACAACGCCACGCGCAGATCCCTAATGCAACATCAGCAAATTTCGCCAACAGTCAAACCCAACTGCGTATTCTAGCATAAACAATCAAACCTAACTGCATATTCTATCATAACCAATTTAACTGTAAACCAATAATAAAATAAGACGCAAATGCGAGCTTTCATTATAGATTAAACCAGTAGCATAAGAAGAGTTACATTTTGTACACCAAACTGAACATACGCGTTTTGATGAATAAAAGAATTATATTTTATTTAAATCAAATACCGTAATCAGACATTCAATTATATATATATTTTTATTTGTTTTTCTATATACTTTTAGGCTTGTAAGACGCCAATTAACATCACACAAGGCTCAACTTTACTTTTGTAAAACATGCCTAAATTTTTCGCATAATAAGAGGATGCATGCCGAACATCGAAGCTCCCATCCGAAGACAAGGCAAGGCTTAGCTTTAAAAATTATAAACATAGTTTAGATGTACCGTTTGTTGTTTATGCAGATTTTGAGTGTATACTCACCCCCCTCAATGCACAACTTAGCGAGAATGTAATAGCAACTTCTCAGCACATTCCTATAGCATTTTCTTACTACATAAAGTGTGCCTTCAACCCAGACTTAGACAAGTTTGTTTTAGAGACTGGAAAAGATTCAGGTATAAAATTTGTCGAGTCTCTTATCAGAGATGTAACAGATATTTATACCTGTTATTTATCAACTGTCAAGCCCATGGGTCTATCTTATGAAAATGAGAACAATTTTAGAAATGCAGTTAATTGTCATATCTGTGAAAAGAGCTTAGGCAATGATCGCGTTAGGGATCATTGTCATTTAACTGGCTTGTACAGGGGAGCAGCACATAATGTCTGCAATATAAACTTTCAAATTGCACCTTTTGTTCCTGTATTTTTCCATAATTTTTCAAAATATGATTCTCATTTATTCGTTAGGGAATTAAACAAAGTTGAAGGTGATATTAAAGTACTTCCCCTTAATAAGGAGTTGTATATATCACTTTCAAAATATATTAATATTGCATCCCATGAAAAAATTCTTGAAATTAGATTTTTAGATTCATTTCGGTTCATGGCAACAAGTCTTGATGCACTTAGTAACAATCTAGATATAGAAAGTTTTAAAAGCGTTAAATTGTTTTTTCCATTAGACGATCAATTTAATTTGATACGTAGGAAAGGAGTCTTTCCTTATGAGTATATCGACTCAGAGAGCAGATTATATGAATCAACTCTCCCTCCCAAAGAAAAGTTCTTCAACAATTTGTCTAACAAAGAATGTTCAGCTGAAGATTATGCCCACGCACAACAAGTTTGGTCCGTTTTTGGATGTCATAATCTAAAAGAGTACATGGAATTGTATCTTAAGACTGACGTTCTTTTACTCACTGATGTTTTTCAAAATTTTCGAGCCATATGCAAGAAAATTTATTCATTAGATCCCGCCCATTACTATACAACACCCGGTCTCTCATGGGATGCAATGCTAAAGACCACGAAAATAGAACTCGAACTATTAACAGACATAGATATGTATAGGTTTATTCAAACTGGTATTCGTGGTGGCTTGGTTCAGTGCTGCAAGCGCTATTCAAAAGCCAATCATATGTATATGGAGACCTTCGATAGCACTAAGCCTTCAGAATTTCTGATGTACTTAGATGCTAACAATTTATATGGTTGGGCTATGTCTCAGCATCTCCCTTATTCAGGTTTTAGATGGATGAATGAGGATGAAGTCAATTCATTTAATCTTGCATCTATCACTGAATATTCAGAGAATGGTTACATTCTTGAGGTAGATCTTGTATATCCAGACTCCATTCATGATTACCATAATGACCTACCATTTTGTCCATCAAACCAAAAGCCTACTTCGGAGGCAAAAGTACAAAAACTTGTTGCTGACCTAAGGTCTAAGTCAAAGTATGCTATACATTATAGAAATCTCCAGCAATGTCTGAACAATGGGTTAAAATTAACAAAAATTCATAAAATTTTAGAATTCAAACAGTCTCCTTGGCTTAAAAAGTATATTGATTTAAATACTTTTTATAGAACACAAGCCAAAAATAATTTTGAAAAAGACTTTTTCAAATTACTTAATAATGCAGTCTATGGAAAGACGATGGAAAACGTTGAAAAACGTAAAGACATCAAGCTGGTTACATCGTGGGAAACCACAAATCGCAATAGGTTGGGTGCTCGTGCCCTGATTGCAAAGGCCAGTTTCCATAGTTCTGTGCAATTTTCTGAAGATATGTATGCGATTCAAATGAATCGTATGCTTAATGTTTATGATAAGCCCATGTACTTAGGTTTTACTGTTTTGGAACTATCAAAATGGCAAATGTATGATTTCCATTACAATTATATGAAGCCAAAGTTCCAAGAAAAAGTCTCATTAAACTATATGGATACAGACTCATTCATATACTCTATTGAGACTAACGATTTCTATAGTGATATTGCGGATGACGTAGAGATGCGTTTTGATACTTCTGAGTATCCATTAGAGTTAGCAAAAAAATATGGAATCAAGAGGTGTAACAAGAAAGTCTTAGGTATGATGAAGGATGAAAATTGTGGTAAGAGAATGTTAGAGTTTGTTGGCCTTAGAGCTAAAATGTATTCATTGTCTGTTGAGGGAGGTGGGTGCATTAAAAAATCTAAAGGCGTAAAAAAATCTGCATTAGATAAGTTAAATATAAATAGCTATAAGGAATGTCTATTTGAAAAAAAGACATTTAGTGATAGTATGCTAATGTTCAGATCTAAGATACATAACTTGTATACGCATAAGGTAAGAAAAACAACTTTAAGCTCTATAGATGATAAGAGGAAAATAAGAGAAGATGGCATTCAAACGTATGCTTGGGGTCATTATAAAATTAATTCATAGTGTGATAAGAAAAAAAAAAAACACAAGATCTTTATATGTAATTGTATGCTGTTTATTAATTGAATAAATTGAAAATAAATAACAAAACCAAGATATATTTTTAATAATATGTATATATATTTTATTTAAATTCAGTTGTTATATCTAAATATTTTTAATAAAATTTAAAAAATCAATGCTTTTTTCAAATTCATTGTCTTCATAAAAAATTTTTTTTATGTCCCATTCCTCGATGATGGGCTTCTCGGCAAGCAGCTCCTCTGTGATATCATCCTCTGTGATATCAATAATTTCAATATCATCCCCTGTTAAATCAATCACTTCAATATCAATCTCAGCTATTTTAGCTTGTTTGGGCTCCTCGGCAAGCAGCTCCTCGGAGTTGGGTTCCATTCGTTGACCCTCCTCTGTAATATCAATGTCTTCCCCAAAGTCCAGCAGTTCGAGCAGATCATTTGCGGTCTCTGGATCTATGCAAGCTGCTTCACTCCCAGAGATCGGCAACGACATGAGCTCTTCAAAAATAAGATTCGTGGGTTTATTGGTATCCACGAAATCAATGAAGACTTCCAATTCCTTGTTATTAGACATAGATTTTCGTATGATACACTCTTTTATGTGAAACGCGTATAGGGTGTAGTTAACACGATGAGATGACGTTTATAATCGAACTGATGTGCTCTGATGAACATTTCTTCATTTTATGCAAAAATCTTAAACCTAAGTTCATATACAGCCGCTTGCGACCGCATGTTATGTTTATTTATATTAACGCAGTCGCTGGACGGAGTCGCTGGTAGGGCGACTCTATGTGATGTTTAGCTGATCTTTGCAGCGTCCGATGTTGGGTCAATTTTGAGAAAAACAAATAAATAATGTGTGTGCTTGTCAGAATGTGTGAGCTTTAGTTTGGTTTTGCAATCACAATTGGGCGTCAATTTTCGTCATTCGCTTTGAAATTTGTAAACTTCTACAAATTTGACGTTTCTCATTGGTTTAAGGATCACTCAGCAGCACTTGTGTATACGTTTATGATTTTATTTTGTTTTTTGTTTAAGGCGGAGTTTGTGTGTTTGAGTCAATTGGAAGATCGACCACACACACACACTAGTGTGTTAGGCGCTGACCGATATAGGCTTGAGTCAATTGGAAGATCGATCAGCACACACACACACTAGTGTGTGTAGGCGTGGCCGATCAAGATTCCATTCATGAGGGTGGGCTCAACTTTATGTGATGTTTTCTTATTTAAATGCAGCCACTTACAAGTGGACTGTATATGATATTTTGTTATTAAAATCTATTTGAGCTTTGCAGCGTCTCATGTTCATTCTTGAACACTTTTATATCCCTGCTTCCCTGCACTGTGTGCATACCATGTGGTGATATATTAATAGTAAACACATGTTTTGTTTTTATTCCTTTTGTATTTTATTTTTTATTTTTATAAAACTTCATTAACATTTATCCAAGAGTTGTGATCATTTGAGAACCCAAGCCACTTAACTAGAGCTCTCTTATTTCGTCGCCTTAATATCTTTTCAACCAAGTAAGTGTCTGGAAATTTTGTTTTCCTCAACTCCTCATTATAGAAACCGCCTTTCAGAACTGCACCTTGATAGTCTTCTAGAATGTATGTAGTTGGATTGGTATTTTGTATTTTATTGACTTTAAAAATTTCAGTTGTCCAGTTTGGTGTATACCCCTTTTCAAATGTATGTTTATGCTTACTAATTCGTACATAATCTCCCACACGAAATTTACTTCCATTAAAGATTTTTATATGATTGTAGACAGTGTTCAATAAGCTGTTTTCATTTGACGCATTTACTTCAATAGGTGCCATTTGAATTGTTCTATGATGGTTTTGATTATATTCAGTTATCAACTGTTTATAAATTGTAATCCAACAATATGTTCCATTATAACTAAACTCTCTCCACATCATTTCCTTTAGCGTTCTATTAAAACGCTCAACAATTGACGCTTTAAGGCCACTATAAGTTGAGTAATGATTGATGTTGTGTTTTTTACACAAAGCTTTAAAGTCTTTATTAAAAAATTCTTTTCCATCATCGGTCTGTAAATTCTTTGGAATTCGGTTCTCCTTAAGAATACTCGAAAATGAGTGCTTAACTTCTTTTGCCGATTTAGTTTTTAGCGCTTGTCCCCATGCATATTTAGAAAACGTATCAATAACTGTCAATAGAAATCTATATCCTTTATTCGATGATGAGTAGTTTCCCATTTCCACTAAGTCTGCTTGCCAATGATCATCGATTCCCTTCATAATAACTCTTCGACGTTTAAAATTTCTACGAGCTGGGGCATGTATTTCGTCTATTAAACTCTTCCTACTCATCTTTCACTTTTTAACTATAGTTTTTATATATATATAACTTTTCTTTTATTTTTTTTTTTAACCAAGAACTAGGCCCTTTTTTTTTTGAAAAGTGCTGTCTATAAATCATTTTTATTAAGTTTGTATTTGACGCCAAAACCTTAACCATTACCAGCATACACTTCCAACAAGTGGAAATTACTTTTCTTTTTATTCCGCTCATTTGAGTAATGACCGAACTTGTTAACGGTCATATAAATTATAACTCTTAGCACACATAAGACACATTATTTATGTATTTTATTATCGAATCTAATAGAATCGAGTGTTAAATTTATATTTTGACTTCCACCGTTAAATAAACTTTTAATTGAATCTAATTGCGAGGTAAAATCATCTCTTAAAGAACTTTCTGTTATTTTCAAGAGTTCTTCCATTTCAATTTTGTTTTTATTAACCTCATGAAGAATAGAAAATGACATTTCACTTATTGTTTTCTGGTCCATTTGATCTTTTCCTTCTAAAAGTTTTTCTATATTCTTCATCGTTTCTTCGACTTTTCTTTCTAAAAATACTTTAGTAACTACATCATTATCTTCTAATGGGTCACCCACATTTTTTAGTCGTTTGTTTGAAAAAATTATGTTATTATCAACATCAACTAGAACACCAGTCTTTAGATTTTTTATACTTGTTCTTTCTTTTCCATCTCTACTCGAGAAGAAGTGACCAAACTTGTCAAGAGGCATTTTGATAGTAATTAATTATTGTAATTACACTATTATTTATTTAATAAATAATTTTTGCTTCACGAAGCTCTTCAATTATTGAAACTATTTCATTATTATGATTAGTGTTACCAGCTGTTTGTGAGGCAACTAAAAGTTTTAGTCTTTCAACGATCTCATTTGGATCATCCCAATACACATAATTTGGCTTACTTAAGCTGAGCGTCATTAGACTTCCACCTTTATGCATAGATTTATTGTTTAGAGGTGTAGACATTGCACTTGGATCCACATTAATTGAGAAAAGCTTTTTTATTATTTTAGTGTACTTTTTAGAACGATTTCCCTTTAGCTGACCATTAGATTGATGATTTTTTCTGTGAGCATTTGTTTTTATTAAGATTTTCTGATATACATCCAAGTCCACATCATCATAACCTTTAGGATCTTTTAAGTAAATCAAAGAATATAATCCAGGTGTAAGATTCCAATTTTCACCACTTTCCAACTCAATATTCTTGTTGCTAACAGTTATTTTAGAACTCCCCAATATAATTTGTCCACTTTTTTCAATAGGTCCAAATGCTTTATCTAGCTTATTCTGACGTTTCAATTCATTTACACTAAGATTAAAGAGCTCGTCTGTTTTTTCATTCGTTTGACTATAGTCTGCATTACTAGTTGAACTAGATTTATTATAATCCACCTCGCTTGGTGCAAACGTCAACTCTCGTGGCTGAAGCTCGGATATTCCATTGTCAAATGCATCATAATATTCACTATAGTTTTTAGTCCTAGTGCTTACTTCTCCTTCATTTTCTTCTTTTTTTACTTTCATCAACTGATTTACTATTTCGTTCCCTCTGACTATTTTCTGCAGAGGTTGTGTTATTGGTTTAAACGTTTCCTCTAATTGATACTCATTTGCAGCTCTTCCTAATTTAATGCTTTGAAATTTTCTTTTTAGTGCGAGTCTTGTTTTCGTTAATTCTTTCAGAAGATGTTCATCCATTTTAACTATAAACCGATCAGCTCTAAACCGATAAACACCTTTATAGGCGGTTTGTGGTTTTCAAGCGGTTTTTTGCTGTTTTTGAGCGGTTTGGCGCAGTTTAACATGCGGTTTTTGCTGTTTTACATAGCGCTTAACGCTGTTTTTCATACAGTTAACTAGCGGTTTTCAGATAATTTCCGTTGTTAACAACACAAATACTATAATCAAACTAAAGATAGACTGACTGTTTGTAGCTGTTATATACTAAAATAAAATATTAATTCGTATTCTATGTATTTAGTTATTTATTGAAAAGTTGAATACAAGTTACTTTAAATAATCGTCTTTATACTGCATTAATAGAAATCTTAAACATAAGTGTCCACAATTAAAAGAATCAAATCGTTGAACTTGATTATAATTGTATTTTATATTCTCTCCTAAATATCTAATAAGCTCTAAAGGTGGTGGTAAATTTCCAAAACTATCAAAATATCTGATTTGTTTATCTCTTTTGTAGTAAGCTACCCAATGTGTTCCAGCTCCACTTGAAAGGTCCAAGTTAACAATACCACTTTCCCTTCTGTGTACTCGTTTTGGTAATGAGTCTCTCATAAAAACACCTCTGAAAAAGGGGACATGTTTGCGAGTAAAATTCATAATGTCAATGTTTGAAAGCGGCTTATTAGGTAGCTGTCTTAAAAGTTTTTTGAATGGTCAGTTGATATACCATATCCCTTTTGATATGGTTTTAAATAGAGACCATTGCCTAAAGCAATGGCTTCCATTTTTCTGTTATGTCGTTTATTCTCCTCTAATTCTTTCTTTGCATTTTTCGCGTTGTTAATGCTCTTTGCAATAGATGCACCACCAGAGGCAAGTCCGCCCAATGCTCCGAGTGCCGTTATAATGGGTATAAGTGGCAAGAAACCACCAAGTTTAGGAACACTAATAACTCGAGGAATTATTACTTCATTTTTCTTTCGTCCAAAAGTTTTGTCTATGGCTTTCCTAGCGATTTTTATAGCAGATTGAATATCATATGGCTTCTCCTTCTTTAATACTTTAGTAGCCACTCTTACGGCGTGCATAAATTTTTTCTTTTTCTCACATGGTTTTATTTTATTTTTTCTTTGATTTAGTCCCATACCAAATTTTTTCTTTGCTTTCATTATGTTTGATACAAAATAAGCAGCGGTTTTTTCACCGAGACTACTATCTGACGCCTTTACACGCTCCCACGCTCTTTCGGCCAAATTTGAATCAGCTATATGACGATCGCTCAAATCTTTATTATTTGAATATGCTATGTCGTGCTCCCTACAAGCAGCATCTAATGGATTTATTCCCTTTTCGCCTTTTTCCAAGCGATTTGTTAGCTTTGTTCCTGGGCCACAGAACTGATAACCTGGTATATGTATCTCAAATGGGAGGGAGTTTATTATTTTATCAATAAGGCCTCTACCTTGATGGAGCTGTGGTTTGCTACTAGTTAATTTATAAAAGCGCACTACCATTTTAATTGATGTTTATTCTTCAAAGTCTTATAAGAGAGTAATGATCTGCTGAGAAAACAATATCTGATATGAGATTAATAAAACAAAAAACGAATATAGAAGTGAAGAATATTGATTTTAAAAATGGAGAAGAAAAACAAGTTAGGCATAGCAGATTATTACCCAATTCAATTAGAGCCCTAATCGTTGGGCCTTCTAATTGTGGAAAAACAAATGTAATGATCAGTTTGATTGAAAGCCCAAATGGACTTAAGTTTGAAAATATTTATTTATATTCAAAGTCTTTACACCAACCGAAATATGAATACTTGAAAACACTTGTGAGCCCAATAAAAGGGATGGGATATTTTACATTTTCAGAAAATGAGAGCGTTCTCTCGCCATGTAAAGCCAAAAGGAACTCCTTAATGATTTTTGATGATGTTGCATGTGAGAAACAAAATAATATTCGTGCATACTTCTGTATGGGGCGACATAATAACGTTGATGTGTTTTATTTATGTCAAACGTATACACGCGTCCCTAAACATCTTATTCGTGACAATGCAAATCTAATAATAATGTTCAGGCAAGACGAACTAAATATGAAGCATGTGTACCAAGATCATGTAGGTGTAGATATGAATTTGAGTGAATTTGAGAACATTTGTAAATTTTGTTGGAAAGAAAAGTATGGTTTTGTGCTTATAAGTAAAGATGATCCTCTAGAAAATGGACGCTATAGACGGGGATTCGCTGACTTTATTAGAATATGATATAATATGAGAAAACCTCAATATTATTTCACTAAGCGATAATCGACCGAAATGACAACAACTCTCACATTAACGGGCAACAGCTCAATTTTAATGGCAAACTATCATCCACCCATTGAATTGAAGGAAAATTATGAGTGTGCACTCATTGATTTCCACATGTATAACTCAATTCCAAATGTGGATCATGATAATAATTTATTACATATTGGAGAACATGTTTTTGAGATACCTGTTGGATCGTATGAGCTTAGCGATATAAGAAATATTATTATTCAGAAAATGGAGGAAAAAGAAGCAAATAAAGTAAATCTCCCACTCATTGAAAGTAACAATAATACGCTTCAAGTAATGATTTCGACTAAGGAACAACCTATATATTTTGACAAAGCTAATACTATTGGTCAATTATTCGGATTTAACAAAAAGGTACTAAAGCCGAATTCTATACACATCTCAGACCAGCCTGTGGACATTTTAAAAGTAAATACAATTCGAATAGAATGTAACATTGTGAGCGGATCATTTGTTAATGCAGAATCAAGTCATGTATTGCATGAGTTTGCTTTAAATGTTCCTCCAGGCTATAAAATGAGTGAGAAGCCGCGTAATCTTATTTATTTCCCTGTGAACACGAGAGAGATACATTCATTAAAAGTACGGATTGTTGATCAGAACGGAAATTTAGTTAATTTACGTAATGAGAGTGTTACACTTCGGTTACATTTAAGGCAACAAAAATGATTATTTATAATAAAAATATATGTTACTCCCCATCATCAAACACTTTGAGTTATACTGCAGAAGAAAGAAGGTCGTTAAATAAAAAACTCACAGCTGAAAATAAATTATTTTTAAAGTCATTGGGTCTAAAAATTAGAGAACAATGACTAATTTATTAACTGTTCGAGAGAAACCCTATTCGGATGAGAGTATAATCAAAAAAGAATACCATAGCTACTCTCCTTATCTCCAATCATTTAAGAGTAATGATGAAGTTAGAATCACAATCCAGAATCAGGACTTATATGTGCTGCCAACCGAGAGTTTTATTAATATTGAAGGCTTCATTTCTTTGCCTAACAACACGCCTACTGGAGGTGGTAAACTAAAAAACAATTGTATGAGCTACCTGTTCGATGAGGTTCGATATGAGTTGAATGGAATTGAAATTGATCGAACTAGATTTGTTGGTACTTCAACAACCTTAAAAAACTATATTTCATTGAATAAACCTGAAAGTCGTATGCTTGAGAATTCTGGTTGGTTTAATGGAAACGACAAACAACTAACAAATGATGGATATTTCAATTTCTCTATTCCACTTAAATATCTGCTTGGATTTTGTGAAGACTATAACAAAGTCTTATTGAATTGTAAACATGAGCTAATACTACTCATAACTAAAAATATGGATGATGTATATCATAGTAAAATTGAAAGTGCCGAGTATAAATTAAATATATCAAATATTACTTGGAAAGTACCACACATTACTCTCAGTGATGAAAAGAAATTAGTAATGTTAAATATAACAAAAAGCGGAGGCTCACTACCAGTAGCATTCCGCAGTTGGGATTGTTATCTCAACCCAACATTAGCAGAAGGTACTCATCATGTGTGGAATGTTAAGCTTGCAGCAAATAGAGAACGCCCTCGGTTTGCTATAATAGGCTTTTCACTTGATAACAAATTGATTCAAAATCAATTACGAAACTTGAAAGTGCATTTGAACTCTGAGGCGTATCCATATGATGATATGAGTATAAATTTTAATCGTGATCGATTTGCAAGCTTGTATGATATGTATGCAAGTTTCCAAGCAAGTTACTATATGAAGCAGTCTGAACCGTTGCTAACGCCTAAGGAATTTAAAGAAAAAGCACCGATTGTTGTTATAGATTTAACACATCAGAATGAAACTGTTAAAACAGGACCAATCGATATCAGAGTTTCCATTGAGTTGGATAGTGCAAGTATTAAAAACACTAAAGTATATTGTCTACTTATGCATGATCGGTTAGTTGAGTATTCACCATTAACAGGATTAGTCCAACGTATTGTTTAATTCACTTTAATGGAGAATCAAGTAGCTGTCGACATTCAAGGATTTTATGGAAATAACAACTATTTTATATTAAAAGAGATTGCTTTAGTTTTTAATAATGGATATTACAAAGACGTTCATTACCTCATAAAACCGCCATACGATTTTCTTAGATTAACAAAGAAGGCTCGTAAAACGGCTATATGGTTAACTAAAAATCAACATAATCTCTGTTGGAATGATGGAAATTTTAACTTTTTAAAAGTAGAAATTGGCTTCGTGAGCTTATTAATGGAATGGTAGTAATCACAAAAGGAGATAGTAAAAAAAAGTTTCTCGAAAAGTTTCTAAGGACGTATGTAATAAACATTGAAGAATTTGGTTGTCCACGATTAGATGAGATGAAATTAAATGAATTCGCCGACTGTGGATCTCATCTAAATAAAGGCGTCTGTGCTTTAAGAAATGCACGTGTTATACTAGATTTTACTATAGAGTTGAATTTAAGTGACATCTAGAACGAATATAGTAAAATAATTCTTCAGTTGCATTTCTGCTTTTGAAGAATACACAACAGAATGGATCTAATTTCGAAATTTGTATTTAAAGCAAATGTTAGGAAAATTGATGATTTTCTCAAGGAGTTTGAGGATGTGCTATTTCCTGAGCATTCTAAATTGTTGGAGAAATATCGAGAATTTTTTATGACGTATGAAAACTATCGTCTAATTCAATCAAAATATGGAAAGCACTTGACGGTGTGCTCATGGTCCACAAATGATGCTAGAGATGGAGTTGATACTTGTGCTTGTCACTACTTTGTATCATATGAGAGAAAACTGGATCGCCTTATATTTCAATACACTAACCGTAGGTAAGAGGAATTAAACAATAGGGATATTAATAATAATACACTTTAAATGAAAAATGAATATTTGAAATTAAACTGTAACAATAAGAGAGAAAAAAAAAATAAATAAACAAATGTCTGTAGTTGTAAGCATTTTTATAATAAATAAATAAATAAATAACAGAAAAAAAACAATTTTCTTTATTTAAACATTTGAATCTAATTGACAAGTCTGTAGGTAGACAAATCAAACCAGGCTATTTTACAGCAGAGTTCACTGTAAAAAGGGAGAGTAAAAAGGTCATTGAATCCAACCTCATACCCGAAATATGTACATGCATACTTGTGCTCGTCTTGTGCACAATCTCCTCCTTAAAAAATATAAGCACGTACTGCACACTCACAAGTGAACCCACCCTCATGAATGGAATCTTGATCGACCACGCACACACACACACACACTACTGCGTTAGGCGCTGACCGATCTTCCACTTGACTCAAGCCTATATGTATCAGGTTACATGTCTTGTCACACAAACTCCTCCTTAAAAAAAAAAATCAGTACGAACACAAGTGTTCTGAGTGATCCAATCAAGACATACTAACTTGACGAAACACCAACACCAAGTGTTGCTGAGTGATCCTCAAGCCAATGTCAAACAGCAACATGTAAAGGGACGCCCATAAATCGATCATAAATTTCTCATACTGAAACCAACCCAACACACAAGTGTTGCTGAGTGATCCTCAAGCCAATAAGAAAACATCACATGAAGTTGAACAAGAATGAACATGAATGGAAACTTGATCGACCACACACACACACACACACACTTATACCCACTCAATACACATTTTCCTCAAAAATGTCGTACACAAGTGGTGCTAAGTGATCCTCAAGCCAATGTCAAACAGCAACATGAAAATTGCCGCCCAATTGTGATTGCAAGTGGGCCACTTTTGTGACAAGCACACACATTATTTATTTGTTTTGATTTTGACGCCTACCAAAAAACTAATTGGTCAATATACCCGAATATATGCATCCAAATCCGACTGTGCAAGTAACAAATCCGACTGTGCAAGTAACAAACCAGAGAGTATCATATTTCTCTCACACTTATACCCACTCAACACACATTTTCCTCAAAAAGATTTCACCCACCACACATTTTTCTCAAAATTTACCCACACCATTCTCACTCCTACCAAAAACTAATGGGGCAATAAAAATTAATGGGCAATTAAAACTTGAAGTCACTTCCTGTCATAGAATCCCCATTCTCCTACTACTGGGATGCATTGGGATATTAATATATTTTGAAAGTGAAATATACAACTCCTTATTAAGGGGAAGTACTTTTATATCACCTTCAACTTTGTTTAATTCCCTAACAAATAAATGAGAATCATATTTTGAAAAAATATGAAAAAAATACGGGAACGAAAGGTGCAATTTGAAAGTTTATATTGCAGACATTATGTGCTGCTCCCCTGTACAAGCCAGTTAAATGACATTGCCTAAGCTCTTTTCACAGATATGACAAATATCTGCATTTCTAAAATTGTTCTCATTTTCATAAGATAAAACCATGGACTTGATAGTTGATAAATAACAGGAATAAATATCGGTAACATCTCTGATAAAGGACTCGACAAATTTTATATCTGCATCTTTTCCAGTCTCTAAAGCAAACTTGTCTAAGTCTGGGTTGAAGGCACACTTTATGTAGTAAGAAAATGCTATAGGAATGTGCTGAGAAGTTGCTATTACATTCTCGCTAAGTTGTGCATTGAGGGGGGTGAGTATACACTCTGCATATACAACAAAAGGTACTTCTAAACTACGATTATAATTTTTAAAACTAAGACTTGCCTTGTCTTCGGATGGGAGCTTCGATACCACCTTCCCACAGTGTTGACGATGTTCGGCAAGCATCCTCTCATTACGCGAAAAATTTAGGCATGTTTTACAGAAGTAAAGTTGAGCCTTGTGTGATGTTAATTGGCGTCTGACAAGCCTAAAAGTATATAGAAAAACAAATTATAAATATATAAATGTATATTATAAATATTACCTTGACAAACTCTTTATCCACACGAAATGAGCTCGTTCCTCGGCTTCCAATAGCATGAGACTTATGTGTCTATCCTTTTCCACCTCTGTGACGTATAATGGACCGTTGACTGCACCCGTCTGCTCATCAAACCCAAAAACATTGATGCTAATTTTTGGGTTTTGAGCTTCGAAAATTTTTATCTGGTCCAATGGCAGAGGGAAATCCAAATTTGTAAAATCTAATCTGAGAGATTCATCGATTATTATTGATGAACTCTCAATGCTATCAACTTTGTAGGCAGAGCACCTTGCCGATTGACTATTTGTTGGTATTTTAAGGGCTGATATCAATGCCCATTTAAAACAAAAGGTATCAATATTTTCCACATTAATTATGGCTTTTTTAGTTCTCAAGCCTTTAGGCGTTTCAATATAACTTGAAACTTTTAATGAAGTATATTTATTTATGTTTATCTCCAGCCTTAATATGCGTATATTGTCCATCCACTGTCCTTTTTCTGGAATTCTTCCATTTTGGTGCATATAATGGCTGAGTGATCTTTTATGAACTCTTTTAGATCACTTGATGCTGTTATAATACACATATTGGATTGATGGTACTTTATTGTCATTTCCATCTCGTCATTGGTAAATTTAATATACTCAGCAAAGAGCTCTAAATTTATTTTGCAGGCTTTGTGCGTGACTAAGACATTTCGTATAAGTGGGAGCACCTCTTTAGCTGCCTCACTAAGAAACTCTGCTGGTTCTAGTATATTAGTTTGCTTATTCTCATACGCAAATGTGGAAATCCTGTTCTTAAAGCCACTCGAAATGACTTTCACCTGGGTATTGTGTAAACACAAGCGTCTTGTGTGAAATGGATTGAAGATGAGTGCTCTATTTTGACGATGCTACTTGATTTTTTCAAGCTTTGCAGACCTTGTAGTTGGAGTTGTCCATAGTGACATTCGATCCAAAATCAGTTGTTATGTAAGTTGAATTGTTGAAGTAATTGGGAGGCTCTGACCTTGAGCCGACCCTGAGCTACTCCGGGCGATGTACTGAAAGCCCTCGGTGGAGTTCGCGGAGTTGCTCTTTTCGAAAGACATGTTTTTTAATATTTTTTTTTTTCTCACTTTAAAACACAAAACGAAGAAGTTGACGAATGAAGAGTTCGAAAACTACTAAGGTATAAGAAATCATAATTTATAATCTTAGCTAACATATCCTATATGAATTTAGCATTTGGATTGTCACCCAAACAGAGTGCACTGTAAAAAGGGTGAGTATAAAACATACACTCAAAGAAAAAATGTTACCAGCAAAAGAATGTGCGAAGTAGCTGTTCAAAAATAGTTAGCATAAAATATTCTTTAGTTGTACAGTGTGAAAATATTCAGGTATGAGGTGTTCTATGATTCATAAGCAATGACAAAGAAGGTGAGAATAGAAAAGCGAGAATTTCTCTTTCACCAATTGAACCCACCCTCATACCCGAAATCATGTATATGCATACTTGTGCGACAGGTTACAGGCTACTCGTCTTGTACACAATCTTCTCCATAAAAAATACAAGCACGTACGCACACACAAGTGAACCCACCCTCATAAATGAAAAATAAATGAAAACAACTGCGATAGGTGCTCACCGATCTTCAACTTGACTCAAGCCCATAGGTAACAGGTTACATGTCTTGCACACAAACTCCTCCTTAATACAACTATAATCACGTACGCACGTACGCATGTCAATCAGCAATATGAAAAGGCTCGCCCATAAATCTGTACCTTTCGATCAAAAATGTCTCACATGGAAACCAACCCAACACACATTTTCCTCAAAAAGGTCGTACACACGTACCATTGGGTGATCGTCTAGCCATTGTCAACCCGCTATATGAAAAGGGTCGACCATATTCCATAATTCCACGCAACATGCTGTCGAGCTCCAATCCATATATCGCCTTTTTTAGCAGCAACACTTCGTCCGTCAGATTTCCTTCAGAATATCCTTACTTCATGTAAACAGTATCTCTTAGATCACTGTTTAAGTACGCAGTACAAACATCCATCTGATGTAGGTACAACTCTCAAGCGTCTCAGCCTAGGTAAAACCGTACTGCTGTGCGAATCGTTTTGCCACCAATCGTGCCTTAAAACGTTCTATTTGGCAATGAGCATGAGACATCACATCTCGGTCAGATGCTACGGATCAAAGTGTATGAATCCTTTTGAAAGGACGGGCAGCTCTGGACGACCAAGGAAGCTTTTAAATTCTTTAGCACTTTCAAAAGGATACATACGCATCACTTTGATTCGTAACATCTGACCGAGATGTGATGTCTTCACCGCTAGAGTCAACCTCATCATGCTCTTCGCCAGCTTGCTATACTCGATGCCCTACATTTCCCATATCAAATGTTATTGCTTCGCCCTTTGCCTTCTCCAGATAGCAGGAGTGTACGCCACCGTCAATTGCCGTGCAATTCCATTGGTTTTCAAAAACCCGTTGAACGTATTGTTCACATATTCGCGTCCATTGTCGCTGCAAATACACTTGATCATCCTTCCTGTTTGACGCTCTACCAGATTTTTGAACTCCACGAACTTGCAAATGAGCTCGTCATTTCCTTTCAGGAAATACACAAAAATCCGCCTTGATTTGTCATCAATAAATGTGAGGAAATAATTAGAGCCTCCAACAGACTTCGTTTCGATAGGGCCACACATCAGTGTGCACCAGTTCAAGAAGTTCCTCCGCTCGGCTTTCTGTTGATCCCGGAAATGGCTGCACGTGAATCTTGTTCAGCATGCACGTCTTGCACGACACCCGTTGCAACACGTCAACATTTTTCATTCCTCGCACCAGCGCCTTGTTTGCCATTTCACGCAAACTATCATAATTGAGATGACCATATCTGTTATGCCACAACTCGCCGTCCGACTTAACAGCTGCATAACATCTGTTACGATGACTTTCAAACGTATACAAATTTCATATTCGTTTGGCCTCGAGTAAACATTTGCCGCCTTGGAATACTCGTGCACTCCTTGCATCGAAATGTACCTTCCAATTCTTTGCTACGGCTTGTCCCACAGACATGAAATTGCTCTTCAACTTTGGTACGTACAATACGTTGTTTAGTACCAATGTACACAAATCCGTTTTTATTTTGACTTCACCTCTGCCTTCTGCTTGCAAGGTGCAGGCGTCCGCCAAACAGATCGTTTCGGTATGCGCCTCAAACTTTGAAAACATTTGCTTTCTTAAAACTGCTTGCATCCAATTCGTTCAGTAAGCTATTTTATCATTTTTGGCAATTATTCTGCCACAATTCGCTTTAATATGCCCTATTTCACCACATTCGTAACAGGCGATCTTTTTTAGTTTCCACTTTGGTGTGACCTTCGCACTAGCCGTTGTCTAACTGTAAAGACCTGCGCGATATCGCTCCGCTTCTCCCCGCCTTGTTTCCTCTCGCCTTTTTCCATCAACTTTATGCACAGAATTTCAAATATCTAGCCATTCTTTGCCCTACTTTTTGTAAAGCGAGACTTTACGAACCGGCCCGCTTGGCTGATGGATGCCTCCTGCGACGTTGTGCAATTCTTGTTGTATCCCAACTGCGATGTCTTAACACTTAGCGTGATCGTTGTCAATACCTTACGATCCAACGCACTCCAGTTAATATTTTCGCCCACATCAGACTCCTGTAAATCCCCTGACGCAACTTCCCATAGATCCACATGCACCAACACGCTTCGCATCTGTATGCTCCAAGAATCATAATCATAAAGAATTAACCCACTCATGTTTCCATTATTGCGACGTAATTTACATTTACACACACGTAACTGCCGATTAGTCTTTTATTACATCCGAGTTCGTAACTCTGGATATTAAGTCAAATAAACTGTAAGTAATCTTATCAGGCCTCGCGCCCTGGGCTCATTAATGATGGACTTAAGATATGTATTGATGCACGGTTGCATTGAAAGTAAAATAACATAGTTTTCAACAACTTTTGATGACGTTGCATGTGGAAAACAAAATAATATTCGGGTTTATTTCTGTATGGGGCGATATAATAATGTTGATGCGTTTTATTTATTTCAAACGTATACACGGAATCCTAAACATCTTATTCGTGATAATGAAAATCTAATAACAATGAAAATTAACTATATATGTACCAAGATCATGTAGACGTAGATATAAATTGTGATGATTTTAAAAACATTTGTTAATTTTGTTGGTAGGAAATGTATGGATTTGTGCTTATAATTAAAATGGACGCTATAGACGCGAATTCGCTAACTTTGTTAGAATATCATATAATATGAGAAAATCTCAATACTATGTCACTAAGCATTAATCGATCGAAATGACAACACATTAAAGGGCAACAGCTCAATTTTAATGGCAGATTATATTCCACTCATTGAATTGGTGGAAAATTATGAGTGTGCAATCATTGATTTCCACATGTATAACTCAGTTCCAAGTGTTGTTCATGATAATAATTTATAATAATTTATTTCATAATTTCCTTAAACGTTATATTAAAACGCTCAACAGTTGATGCTTTAAGACCACTATAAGTTGAGTAATGATTGGTGTTATGTTTTATACCCTAAGTTTTTAAATCTGTATTAAAAATTTATTTTCCATCATCGATCTGCAAATTCTTTGGGATTCGAATCTCCTTAAGTTATCAAGAATGTACCAAGCATATTTTGAAAATTTATCAATAGAAATCTATAATATCTATTCGATGATGAGTACTGTCCGATGTCCACTAAGTTTGCTTGCCAATGATAATTGATTCCCATCATAATAACTCACCGACTCCTACTCATGTTTCACTATTTAATTATTGATTTTCATATTTAGCTTTTCTTTTAATGTTTATAAGCGAGAACTTGTTCTCATTTTTTTAAAAAGTGTTGGCTGCAAAAATTTTTTTAATTTGGCAGCAAAACTTTAAGCATTATTAACATACACTTCCACCAAGTAGAAAATACTTTTCCTTTTATTCCGCTCATTTGGGTATTATCCAAATTGTTAACTTGTCATATAAATTATAACTCTTGGCACTCACAAGTCACATTATTTATGCACTTCACTATCGAATCTTATAGAATCTGTAAAATATATTTTTTTTACTTTCACTGTTAAATAAACTTCCTAATAAATCTAATTGTGAGCTAAAATCATCTCGTAAAGAACTTTCTGATTTTTCAAGAGTTAAATTGGATGTTGAATAATCTTTTTTTTTAATTACTTTATTACCTGCACCATTATCGTCTAATGGATCTTACACATTTTTAAGACGTTTTTTTGAAAAAATAATTTTATTACCAACATCAACTAGAACACCAACCATTTGATTTTTAATAAATGTTATTTCTTTTCCATCGCTAGACAAGAAGAAGTTAACAAACTTGTAAAAAGGCATTTTGATATTAATTAATTAATGTTAATTACACTATCAATTATTCAATAAATAATTTTTACTTCACGAAATTCTCATTTATTCATTTATTGAAACTAATTGATTATTATAGTAAGTGTTACCTGCTGCCTGAGGTAAATAAAAATTTTAGGCTTTCAACGATCTCATTTGGATCATCCCAATACACATAATTTGGCTTACTTAATCTGAGCGCACCCTTATACGTCGATTTCTTTTTTGAAGATGAAGACATTGCATTAAGATCATCATTATTTAAGAAAGGTTTTTTTTTTTATAAGTTTGGTGTATTATTGTCCTTGAGGTGACCATTAAGTAGGTGATTTTTACTGTGTGCATTTGTTTTTGATAAAATTTTCTGATATACATAAAAAAATCTATATCATTGTAACCTCTAGGATCTTTTAAGTAAATTAAAGAATACTGTCCAGGAGTAAGATTGCAATTTTAACCACTTTAGAACTCCCCAATATAATTGATCTACTTTTTAGTAGGTCAAAATGTCCAAAATGTAGCATTTTCTGACGTTTGAATTCATTTAAACTAAGATTAAAGATCTCATCTGTTAATTCATTCGTTTAACTATTGCTAATTGTAATAGGTTTATTATAACTCTCCTCGCTTGGTCCAAACGATAAATCTTGTGCTTGAAGCTCAGAGATTCCATTATCAAATGCATCATAATATTCACTATAGTTTTTAGTCCTAGTGCTTACTTCTCCTTCATTTTCTTCTTTTTTTACTTTCATCAAGTGATTTACTATTTCGTTCCCTCTGACTATTTTCTGGAAAGGTTGTTTGATTGTTTTAAACGTTTCCTCTAATTGATACTCATTTGCGGTTCTACCTAATTAAATGCTTTGAAATGCTTATTTCAGTGCGATTCTTGTTTTCGTCAATTCATTTTGGTAATGAGTCTCTCATATAAACACCTGAGAAGAGAATGTGTTTGCGAGTAAAACTCATAATGTCAATGTTTGAAAGCGGCTTTTTTAAATGGTCTGTTGATATACCATATCTCTTTTGATATAGTTTTAAATGGCTTCCATTTTTCTGTAATGTCGTTTATTCTCCTCTAATTCTTTCTTTGTATTTTTCGCGCTGTTAATGCTTTTTGCAATAGATGAACCAGATGCCAGATGCAAGTCTGCCTAATGCTCCGAGTGTCGTTATATTGAGTATAAGTGGTCGCAGAATGAGGAAAAATAAAATGCATGATTAAACGAAAAAAAAAATGATCGCAATCTTAAGCTGAACGAAATACAAGCTAGAGAGTAGATGGATTAATGAATAAAAGCTGCACCATAAGCATTTACATAAGCTGTTATTAACATATACACGCCTCAATTAAATTATATTTGCGTATTAAAATATTCGCACCACTCCGGTCATCAGATCTCTTACACAATGAAAATAAGACGTAAAAAATGATGCATGATAATTAGTTCAGTCGGAGCTCGCTGTTTTGAAATCAGTTTCTTCCGGTGACTTTAAGCTGAATTGTGGAATTATGTAAAACGTTCTATTGATTGTATAAAGTGGAGTACGAAGTTATATCTGTTGCACATTATGCTTGATAATTATTCTGATACTTTGATAGCTAATAATAACCAAAAAACAGACGGTTATCCAAATTTGACTTTAAAATTGCGTTACGTACAGCCTCTTATAAATTTAGGAACCAGAAGCGACTGCGGAAAGAAAAATATTGAAAAAGGTTCCTAACAAATTTTTTGTTTAGTTCTTAAAGGTGTTATTAGCAATAAAATCCAATAACTCTTGCTTTCAAATTTTCTGAGACATATATCTATCGATTTACATCATCAGGTTATCGGTTTTGGGAGCCATGCTCAACATGCCAACCAAAGTTATTACTGTACGAGATTTGTAGCCATTTAGATTTATTGATTTTATGGATTTATTTGACGATGCTGCAATTCATTTAATAAAAAGTATCATCTTTTACCAAATTTAAATTTAGTCAAACTCTGAGGAAAACGATGTAAAGATGTTTTAAATAAATTGATCCTCTGTCTAGAATACTTAAAATAAGTTAAAAAGGAAGGAACTATAAGTTAAAGATTACATTGCTGAAATCTTAAAGCTTTTAGACATGCCTAACATTGATGATAACTTGTGAAAGGATTCGAGTAATTTTTATTTCAATTGAATTTATCTTTAAAACTATTAAATAATTATGTAAAAAATCAATGTATCTTCTGGATTTATTATTTTATTCTTGTAGAATGCATATAAATCATTTATTTCGAATAGTCTGTCTCATGCTTTTTTAATTTTAAGTAATCCATTGTAATCATTAAGTAATTTCTGTGATTTTAAGAAAACCTCTCATGTTAATAAAACAATATTTGTGCTGTACTAATTTATAATGGTCAGACAAATTTTATAATTAAATTTAAAGACATAGTGTATTATATGTATTCGTTTTTTCAATATCCGCCAGGATTTCAAATAGTCTGTCCTCAAGTCAGTGAGTATAAACACAGCTTTATTCACCACTCTTATAGCTAGAGACTTAAAACTAGGTATTTTTACTTGCCAAGTGCACAATTGCAAAGATTTGGTTAGTACTCTGTCTTTTTCAAACAACGTCTTCGACAATGTCTTTATCCTTCCCAGTTTTAGGTAAAGTAAGAAACATATTTCTTTAACAAATATCTGTATTTTATCCTTATTAATTTATTATGCCTTTCGTTTTACTTTTAAATATTGTTTAACTAACAGCGGATTATTGAATCGTACGTCGAAAAAAGACAGGGTACTACGTATGGACCCCCTAATCAACGTTTAATGACTGTATTTATAGACGATATTAATATGCCTGTAATAAATGAGTGGGGTGATCAAATAACAAACGAGATTGTTCGTCAAATGGTTGAGCAACATGGATTTTATTCATTGGATCGCCCAGGAGATTTTTCAACTATTATGGGAATTCAATTATTGTCGGCTATGATTCATCCTGGTGGAGGTAGAAATGACATACCCAGTCGTCTTAAGCGACATTTGTCTGTTTTTAATTGCACTTTACCTAGCAATAGTTCGATAGATCAAATATTTAAAAGCATTGGTGTTGGGTATTTTTCTACGGATCGATTTGAAGAAGATGTTGTCAAGATAATACCACAACTGGTACCGCTGACTCGAATATTCTGGCAAAATGTTAAATCAAAAATGCTGCCAACTCCATCCAATTTTCATTATGTGTTTAATTTGAGAGATCTCTCACGAATTTGGGAAGGAATTTTAAAAGTAAAAAGCGAAGAGTGCAAGACTATAGAAAAGACGTTCAAATTATGGTGTCACGAGTGCACAAGAGTTATGTCAGATCGCTTTACAGCCGAAAAGGATAAAGTTTGGTTTTTAACACGTATGCGCTTAGATGCTGAATCTTATCTTGATGATATTTTTGAGTATTTTCCTGACAAAGCATCTTATTGGGTTGATTTTTTGCGGGATGCACCTGAAGCAGCGGAGGAAGACGATGAAAATATGTCGTTTGAACCGCCAAAGATATATGAAGAAATACCAAGGTAATACTTTTTGTTATTATGGAACTATAAATTAAAAAACTCCTTTTCCAGTTTTGATTTTGTTAAAACTAAAGTCATCTTCTTTATGTCTCAATTCAACGAGTACATACGTGGTCTTAACATGGATCTTGTATTTTTTGCCGATGTTCTGAAAAATATAATGATAATATCTCGCATACTTAGTAATCCTCGTGGAAATGCATTGCTTGTAGGAGTAGGTGGTTCTGGTAAACAGAGTTTGACTAGGCTGGCTTCATTTATAGCAGGTTATAAATTTTTCCAAATCACTCTGACACGCTCCTACAATACCGGTAACTTGACAGATGACCTTAAGTTTATGTACCGAGTTGCAGGCTTAGATGGAAGCGGAATGACCTTCATTTTTACAGATAATGAAATTAAAGAGGAGTCTTTCTTGGAATTTATTAATAACATATTGAACTCTGGCGAAATAGCGAACCTTTTTGCCAAAGATGAGATGGACGAAATTTATAATGAACTTATTCCAGTTATGAAAAAAAAACAGCCAAGAAGGCCTCCAACTCAAGAAAACTTATATGATTTCTTCATATCACGGGCACGTACAAATCTTCATGTAGCCTTGTGTTTTTCACCTGTAAGTTCTTGCTTAGACTATTTAATGAATACTTATATTGAAAAAATATGTTTAGGTTGGTGAGAAGTTCAGACTGCGTTCACTTAAATTTCCAGGTCTAATATCCGGTTGTGTGATTGACTGGTTCCAGAAATGGCCCACAGATGCATGTGTTGCAGTTTCCCGGTTTTATCTTCAAGATCTGAAAATTATATGTAGTGATAAATTAAAAGATCAAGTCGTCGAAATTATGAGCTGGATTCATGAGTCTGTGCAAGACGCTTGTTCTAGTTATTTTGAAAGGTTTCGTCGACTTACATTCGTCACGCCAAAATCCTTGATTTCATTTTTACAAAGTTACAAATCCCTATACAAAGATAAGCAAAATGAAATCGTTATCATGTCAGAAAGAATGATATCTGGATTAGCAAAACTGGATGAAGCAGGAGCTTCAGTGTCTGTACTTAAGAAGGATTTAGTTGAAATGAATAAAGTAATTGCATTAGCTTCTGGTGAAGCTGAAGAAGTTTTGGCTACAGTAAAACTATCCAAAGAAGCAGCCGAAATTGTCAAGGTAGAAGTGGCTCAAAAAAAGGGTTCAGCAGAAGTTCTTGTTAAAAACATTTCTGCTGTTAAACAAGTGGCTGAAGCTAAACTAGAGAAAGCATTACCTGCTTTAGAGGAAGCAGAAGCGGCACTAAAAACAATTAAAGCTGCGGATATTGCAACTGTTAGAAAGCTTGGAAAGCCTCCATACTTAATAACACTAATTATGGATTGTGTCTGTATTTTATTTCGTCGACAGATAAAACCTATTCGCCCTGATACAGAGAAAATGTTTATACAGAGCTCTTGGGATGAGTCCCTAAAGGTGATGTCTGATACAAGCTTCCTTAGAAAAATCGTTGAATATCCAACTGATCTAATCAATGCAGAAATGGTTGACATGATGATTCCATACTTCCAGTACCGGTAAGTAATCTTATTAATTATTTTGTAGATCTATCAAATTTGTTTATATTTTTTTTTTCGAACGTAGCATTCATAACTGACGTTAACGCACTTTATAGTCGCGCGTACACAAATTGTTCAAAATTACTTTCCCTTATATTTACACCATATATGTCCTAGATTAAGAAGAGGCAAAATTTTATATTTTATGATAAGATGAGATAAGGACAAATCGGCAGTTACGTGTGTGTAAATATAAAGTGCGTCGCAAATTTCGAAACATGAGTGGGCTGTACCAAATTGAGAAGCTTGCAGAAAATAATTATGATTCTTGGAGCATACAGATGCGTGTTGGTGCATGCGGATCTATGGCATGTTGCGTCGGGGGATTTACAGAAGTCTGATGTGGGCGAAAATATTAACTGGAATGCGTTGGATTGTAAGGTATTGACAACGATCACGCTAAGTGTTAAGACATCGCAGTTGGGATACATCTAAAATTGCGCAACGTCGCAGGAGGCATGGATTAAGTTGCGCGAAGTCCATCAGCCAAGCGGGCCGGTTCGTAAAGTCTCGCTTTACAAAAAGTTGCTAAATTCTCGAATAGCGGAGGGGCAAAGCATGGCTAGCTATTTGATCACATTTAACGAAATCGTGGATCAGCTTGCCGGAGTTGGAATAGAAATAGTTGACGAGCTCAAGGTCATTAATTTGCTTTCCAGTCTTCAGATATTTATGACAATTTCGTTGTCGCCATCGAGACGCGCGACAGTCTGTCAGGGTTTGAAATTCTGTGCATAAAGTTGAAGGAAGAGGACGAGCGGAAAGAAAGCGCAGAGAAGCAGTGCGATATCGCGCAGGTCTTTACAGTTAGACAACGGCATAACGCTACTGCGACGGTCACCACAAAGAAGAATCTGAAAAAGGTCGCCTGTTACGAATGTGGTGAAATAGGGCATATTAAAGCGAACTGTCGCAGACTAATTGCCAAAAATGATGAAATAGCGACCGGACAAAGTAACTAAACAACGTATTGTACGTACCATAGTTGACGAGCAATTTCATGTCTGTGGGACAAGCCGTAGCAAAGAAGTGCAAGGTATATTTCGATGCAAAGAGTGCACGAGTGTTCCAAGGCGGCAAATGTATACTCGACGCCAAACGAGTAGGAAATCTGTATACGTTTAAAAGTCATCGTAACGGATGTTATACAGCTGTTAAGTCGGCGAGTTGTGGCATAACAGATATGGTCATCTCAATTATGATAGTTTGCGTGAAATGGCAAACAAGGCGCTGGTGCGAGGAATGAAAAATGTTGACGTGTTGCAACGGGTGTCGTGCAAGACGTGCATGCTGAACAAGATTCACGTGCAGCCATTTCCGGGATCAAGAGAAAGCCGAGCGGATTAACTTTTGGATCTGGTGCACACTGAAGTGTGCACGGCAATTGAAGGTGGCGTACACTCCGCAACAAAATGGTGTTGCTGAACGAGCGAATCTTACGCTTGTGGAGGTGGCTAGATATTTATTGGATCAATCAGGCATGAATCACTCACTCAAATACACAGCGGTGTATTTACGCAATCGTGCAGCCACAAAGGCACTGATCGGGATGACTCCAATGGAAGCGTGGACTGGCAAGAAACCATCGATTAATCACCTAAAAGTTTTTGGTTCCATTGCAGTGGCACTGGACAAGGGTCGTCATAATAGCAAATTTAAGTCCAAAGGCAAAGAATACCGCATGATTGGTTACTCAGTGCAGGCAAAAAACTATCGGCTCTACGATGCAGAATCCAAGACAGTTGTCGACAAAAAAAAGATGTTCTCTTTGATGAGGCCTGCTATCTGGAGAAGGCAAAGGGCGAAGCAATAACATTTGATATGGGAATAGGGCATCGAGTAGAGCAAGCTGGCGAAGAGTATGATGAGGTTGACTCTAGCGGTGAAGACATCACATCTCGGTCAGATGCTACGGATAAAATTAATGCGGATGAAACCTTTGAAAGTGCTAAAGATGACGAAAAGCTGGAGGAAGAGCAGATCCCACGAGTTCGACCTGGTAGGACGGGCACACCTGGACGCCCAAGGAAGCAATATAATATACTCAGCGCTATGGTTACAAGTGAGGTACCCATTCCAGCAACCAACGAGGAGGCTATGCGCAGTTCGCATGCTTCGTTTTGGCAAGAAGCGATGCAAGAAGAGTATGAGGTTTTGATTACGAATCAAACCTGGCAGCTGGCAGATTTACCGAAAGGTCATCGTGCAAATGGTGGCAAAAAGATGCGCACAGCAGTAAGGTGTTAACTACGCTGAGACGTTTTCACCGGTTTGCAGGCTGGAGAGCATGCGATTTATATTGGCATTAGCGGCAGATGGATGTTTGTACTGCGTACCTGAACAGTGATCTAAGAGTACATGTGTACATGAAGCAACCGCAAGGATAGTCTGAAGGAAATCAGGACGAAGTGTTGCTGCTAAAAAGGTGATATATGGATTGAAGCAATCTGGAAGGCAGTGGAACTCCAAGCTCGACGGTGTGTTGCGTGGAATTGGTTTCATTGAATGCGACAATGAACCATGCATTCATAAGCGAAAGGAAGGTAATTTGTCACTAATCCTAGTTTACATTGATGATCTCCTTATAGCTTGTCAATCAAAATCAGACTTAGTCAGCATTAATGTTGATATTATGAAGTCGTTTAAGTGCGTTGACAAGGGGACACTGGAACTGTTTCTTGGTATGGAAATTCAACGTGAGGGTGAACTTGGAAAGATCACTCTGGGCAATACGCAATACATCGAGGATCTTTTGCGCAAGTACGGTATTGGAAAGCAACCAGCAGCCACTCCATTGGATGCTGGGTATAATTAATTGCGAGTAACAAAATTTATATAAACGGCCAGCGGTGGAATAATAGTCACGTACACTGAAAGGTGATCCGAAGAGCAAAATAATAAGACGACGACGTTGTTTAAGGTTCGAACACAGACTGCTGCCGAATTGCTTCGGCAGGTTTATTGAGAACTTCTAAATTATCTTACAGCTAGATACAATTATTCTTATCCTACTTAGGACATTATCTAGTTACATATTTACTGCTGCAAATGCGTCTAGACTCATTATCCTATCAGTTCGGAGAATTCTTATCGCGGAACGTTTTATTACGGTCACTATGGGTGCCGCGTACGTGTCTTTTCACTTGTTTACATATCTTCGCGATAAGAATCCTCCTTGGTTATCTTAACATTGTAAGATTGAACATCCTGGCCCCTGTTAAAAGGCTTGCCTTTTAAGGATGGTTATACATGTATATATTTAAAATGTTATATATATATATTTTTTTTTTTTTTTGATATTATTAAATGTTCTAATTTAATAATTGAAATAATTAATTCTTAAGATTATATACCCTGGCCCCTGTTGAAAGGATGGCCTTTCAAAAAAAAAACATTTTGTTCTACTTAAGGAATACAATCTTTTGTTTTCATTGTTATACATAATAATTTGAATAAAATTGGAAGATTTTACCTCCTGGTCCTTTTTGGCCATTGTATTATATTTAAAAAAATAGCAGTTTAAACATATGAGCCCAAATATTTTTTTTTTTTTTTAAGGATAATATTTAGTTTTGAATACGAACATATTGATTTTTCTATTATCTTATGTGTGGTAAAGCTTTCGTAGCAGGCAGAAATTGGGCAGGTAGTTGACAGACTCGTTTGAACAAAATGAAGACAACCGCGGCGATTCCAAAGAGTAGTAGTCCGGTCGTCATGCTGATGCCGTAGTGGGCTACGTTATGCAGGTCCAGGTCGACAGGGAAGCCTTAATATGATTAACCGCAGGCAATTGGATTGATAAGTTGACTTGAGGTACCCAAAACTTTACATCAGTTGTCACGTCATCATATGCCCACAGATTGACTTCCTCGGAGTGTAAGTAGCATTCAGGGTCAAGCTGAAGAATACCTTGTCCCGATAATTTTATAGTATTTAGTTTGTTTTTGCAAAAAACATCTGCAGCAATCTCCGACGGTATTGAATAGAGCCATGAGTTTGGCTTGACGAGTTGAGCCCAGAAGTTTTGCGGTTGCCTAATGTCGATAAAGCATGTTGTTGGTAATGTTGTCTTTTTAAGTAGCAACAATACCTCACAGCTGGTTGAGGCTCTAACGTTGTATAACAGATGGTGTTGCGGACAGAGAATTAAGTCTTCCATCTAATTGCACTGATCCCATTTTTCGTCAGTTATTTCGTAGTATTAGAATATGCTTATATTCCGACTTAATGCTCACAAAACGATTGGTGTGCATAATCGGAAGTGGGTAGATTTTATAAGCTCTTAGTTTTTTGTTATTTATCAAGGGAATTTTTATATTAAACAAAATTGCGGAGCTCATTGTTCGAGACGTTATTGTCGCCATTTTCTGAATTTCCATTGGGTCCATGATTGGTAGTTGGACTCCTTCCGGCATATGTAGAGCAATTTGCTGAATCTTTTGCTGGAACTCGGCGATCGGCATCAGAGTTTCAAAAAAATTACCGTTCGTGTTCAAGATAACGGAGATGACATTATGCTGAAGATGCTCAAAGGCGTCCATCCCCATGGATAGTGTTTCGATGGCGGCGAGAAACTCATCAAAACTTATTTGTTTGTCTAAACTATCAGCCAATGTTTGGTTGATGGTTTGAAAATTCTTCCAGATCACGTCATTCTGCTTTTTTATCATGTTGGCTGTGGCATCTTGGATTGAAGATTGATTTCGTACCAGGCCGAGTAAATAATCTTCGTTGCTCCTGCTTTGCTTAACCTTTCTTAGTAGGCTATCGGCTTGTTCTTCGTCCATTAGCCCAAATACAGAATTATACACTCTACCCATAAAGGGCAAAAGAGCTCTTGGCTTGCGTAGTTTCTTTCTTATCTGGTTTTGGGATATTATATTGTCATTATGACGAATTCTTTCTAGCTTACTTGCTAGTAGCGTCAACATAGACTTAGTACTCATATCATTGGGTTTATTTTTGATGTCGAGCACTATTGACCACGATGCTTCGACGCGGTATTTAAAAGCCCAATAGTCATCCAGATCCACGTGAACTATTATATTAAATGATGATCTTGTCAGTCCTACAATACCTTCATTTTCGAAGAATATTACTGCGTTATTGTTGATTGGTTCTATTTTCTGAGACATTGCATTATTAAAAATACTTAGATAAGTTAAAATATATATAAACATATTTTTATTCTTAACATTTTTTCTCGTTTGTGGCTCATATGTTATACTGTGTTGTTTTTTTTGCAGTACTTTTTATACATTTTTCATTTTTGTTTTCAAATTGTGCTGCATTGGCACATACACTATTTGTTATTTTAATTTCCTCCTCGATAGGAAAAGGACAAACATTGTGTGTCGATCTTAGCGACACTCCATTGCTGGTCCTTACCTCTATCATTCTGCAAAGCCCATCTTTTCCTATTATGGGCTTTGTCACCCTGCCCCTTTTCCACGTGGCTTGGGCAAGATTTTCTTCTTTTATTAATACTAACGTACCAGGCTTTAGGTTTTCTTTTATATTACTCCATTTGTATCTTTTTTGTAATTCGGACAAGTACTCCAGAGACCAACGTTTCCAAAATTCCTCACAATTGGACTGTACCGCTTTCCAATGATCACGCAGTCCCTTGTAAGATCTATTATTTTTTGAATCTAAAAGCGTCGTCCAAGCTTCTCCAAGTAGAAAATGTGCTGGAGTAAGTACTTGAAAATCGTTCGGATTATCGGACAATGGAGTTAATGGTCTTGAGTTTAAAATTGCTTCTATTTGTGTCATCAGTGTAGCTAATTCTTCATAGGTCATTATTCCTTCCGTTACTCTATCAAAATGCTTCTTTACCGATTTGACGCAGGCTTCCCAAAGACCTCCAATGTGAGGTGCTCTTGCAGGAATATTTACCCACTCAATCTGCTGTTCTGCACAGAATTCCTTAATTTTCGCTTTGTTTTCTTTCGTTTGGAATAGTTCATAAACTTCCCTTAAGGCATTGGCTGCGCCAATGAAATTTGTGCCATTGTCACTATAAATTTTCTCTGGGCAGCTACGTCGACCTATGAAGCGTTTTAATGCCCCTGTAAATGCAGCCGACGTCATATCGGATACCACCTCTAAGTGAACTGCCTTCGTAGCAAAGCAAACGAATACGCAAACATATGATTTGTCTATTCTCTTGCCCCTAATCTTATGGTGAATCATTATAGGCCCCAAGAAATCTATACCTATGTTCAAGAAAGGTCTAGTACGTATAACCCGATCTTTTGGTAAATTACCCATTAATTGATGAATCGGTCTGGGTTGTGCCCTAAAGCATCTGTAACACTGTTTTACTACCTGAGACGTTAATTGTTTCCCTCTTACTGGCCAAAATTGTTGTCGCATTATAGCTAACAATCCTTGAGGACCTATGTGCAAATGTTTTTTATGCTAGTATTCCGTCAAAAGATGTACCCATTTATCTCCATATGGTAATAAAATAGGGTGCTTGGCTTCGAAGCATAGATTGGAATTTTTAATTCTACCACCGACTCGTATTACACCATCTTGATCTATAAAAGGTGAAAGTGATTTTATAGTCGATTTTCCTGGCAAGTCTAATCCCTTTTTTAATAAATTTGCCTGTACATCTTTTCAATATCCGCTGAAATGGCATATCTATGCTTTCGGAATCTAAGTAGAATATTGAAAAGATCCTCTTGTAACCTTGGCCAAGTGTGTAACATATCATTAAGTGATAAGTTGGTGGATGTCTTATAGGAAGCATCAAACACCACTCTCACCTTTGTTGTTGTACTCTCAGGCCTAACAACGCAATGGTGCGGTAAATAATATTTGTTTTTAAGCCGTTCAGGATTGGAAACTTTTCTCATATGCCCTAGTTGTAAATATTCCCTCATAAATTCAGAATATTGACTTTTAAGAGTTGGATTTCTCTTTAGTTTTTGCTCTAATGCCATATACCTTCGCTTAGCTTGCATTTCAGACCCACCCAATTTAGATTGGGTATCCTTAAATGGTAATGGAACGACATATTTTCCATCTCCATTCTTAGATAATTTTCTTTTGAAAATCTGTTCGCATGCTCGCTCCTCTTTTGTATGTTTTGGGCGATCAGTATTTATGTCCTCTAATTCCCAGAACCTTCTAATTTGTGCATCTAATCCATCGGATACCGAAGTAACTGTAGCACAAAGTTTAGGTGTATGGCTTAAGATTGTGCTTCCGTTAGCAATCCATCCAAATAACGAATTTTGTAATCTAATTTGACTTTAATTTAAATTAGCCGTGCCTTCAATATGAATGTCATAAAAGATTTCGATTCCCAAAAGCATATCAATTCCTTTTGGGATGTTAAACTGGGGATCAGCTAACTGTAATTTTGGAACTGACTCTCCAATATCTATTTTTTGTGTCGGTAATTCCGATACAATTTTTTTTATCACCAATACTTCAATATTTGTTTTGTAAGTTGATGTTTTAGATTTGAGATTGATTGGTATCATCTCATCTACCTGTGCGGTGTTACCTGACATACCTTCGATAGTTATTTGAGTTTTTTTTCCTTTTAATCCAAGCTTGTTTTTCATGTCCTTGGTCAAAAAATTAACTTGCGAACCGCTGTCAAGTAACACTCTGCAATCATGCCAGATTCCCTTTTTATCTTGAACCTGAACAATTGCTGTGGCAAGAAGAACATATTTCTTCTCACTATTTTCCTGCTTTTTGGCGGTAGCACTTTTATTTATAACTTTTGCATCTTCTTTATGCAAAAGAATATGGTGATTTTTACCGCAATTCGAGCAAGTTTTTTTGCAATTAGTGAATAAATGCCCCCCTATGAGACATTTTCCACATATATTGTTTAGACGAATCATGTCCCATCTTTCCTGATTAGTCAACATTTTGAATTTATAACACTTAAATAAAGTGTGAAATATCTTGCAACCCATTAGACATTTTTCCTTCTCAAATGTTCTTTCATTGCATTTTAGCGGATGCTCTTGGCCTGCTTCCAAAGCGTATCGCTCATGCTCGGGATATTTAATTAGGGGTTCAGTATTTTGCATTTCTTTGGGGTTATACAGAGATTTCTTATATTTTGACCTTAAATTCATATTTAGTTTTCTGACTAAAATGAAATTAATTAGGCCTTTTGCAATTGCATCGGCAGTCAAGCCCATTGCATTTATTGCTTGCAAGTTTTCTTGAACCGTATCTAAAAGTGTTTTTACACTTAAAGCCGTTTCGCTTGCAATCGGAACATCAATTAAATTTCAAATGAATTTCAAAAACTGCTCTTTCATTTGAGAACTTATTGTCCAGCAGCGACCATGCAAGTTTATAATTCGCCTCTGTTGGCGCCAGACTTGCTATGGTAGCTGCTGCGTCCCCTTCAATTTTGGTTTTTAGTACGCACATTTTTTGTGCGTCTGGAATTCTCGCAGAGCCAATCAATTGATGAAATAGCTCCTTGAAAGTTTTCCATTCTTCGTATTTCCCTGAAAACGACGGAATGTCTATTTTAGGAAGTACAAAAGGCAGATTTTCGCTTCTTGATGTGGAAGCTAGTTCTTCATACATTTCATTAAGTGTATAGAACATATCTGTCAGCTCGTCGTCTTCATTATATTCGAGATACTCGAAAAAGACTTCTTGAACTTAATTTTTAATTAGACGGACTTCGGATATGGGCTCATTCCCTGTTCTAAATCTATTTAAAACCCCTTCATACCCGCTTAATATAAAGCGAAATTTTCGGCTAACCGAAAGTCCTATTTTCCCTGTGCTACTTTTTGTTTTGCAATGGGAGTGGTCTGGCACTGGAGGTGCTATCCTTTTGATAGCCCCCTGAGGATTATTTCCTTAATCTATAAGGCTAAGCAGTGTATTGGTTTTTTTTAACGTACTCTCTTACCTTATCTCCGTATTGGTTTTTGAAGTACAAGCTGTTTTCTGTGCTGGGTAATTGAGCTTTCAATGTTTTATCGTTGGCTTCAAATACCTCAGCAATGCCTTCAGCTGTCTTCTTCCATTCCTGAATTTCCTCGTGACTGGTCGTCGATGCCTTTGCCGTCGCATTAATATAAAGCCTTGCCAGGGACTCTCCCAAATGCTCCTGTGCTTTTACCAGCTCCTGTGCCATTATATTATTTATTTATTTATTTTTTATTACACAATTTTTGTTATTATCACTTCGCGCTTCGCGATCTGAATTTTATTTATTAATTTAAAAAAAATTTTGTGATATATATTTATTAATTTATCACTTTATTCACCATTTTTAACGTGAACAAATCTAGGGGTCACCAATAATTAATTGCGAGTAACAAAATTTATATAAACGGCCAGCGGTGGAATAATAGTCACGTACACTGAAAGGTGATCCGAAGAGCAAAATAATAAGACGACGACGTTGTTTAAGGTTCGAACACAGACTGCTGCCGAATTGCTTCGGCAGGTTTATTGAGAACTTCTAAATTATCTTACAGCTAGATACAATTATTCTTATCCTACTTAGGACATTATCTAGTTACATATTTACTGCTGCAAATGCGTCTAGACTCATTATCCTATCAGTTCGGAGAATTCTTATCGCGGAACGTTTTATTACGGTCACTATGGGTGCCGAGTACGTGTCTTTTCACTTGTTTACATATCTTCGCGATAAGAATCTTAACATTGTAAGATTGAACAGGGTACCAGACAGCTTGCAAGGGCAGCCAATGTCAAAACGTGGATATGACATCGTACCAAGCACGAGTGGGTGAGCTAATGTGGCTGGCTGTCACAGAAAGACCGGATACTTTGCACTCGGTTGCAAAGTTGGCACAACGGAACATGGATCCGCATAGCGAACATCTTGCTAAGCATGTCCTGCGGTGCTTAGCGTCCACAGTGGAGCTGAAGATACACTACAGAAAGGTTATGCTGATGCCGATCGTAAATCGTATACTGGCTACGTATATTTCCTTGCTGGCGGACCGATATCATGGCAATCGGAGAAACAACGTAGCATAGCACTCAGCAGTACAGGAGCTGAGTATATGGCTTTGTCGACGGCGTGCAAGGAAGCTATTGTCTTTCGCAGGCTGATTATTGTAATCGGTTCTGGCACTGAAACTACCCAGACGGTGTTGTACGGAGCCAACTTGAGTGCACAACAATTAGCGAAGAATCCTGTACATCATGGTTGAAGTAAGCACATAGATATTAGATATCATTTTGTTCGACAAGCGGTAAATGAGGGTCAAATTGTTCTAAAATATGTTCCTTCAAATGTAATGATAGCAGATGTGCTAACAAAGAACTTGTCAAAATGGAAACATAATGAATTAAGGAACATGTTCAATATGAATTGAATTGAATTGCAAGCATGTTTGCATTGTGGATGGGTGTTGAAAATAATGTTATTTTACAAACTATGCAACCGTGCATCAATACATATTTTAAGTCTCTTATTAATCGATAATTATAATGTGATTTGACAGTCTTGAATAAACTTTAATTCAGTACACATCGCTGGTGGGACTCAGTTTTATTTTCTTATCCAGATATTCCCTGACGCGGGGAAAGGATTTTGCTCAAACATAATTGATAACTGCCTCGATAATCGATACATATCGATTTCCAATATCAAAAAGCTTTACAACTTTAAAACCACAATATTCTTATTAACACATAATATGCATATGCTAAATTCATGAAGATCGAATAAAAAACACCCAAGCTATGGTCAAATATATATATTCTCATTTCCACCAGCAGCCGTAATCCCTGATGTGATAATTAATGAGAGCGTCAATATGTTTCTGTGCTTATATACGTATGTAGATATGTGAATCTAACCAATCAATCAGGGATCAGATCGGCATTCTGCACAAAAATATGCGCTGCATTATTTTTTTTATACTTTTGAGTGACTGCTAGAAGAATTGATTTAGCCTGCTCGTATCTAAGTGCAAACATTTTTAAAGGGAAATTTGCCAATTAAATTAGATTATTTTGATCAACTGTGTTTAGGTCACATCGTAGTCGAGAACTCACGACTTTAGAATTCTTACTTGCTTTTCCTGTTTTAGGTTCATTGCAAACATTTCTGCGAATCCTTTGCGTTTTATTAGCTCACTTAATAATTTGAGTTATATATTAAAAGCGTTTACAATAACATTTATAATATTAAAAACAAGCCTTCCGAAAAAAAAAGTTTAAAAAAATTATGAAAAATATTTTAAAGGTGTATAAAAAAATTTTATAACAAAGAAAATAAAAGATAAAAGAACACAATCTATATCATATGAGCACATGTAAAAAACAAATCTATTTTTAAAAAATCAACTAAAAAAGAAACCAGATAACCCAAACAGATACTCTTGCATAATTGAATAATGGAACAAGATTTAATGAATGAATAAATAAGAGTAATATTAAAAAAAGTAAGCAATTCTGTAATAAATTATCCCGTAATACATATATTGTGCCTTTTTTTCTCTACTTAAGCTTGCAGCTTATCGAAAGCTAGATATTTCGATTTATCCGAAGCTAAGAGTGCAGCTTAAGACGCAAATAGCAAGCTTTGCGCTTTACTTATAATTTCAGCTTATTGGTCGCTACAAAAAGTAAATGCACGATCAGCACTTGCAAAATTAATGGAAAATAAATAAATAAAATAAATAAATAAATAAAATAAAAACAAACAAAAAACCAAATATTTTTAACAATTGGAAGCTGCTATTCAGTTAATAGAATAGAACATTTTTTATTTGGGAATCTCACATAAGTCGCTCCCAGAGGTGAATCATTGGGTGGATATAGACAGCAACTTAGATCCCGCTAAGTTTAGTAGTCTAGTAGGTATCATAAGCTCCCTATTAAATAGTAGTAACAGCTTTTGTTTCATTTCATTTGTGAATTTCGAAGTTAGCTCCTCAATACAGTCACCTCACCACATTCTCCCGAAAGATATAGAGTATTAAACCCAGTGCCTCTATTGTAAGTTATTTTTTAAATTTAAATTATTATACTCTAGAAAATACCCTACAACAGTAAGTATGTTGTTCTTTGCATTCTTGAGCTTTGTCAAACTAACTAACTTCATTCATTATTATAATGCTTACCGTTTGTTCCATTGTCATATTCATTTATAGTGTATTATCTTTATCGTGCATAAATGAACAGCCTTTGGTGCTTTTCACGAAACCACTTCTTACTTACTTAACGTATGACTGCGAATTTGTGGACAATTTCGTTCTCGACATACGACGCTTGCAAAATATTCAAAGTCACACAGCAAATACTGAATTCAGTATAAAATTAAAATAATAAAAAAAAATTTTTGTAGTACTTTTTATTAACCCAAATATGTGTGTTTTTTTTTGTGGCTTCTGAGCCCAATTCCAAAAACAACGACGAAAATGAATCTAAAATTTCTATTTGTTTGCTGAGTTTGAAATTCGAGATTTGTAAGTGTAAGTATTGCATACAGTTAAGTGCAATCAATCACAAAAAAATTGGACTGAAAGTTTCAACATTTCTTGATAAAAAACAACACACATACACCGATTATGCAGGTTATATGCTTTTCTTACTTTTACCCAAATTGGAACTTTTCTTGACCATTCATATACTTTAAAAACCGAAGGTATAACCGATATACAGGTTAGTGTAAATAGATAAAACCATACATTTCACACAATGGAGAAAAAAATGTATAAAGCGTCTTGTAACACTATAAATCAATTTAGAAAAAATTCGCAAAACCTAAAATGACACAAAATTAAGAAAAATCTTCTTCAAAATCGGTATATATTCGCTATTTCCGCCAATTGAAATTACTTAAAATCTGTTACACATGACTGCAACTTTCTTTCTGATTAATTTATAATGCACAGTTAACGACAATTTTGAAGTAAATTAACTCCATTTGCAGATCGAAAAACAGATTGATTACTACGGCACACCGTCTCCAAAAACGATATGATGTCAATCCAAATTTTAAAACTCTAAAGATTTGTGATTTTTTATATATCAGCTGGTATTATAATATTTTTTTTGATTTTAATTTAAAATATATTTTTTTTCATATTCAGGCAATACACATTTGAAGCTGCAAAAGTGGCTTGTGGCAACGTTGCCGGTCTTCTATCCTGGACAATGGCTATGGCTAAATATTTTGAAATTAATAAGGAGGTCTTACCCCTGAAAGCTAATTTAGCCGTACAAGAGGCAAAATATAAAATGGCTTCTGAGGAACTGAGTGGAGCCGAGGAAATGCTGCAACAAAAGGAAAATGAATTAGTTGAGGTCCAACGTATATTAGAAGATGCTGTTTCTAAAAAACAAACAGTATTGGCCGAAGCGCAAAAGTGTCAGGACAAAATGGATGCAGCAACAGCTCTTATTGGCGGATTGGTTAGCGAAAAGATTCGTTGGAGAGAACAAATTTCGTCATTTAAAAGTGAAACAGAACGATTAGTTGGCGATGTATGTTTGCTAACAGCCTTTCTCTCTTACACTGGTCCTTATAACCAAGAGTTTCGAACCTACTTTCTAAGTCTTTGGACTAAACATATTGTTGAAAAATTGATTCCAATGTCAGCAAGTGTTAATGTTATTGACAATCTTACACATCGCTCACAAATTGGTGAATGGAATATCCAAGGTCTCCCAACAGATGAATTATCTATTCAGAATGGAATAATTGCCACAAAGGCTACTCGTTTTCCTCTGCTTATTGACCCTCAGTCACAGGGTAAAGTTTGGATAAAAAATATGGAGAAACAAAATCAACTAATTATTACTACGCTAAATCATAAATACTTCCGTAATCATCTTGAAGATTCTGTGAACTTGGGGCGTCCTATTATTATTGAAGATGTGGCCGAAGAGTTAGATCCCTGCCTAGACAATTTACTGGATCGCAACATTCTTAAGATAGGCACTCAATATAAGATTAAAATTGGTGACAAGGAGATAGATTGGAATACAGAATTTAGGTGTTACATTACAACCAAACTTCCGAATCCATCTTATACACCGGAAATATTTGCTCGCACATCTATTATTGATTTTACGGTGACTATGCGTGGATTGGAGGATCAGTTATTAGGCCGTGTTATACTTACTGAACGAAAAGAGCTGGAAGATGAGCGTGTAAAACTAGTAGAGACAGTCACAATAAACATGAAAAAAATGAAAGAGCTTGAAGCAAATCTATTACATAAACTGTCTACAACGCAAGGTAGCCTACTTGATGATGTAACAGTTATTGATGTGCTAAACACAAGTAAATCAACAGCTATTGATGTAAAGGAGAAAATTGAGGTAGCTAAAGTGACAGAGGGAAAGATAAATGCTGCTCGTGAAGAATATCGCGTTGTTGCCACTCGAGGCAGTGTGTTGTATTTCCTTGTTTGTAGTATGACTATGGTTAACAATATGTACCAAACTTCGTTGGTACAATTTTTAGATCGATTCGATGCATCTATGCATAATTCAGCAAAAACTCACATAGCACAGAAACGTATCAAACGAATAATTAACTATCTTACGCTAGAAATTTACCGCTATAAGTCTCGGGGTCTCTTTGAACAAGACAAATTTCTTTTTGTTCTTCTTATGGCATTGAGTATTGATCGCCAGTTAGAGCTAATTACATTTGAAGAGTTCCATATTTTTATAAAAGGTGGAGCAGCTATTAATCTCAATAACTGTCCTCTTGTACCATTTCGCTGGATTACAGACGAAACCTGGCTAAATCTTGTACAACTTTCAAGTCTATCACCATTTGCAAAAATAATTTCGAAGATTTGTGGAAATGAACGTTCCTGGTTTATATGGTACAAAAAAGATTCTCCTGAAAATGAAGTTATTCCAGAAGGATTTAATAGTCTGGATCCGTTTCGCAAGATGCTACTTATACGGTGCTGGTGTACGGACCGAACTATTGCTCAATGCCGAAAATATATAGCTCACTCCTTAGGCGAACGTTTCGCAGAGCCTATCGTTCTTAATTTTGAAGAACTATTGTATGAGAGCCATTCACTTATACCAATTATTTGTTTTCTATCACTTGGTTCAGATCCATCATCTAATATAGAATTGTTAGCTAAAAAGAATGACCTCAAGTGTCATCCAATATCAATGGGACAGGGTCAGGAGATACATGCTCGAAAATTAATTTCGACTTGCATGGAAGAAGGCGGATGGGTACTTTTGCAAAACTGTCATTTGGGGCTAGAATACATGAATGAACTAATGGTTCAAATTCAAGAACTTGAGCGTATATGTGAAAAATTAATTAATCCCGGATTTCGTATTTGGATTACTACCGAGCCTCATCCTTTATTTCCAATAACATTACTGCAGATGTCACTTAAATATACAAATGAACCCCCAGCGGGAATACGTGCGGGTCTCAAGCGCACATATACAAATTTAACTCAAGATTTTCTTGATTATTCGCAATCTCCATTTTATTTGTCTCTGGTATATTCTATATCATTCCTTCATACTATACTACAAGAACGACGCAAATTTGGACCACTTGGATGGAATATACCATACGAGTTTAATTCATCTGACTGGCTCGCCAGTTGCTTATTTGTTCAAAACCATTTAGACGACCTTGAGCCTGGAAGAGGTATTAGCTGGATAACTGTACGTTATATGCTAGGTGAAGTACAATATGGGGGACGTGTAACCGATGATTATGATAAGCGACTTCTTAATACGTTCACACGTGTTTGGTTTCACGACGCTCTCTTCGAAGAGAATTTTAATTTTTTTAAGGGCTATATCGTATACTGCTTTAAGGAACGGGATTCATATATATCAGCATTTGACAATATGCTGAATATCGACCCCCCCCAGGTTTATGGATTCAATTCAAATGCCGAAATAACGTACCAAACTAACAGGATTCGCAGTATTTTGGAAGAAATAATGTCCATTCAACCCAAAGGTAAGAGTGTATTACATAATACAATTTATAATTTTATGACAGTTGGTGTAAAAAGGAACTATAAGCGGCACGTCTGAAACGAGAGAGGACCGGGTTGCCCGTCAAGTGCGGGAAATGCTAAGTAAAACACCACCAGCATTCGACTTATTTGATGTTAAGCAAGTTCTCTTAGCCGCTGGTGCTACGAGTTCTATGAACATATTTCTTCGTCAGGAGATCGATAGGATGCAGCGCGTATGTTTGCTTACAGCAACCATTTTAAACTTTATATTTAAATAGTTATTTATTTCAGATAATATTGCTTGTTCATTTCACCTTAAAGGATCTGCTTTTGGCGCTTGAAGGTACAGTTATAATGAGTGAAAGTTTACAAGATGCTTTAGATAATATTTTTAACGCACGGGTACCATCCGTTTTTAAGCGAGGTAGTTGGATCTCTTCTACCTTGGGCTTCTGGTTTTCTGAGCTAATTGACCGGCATTCACAATTCTATAGTTGGTGCTTTAGCTCGCGACCAGTTGTTTTTTGGATGTCCGGTTTTTTTAATCCACAAGGATTTCTAACAGCTATGCGCCAGGAAGTTGCTCGAGCTCATCAGGGATGGGCCTTAGATCAGGTGACAAATCATAACGATGCACTTAAAGTTAGTCCAGAGGAGTGCAAAAAACATCCAAAAGAGGGAGTATTTGTTCATGGCCTATATGTCGAAGGTGCTGGCTGGGATAGACGAACTTCTCGCCTGGTCGAATCAACAAACAAAGTTTTGTTTGCACTTATGCCAGTTATTCATATCTATGCAATCTACTCAACGGCTGCAAAAAATTCAAAACTTTACACATGTCCTGTTTATAAGAAAATTTATCGCACCGATCTAAACTATATCTGTCCATTATGGCTGCAATCAAACAAACCGCCAGATCATTGGATCATGCGAGGAGTGGCTTTATTATGTGATGTTAAATAGCTATATTTTAATAATTTTTTTTGGTGAATATACTAATTGTACTAAAAATTATATTTGTGTTTAAATAGTCAAGTTTTAATATTTCTGAGACTTAGGCTTTTGGCTTGGGAGAAAAATTATATGCAGATTCAGAGGTTTGAACCGAACACGCTTAAGCGATTAAGCGAGAACAGCTCTGCCTCTGGGTTATTTATTAAAATAGCAATCTTGGGCGATCACATTTTCGATAGCTCGGATAAACTATGTAGGCGTTTCCTGGCAAGTGCCTGGCAGATGCAGAAGACTTGTACCGGAGATTCTACTTTTTCCACATTTTTACAGCTTCTGTAGAAGTCACCTGGAGTCAATCACCATGGATGCCAACTTACCAGAGTCCTACCTTTTTTCTGTTAAAACTGTGACGCCTGAATCGCTTCTCTACCCGTGTCAGGCAAAGTCTTCTTGCATGCCATTGCGAATCTATCTGTGAGATTACAGAGCTATGTGAAATTATCTGAGGCTTTCGGGGTGTTCCAAAGGTTTTCTGATATAAGAAGTTAACAAGTTAAAACCTCTTAACTGATCACTCATAGTGTGGCATCACAGCCTATCGACGAGGACAATCTTGAGCTTCTTGCACTTCTGGACAATGGATCTTGTGATCTCCGCTGGTGGTGGTAAAGTGTTGTAAGGCGCCATATATACAGGCAATACCCGTAGCGGGTCTGGCTGCTCCCAAGGTCTAGCACTAAGTCATTTTCGCCAGCTGATGCTCCGCTACAGTGGAGGAGGTTTATCTTCGGTAGTCTCAAGGACATTTTGAGATCTTACCCCTACAACGGTACTATTGGTGTTCCGGCTGCGAAAACTTTTCTTCATTGATGGCTCTGCTCATTACCCATTGACTCGCTAAAATTTACCAACATTGCTAAAGCCAATGTCTCCTTGTTTAGTCTTTCGGCTTATTTTTAACCACCGAGAAATTATACTCCATAAAATTGGCTATTCCCCTTTCCTTACCCGTTCTTGCCGGATGATTATATGCACGAGTGTTTTGCAACTATATTGAAAACTGCGAAAGTAGTTCTGGCTAAGCAAATAGGATTTCCAACCACTTTAACCTAAGTAGTAGGGGAATGGGGATTCTATGACAGGAAGTGGCTTAAATTTTTAATTGCCCATTAATTTTTATTGCCCCATTAGTTTTTTGGTGGGGAGGGGGTAGGGGTGAGAATGGTGCGGTAGTTTTTTGGTGGGGAGGGGGTAGGGGTGAGAATGGTGCGGGATCAATATCAAAACAAACAAATAAATAATGTCAATCAAAACAAACAATATAAATTTGGTCTTAAAAAAATGGTAATTTGATCTTTAAAAAATGGTACATGTTGTTCTTAATTTGTAGGCAGCTGTTTTATGCCGCGGCATAGTTAAAAGGAAGGGGTGAGAGACTGTTTGTTTAGCTGATCTTTGCAGCGTACGATGTTGGGTCAATACTGGGAAAAATGTGTGGTGGGAGAAATCTTTCAGAAAAAACAAACGCTTTAGTTTGGTTTTTGCAATCGCAATCAATTTTCATCATTCGCTTTGAAATTTGTAAACTTCTACAAATTTGGTCTGTTAAGTGTGTATATGTGTGTGTTTGTAGTATGTGTGTGTAGTGTGTGGCATTTCTAACACGCCACTGTGGGTCAATTTTGAGAAAAACAAATAAATAATGTGTGTGCTTGTCACAAAAGTGGCCCACTCATGGTTGGTTTTGCAGTCACAATTGGGCGTCAATTTTCGTCATTCGCTTTGAAATTTGTAAACTTCTACAAATTTGACGTTTCTCATTGGTTTAAGGATCACTCAGCAGCAGCAATACATGGTTATATGTTAACGTATACCTTCGTTCAGTTACGTATTGCTATTGACCCAACATCGGACGCTGCAAAGATCAGCTAAACAAACAGTCTCTCACCCCTTCCTTTTAACTATGCGGCGGCATAAAACAGCTGCCTACAAATTAAGAACAACATGTACCATTTTTTAAAGATCAAATTTATATTGTTTGTTTTGATTGACATTATTTATTTGTTTGTTTTGATATTGATCCCGCACCATTCTCACCCCTACCCCCACCCCACCAAAAAACTAATGGGGCAATAAAAATTAATGGGCAATTAAAACTTTAAGTCACTTCCTGTCATAGAATCCCCATTCCCCTACTACTTAGGTTAAAGTGGTTGGAAATCCTATTTGCTTAGCCAGAACTACTTTCGCAGTTTTCAATATAGTTGCAAAACACTCGTGCATATAATCATCCGGCAAGAACGGGTAAGGAAAGGGGAATAGCCAATTTTATGGAGTATAATTTCTCGGTGGTTAAAAATAAGCCGAAAGACTAAACAAGGAGACATTGGCTTTAGCAATGTTGGTAAATTTTAGCGAGTCAATGGGTAATGAGCAGAGCCATCAATGAAGAAAAGTTTTCGCAGCCGGAACACCAATAGTACCGTTGTAGGGGTAAGATCTCAAAATGTCCTTGAGACTACCGAAGATAAACCTCCTCCACTGTAGCGGAGCATCAGCTGGCGAAAATGACTTAGTGCTAGACCTTGGGAGCAGCCAGACCCGCTACGGGTATTGCCTGTATATATGGCGCCTTACAACACTTTACCACCACCAGCGGAGATCACAAGATCCATTGTCCAGAAGTGCAAGAAGCTCAAGATTGTCCTCGTCGATAGGCTGTGATGCCACACTATGAGTGATCAGTTAAGAGGTTTTAACTTGTTAACTTCTTATATCAGAAAACCTTTGGAACACCCCGAAAGCCTCAGATAATTTCACATAGCTCTGTAATCTCACAGATAGATTCGCAATGGCATGCAAGAAGACTTTGCCTGACACGGGTAGAGAAGCGATTCAGGCGTCACAGTTTTAACAGAAAAAAGGTAGGACTCTGGTAAGTTGGCATCCATGGTGATTGACTCCAGGTGACTTCTACAGAAGCTGTAAAAATGTGGAAAAAGTAGAATCTCCGGTACAAGTCTTCTGCATCTGCCAGGCACTTGCCAGGAAACGCCTACATAGTTTATCCGAGCTATCGAAAATGTGATCGCCCAAGATTGCTATTTTAATAAATAACCCAGAGGCAGAGCTGTTCTCGCTTAATCGCTTAAGCGTGTTCGGTTCAAACCTCTGAATCTGCATATAATTTTTCTCCCAAGCCAAAAGCCTAAGTCTCAGAAATATTAAAACTTGACTATTTAAACACAAATATAATTTTTAGTACAATTAGTATATTCACCAAAAAAAATTATTAAAATATAGCTATTTAACATCACATAATAAAGCCACTCCTCGCATGATCCAATGATCTGGCGGTTTGTTTGATTGCAGCCATAATGGACAGATATAGTTTAGATCGGTGCGATAAATTTTCTTATAAACAGGACATGTGTAAAGTTTTGAATTTTTTGCAGCCGTTGAGTAGATTGCATAGATATGAATAACTGGCATAAGTGCAAACAAAACTTTGTTTGTTGATTCGACCAGGCGAGAAGTTCGTCTATCCCAGCCAGCACCTTCGACATATAGGCCATGAACAAATACTCCCTCTTTTGGATGTTTTTTGCACTCCTCTGGACTAACTTTAAGTGCATCGTTATGATTTGTCACCTGATCTAAGGCCCATCCCTGATGAGCTCGAGCAACTTCCTGGCGCATAGCTGTTAGAAATCCTTGTGGATTAAAAAAACCGGACATCCAAAAAACAACTGGTCGCGAGCTAAAGCACCAACTATAGAATTGTGAATGCCGGTCAATTAGCTCAGAAAACCAGAAGCCCAAGGTAGAAGAGATCCAACTACCTCGCTTAAAAACGGATGGTACCCGTGCGTTAAAAATATTATCTAAAGCATCTTGTAAACTTTCACTCATTATAACTGTACCTTCAAGCGCCAAAAGCAGATCCTTTAAGGTGAAATGAACAAGCAATATTATCTGAAATAAATAACTATTTAAATATAAAGTTTAAAATGGTTGCTGTAAGCAAACATACGCGCTGCATCCTATCGATCTCCTGACGAAGAAATATGTTCATAGAACTCGTAGCACCAGCGGCTAAGAGAACTTGCTTAACATCAAATAAGTCGAATGCTGGTGGTGTTTTACTTAGCATTTCCCGCACTTGACGGGCAACCCGGTCCTCTCTCGTTTCAGACGTGCCGCTTATAGTTCCTTTTTACACCAACTGTCATAAAATTATAAATTGTATTATGTAATACACTCTTACCTTTGGGTTGAATGGACATTATTTCTTCCAAAATACTGCGAATCCTGTTAGTTTGGTACGTTATTTCGGCATTTGAATTGAATCCATAAACCTGGGGGGGGTCGATATTCAGCATATTGTCAAATGCTGATATATATGAATCCCGTTCCTTAAAGCAGTATACGATATAGCCCTTAAAAAAATTAAAATTCTCTTCGAAGAGAGCGTCGTGAAACCAAACACGTGTGAACGTATTAAGAAGTCGCTTATCATAATCATCGGTTACACGTCCCCCATATTGTACTTCACCTAGCATATAACGTACAGTTATCCAGCTAATACCTCTTCCAGGCTCAAGGTCGTCTAAATGGTTTTGAACAAATAAGCAACTGGCGAGCCAGTCAGATGAATTAAACTCGTATGGTATATTCCATCCAAGTGGTCCAAATTTGCGTCGTTCTTGTAGTATAGTATGAAGGAATGATATAGAATATACCAGAGACAAATAAAATGGAGATTGCGAATAATCAAGAAAATCTTGAGTTAAATTTGTATATGTGCGCTTGAGACCCGCACGTATTCCCGCTGGGGGTTCATTTGTATATTTAAGTGACATCTGCAGTAATGTTATTGGAAATAAAGGATGAGGCTCGGTAGTAATCCAAATACGAAATCCGGGATTAATTAATTTTTCACATATACGCTCAAGTTCTTGAATTTGAACCATTAGTTCATTCATGTATTCTAGCCCCAAATGACAGTTTTGCAAAAGTACCCATCCGCCTTCTTCCATGCAAGTCGAAATTAATTTTCGAGCATGTATCTCCTGACCCTGTCCCATTGATATTGGATGACACTTGAGGTCATTCTTTTTAGCTAACAATTCTATATTAGATGATGGATCTGAACCAAGTGATAGAAAACAAATAATTGGTATAAGTGAATGGCTCTCATACAATAGTTCTTCAAAATTAAGAACGATAGGCTCTGCGAAACGTTCGCCTAAGGAGTGAGCTATATATTTTCGGCATTGAGCAATAGTTCGGTCCGTACACCAGCACCGTATAAGTAGCATCTTGCGAAACGGATCCAGACTATTAAATCCTTCTGGAATAACTTCATTTTCAGGAGAATCTTTTTTGTACCATATAAACCAGGAACGTTCATTTCCACAAATCTTCGAAATTATTTTTGCAAATGGTGATAGACTTGAAAGTTGTACAAGATTTAGCCAGGTTTCGTCTGTAATCCAGCGAAATGGTACAAGAGGACAGTTATTGAGATTAATAGCTGCTCCACCTTTTATAAAAATATGGAACTCTTCAAATGTAATTAGCTCTAACTGGCGATCAATACTCAATGCCATGAGAAGAACAAAAAGAAATTTGTCTTGTTCAAAGAGACCCCGAGACTTATAGCGGTAAATTTCTAGCGTAAGATAGTTAATTATTCGTTTGATACGTTTCTGTGCTATGTGAGTTTTTGCTGAATTATGCATAGATGCATCGAATCGATCTAAAAATTGTACCAACGAAGTTTGGTACATATTGTTAACCATAGTCATACTACAAACAAGGAAATACAACACACTGCCTCGAGTGGCAACAACGCGATATTCTTCACGAGCAGCATTTATCTTTCCCTCTGTCACTTTAGCTACCTCAATTTTCTCCTTTACATCAATAGCTGTTGATTTACTTGTGTTTAGCACATCAATAACTGTTACATCATCAAGTAGGCTACCTTGCGTTGTAGACAGTTTATGTAATAGATTTGCTTCAAGCTCTTTCATTTTTTTCATGTTTATTGTGACTGTCTCTACTAGTTTTACACGCTCATCTTCCAGCTCTTTTCGTTCAGTAAGTATAACACGGCCTAATAACTGATCCTCCAATCCACGCATAGTCACCGTAAAATCAATAATAGATGTGCGAGCAAATATTTCCGGTGTATAAGATGGATTCGGAAGTTTGGTTGTAATGTAACACCTAAATTCTGTATTCCAATCTATCTCCTTGTCACCAATTTTAATCTTATATTGAGTGCCTATCTTAAGAATGTTGCGATCCAGTAAATTGTCTAGGCAGGGATCTAACTCTTCGGCCACATCTTCAATAATAATAGGACGCCCCAAGTTCACAGAATCTTCAAGATGATTACGGAAGTATTTATGATTTAGCGTAGTAATAATTAGTTGATTTTGTTTCTCCATATTTTTTATCCAAACTTTACCCTGTGACTGAGGGTCAATAAGCAGAGGAAAACGAGTAGCCTTTGTGGCAATTATTCCATTCTGAATAGATAATTCATCTGTTGGGAGACCTTGGATATTCCATTCACCAATTTGTGAGCGATGTGTAAGATTGTCAATAACATTAACACTTGCTGACATTGGAATCAATTTTTCAACAATATGTTTAGTCCAAAGACTTAGAAAGTAGGTTCGAAACTCTTGGTTATAAGGACCAGTGTAAGAGAGAAAGGCTGTTAGCAAACATACATCGCCAACTAATCGTTCTGTTTCACTTTTAAATGACGAAATTTGTTCTCTCCAACGAATCTTTTCGCTAACCAATCCGCCAATAAGAGCTGTTGCTGCATCCATTTTGTCCTGACACTTTTGCGCTTCGGCCAATACTGTTTGTTTTTTAGAAACAGCATCTTCTAATATACGTTGGACCTCAACTAATTCATTTTCCTTTTGTTGCAGCATTTCCTCGGCTCCACTCAGTTCCTCAGAAGCCATTTTATATTTTGCCTCTTGTACGGCTAAATTAGCTTTCAGGGGTAAGACCTCCTTATTAATTTCAAAATATTTAGCCATAGCCATTGTCCAGGATAGAAGACCGGCAACGTTGCCACAAGCCACTTTTGCAGCTTCAAATGTGTATTGCCTGAATATGAAAAAAAATATATTTTAAATTAAAATCAAAAAAAATATTATAATACCAGCTGATATATAAAAAATCACAAATCTTTAGAGTTTTAAAATTTGGATTGACATCATATCGTTTTTGGAGACGGTGTGCCGTAGTAATCAATCTGTTTTTCGATCTGCAAATGGAGTTAATTTACTTCAAAATTGTCGTTAACTGTGCATTATAAATTAATCAGAAAGAAAGTTGCAGTCATGTGTAACAGATTTTAAGTAATTTCAATTGGCGGAAATAGCGAATATATACCGATTTTGAAGAAGATTTTTCTTAATTTTGTGTCATTTTAGGTTTTGCGAATTTTTTCTAAATTGATTTATAGTGTTACAAGACGCTTTATACATTTTTTTCTCCATTGTGTGAAATGTATGGTTTTATCTATTTACACTAACCTGTATATCGGTTATACCTTCGGTTTTTAAAGTATATGAATGGTCAAGAAAAGTTCCAATTTGGGTAAAAGTAAGAAAAGCATATAACCTGCATAATCGGTGTATGTGTGTTGTTTTTTATCAAGAAATGTTGAAACTTTCAGTCCAATTTTTTTGTGATTGATTGCACTTAACTGTATGCAATACTTACACTTACAAATCTCGAATTTCAAACTCAGCAAACAAATAGAAATTTTAGATTCATTTTCGTCGTTGTTTTTGGAATTGGGCTCAGAAGCCACAAAAAAAAACACACATATTTGGGTTAATAAAAAGTACTACAAAAATTTTTTTTTATTATTTTAATTTTATACTGAATTCAGTATTTGCTGTGTGACTTTGAATATTTTGCAAGCGTCGTATGTCGAGAACGAAATTGTCCACAAATTCGCAGTCATACGTTAAGTAAGTAAGAAGTGGTTTCGTGAAAAGCACCAAAGGCTGTTCATTTATGCACGATAAAGATAATACACTATAAATGAATATGACAATGGAACAAACGGTAAGCATTATAATAATGAATGAAGTTAGTTAGTTTGACAAAGCTCAAGAATGCAAAGAACAACATACTTACTGTTGTAGGGTATTTTCTAGAGTATAATAATTTAAATTTAAAAAATAACTTACAATAGAGGCACTGGGTTTAATACTCTATATCTTTCGGGAGAATGTGGTGAGGTGACTGTATTGAGGAGCTAACTTCGAAATTCACAAATGAAATGAAACAAAAGCTGTTACTACTATTTAATAGGGAGCTTATGATACCTACTAGACTACTAAACTTAGCGGGATCTAAGTTGCTGTCTATATCCACCCAATGATTCACCTCTGGGAGCGACTTATGTGAGATTCCCAAATAAAAAATGTTCTATTCTATTAACTGAATAGCAGCTTCCAATTGTTAAAAATATTTGGTTTTTTGTTTGTTTTTATTTTATTTATTTATTTATTTTATTTATTTATTTTCCATTAATTTTGCAAGTGCTGATCGTGCATTTACTTTTTGTAGCGACCAATAAGCTGAAATTATAAGTAAAGCGCAAAGCTTGCTATTTGCGTCTTAAGCTGCACTCTTAGCTTCGGATAAATCGAAATATCTAGCTTTCGATAAGCTGCAAGCTTAAGTAGAGAAAAAAAGGCACAATATATGTATTACGGGATAATTTATTACAGAATTGCTTACTTTTTTTAATATTACTCTTATTTATTCATTCATTAAATCTTGTTCCATTATTCAATTATGCAAGAGTATCTGTTTGGGTTATCTGGTTTCTTTTTTAGTTGATTTTTTAAAAATAGATTTGTTTTTTACATGTGCTCATATGATATAGATTGTGTTCTTTTATCTTTTATTTTCTTTGTTATAAAATTTTTTTATACACCTTTAAAATATTTTTCATAATTTTTTTAAACTTTTTTTTTCGGAAGGCTTGTTTTTAATATTATAAATGTTATTGTAAACGCTTTTAATATATAACTCAAATTATTAAGTGAGCTAATAAAACGCAAAGGATTCGCAGAAATGTTTGCAATGAACCTAAAACAGGAAAAGCAAGTAAGAATTCTAAAGTCGTGAGTTCTCGACTACGATGTGACCTAAACACAGTTGATCAAAATAATCTAATTTAATTGGCAAATTTCCCTTTAAAAATGTTTGCACTTAGATACGAGCAGGCTAAATCAATTCTTCTAGCAGTCACTCAAAAGTATAAAAAAAATAATGCAGCGCATATTTTTGTGCAGAATGCCGATCTGATCCCTGATTGATTGGTTAGATTCACATATCTACATACGTATATAAGCACAGAAACATATTGACGCTCTCATTAATTATCACATCAGGGATTACGGCTGCTGGTGGAAATGAGAATATATATATTTGACCATAGCTTGGGTGTTTTTTATTCGATCTTCATGAATTTAGCATATGCATATTATGTGTTAATAAGAATATTGTGGTTTTAAAGTTGTAAAGCTTTTTGATATTGGAAATCGATATGTATCGATTATCGAGGCAGTTATCAATTATGTTTGAGCAAAATCCTTTCCCCGCGTCAGGGAATATCTGGATAAGAAAATAAAACTGAGTCCCACCAGCGATGTGTACTGAATTAAAGTTTATTCAAGACTGTCAAATCACATTATAATTATCGATTAATAAGAGACTTAAAATATGTATTGATGCACGGTTGCATAGTTTGTAAAATAACATTATTTTCAACACCCATCCACAATGCAAACATGCTTGCAATTCAATTCAATTCATATTGAACATGTTCCTTAATTCATTATGTTTCCATTTTGACAAGTTCTTTGTTAGCACATCTGCTATCATTACATTTGAAGGAACATATTTTAGAACAATTTGACCCTCATTTACCGCTTGTCGAACAAAATGATATCTAATATCTATGTGCTTACTTCAACCATGATGTACAGGATTCTTCGCTAATTGTTGTGCACTCAAGTTGGCTCCGTACAACACCGTCTGGGTAGTTTCAGTGCCAGAACCGATTACAATAATCAGCCTGCGAAAGACAATAGCTTCCTTGCACGCCGTCGACAAAGCCATATACTCAGCTCCTGTACTGCTGAGTGCTATGCTACGTTGTTTCTCCGATTGCCATGATATCGGTCCGCCAGCAAGGAAATATACGTAGCCAGTATACGATTTACGATCGGCATCAGCATAACCTTTCTGTAGTGTATCTTCAGCTCCACTGTGGACGCTAAGCACCGCAGGACATGCTTAGCAAGATGTTCGCTATGCGGATCCATGTTCCGTTGTGCCAACTTTGCAACCGAGTGCAAAGTATCCGGTCTTTCTGTGACAGCCAGCCACATTAGCTCACCCACTCGTGCTTGGTACGATGTCATATCCACGTTTTGACATTGGCTGCCCTTGCAAGCTGTCTGGTACCC